>OY992884.1:94537335-94562335 GCA_963921405.1 Cepaea hortensis | reverse complement strand
ATAGGATGAAATCACCGGGGCTTCCCTCATTTCACCCACGCCAGGTCGAGTTTAACCTTCCATACCATATATGTCCTTGTCAAGATGGCGTCGGCTGCGCGAGCACTCCACGCGAAGCATGGCGTCAGACTCGCCCGCGCAGACAATCATGGAAGGGTCTTTCCTGCTGGGAGCAGACATTTTTTGCAGCGCGCTTTGGATGCGGGCCAGACCTTCAAGACGTTTGTTTTTTTTAACTTGAAGACGAGCACTATAAGCATCCATCCTTGACAACTGCTTGATCAGCAGTGAAATTTCCTGACGTCATCAGAAATTATTGGCTTCTTTTCTAGTGCAATATTATGCAATCTGGTTTATGTGGTGGTTTAATTCTTTATGTCCCATATATTTATTAATTTTAACCCTTTCTGTCGCAAAGATTTCAGTCTCGAAAGGTCACAGTAGCTGCTTGTTGGGAGAATTACGAGATTAATCACAAGTGTATTAATATTTCTTTGAGGTTCTTGAGAGATTGGGGGAAGCGGGAATGTGGTTTATGAGAGATTGAGGGTATTGGAGATATGGTTTATTAAAGATTGGCGGTATTAGTGGAGATGTGGTTTATGAGAGATTAGGGGTAGTAGTGGAGATGTGGTTTATGAGAGATTGGAGGTAGATGTGGTTTGTGAGAAATTGGAGGTAGCGGAGATGCGGTTTCTGAGAGATTGGAGGTAGTAGTGGAGATGTGGTTTATTAAAGATTAGAGATAGTAGTAGAGATGTGGTTTATGAGAGATTGGAGGTAGTAGTGGAGATGTGGTTTATCAGAAATTGGAGGTAGTGGTGGAGATGTGGTTTGTGAGAAATTGGAGGTAGCGGAGATGTGGCTTCTGAGAGATTGGAGGTAGTAGAGATGTGGTTTATGAGAATTTGGAGGTAGTGGAGATGTGGTTTATGAGAAATTGGAGATAGTGGAGCTGTGGTTTCTGAGAGATTTGAGGTAGCGGGAATGTGGTTCTGAGACGAATGTTGCAAATACTTTGAACGGCCACAGTAACTAATAACGATTGCCTAGGAGAGGCTAATTAAAGAAGAACATTTTACACAACTGTAATAAAGGAACAAACATCATTCTCCAGTCATATAACGTGTAGAGAAGCTTTGGAGACAATCGTGACAACTGGAACAATCAGGTATAGAAAAGGCAGAGGCAGACAGAAAGAGATGCTGCTGGATAGTCTAAGGCGATGCCATTGAAGAATATCAGAGATAATATTGATTCAGAACAGTAAGGACCGAGATCTGTGGAGAGATTTACGCACTAACTTTTGACACGGCACACTACGATGGTAGGATGAATAATATTGTTATTATCTATCAACATAGTTGTAGTGTTGTAGTAGTGTTAGCAGGGTTCGTTTTAATACCTATAATAATAAGATGTAAGAGTAGTTGTAGTAGTAGGAGTAGTAGTAGTTGTAGTAGTAGAGTAGTAGTAGTAGTAGAAGTAGTAGTAGTAGTAGTAGTAGTAGTAGTAGTAGTAGTAGTAGTAGTAGTAGTAGTAGTAGTAGTAGTAGTAGTGGTGGTGGTGGTGGTGGTGGTGGTGGTGGTGGTGGTGGTGGTGGTGGTTGTCGTTATAGTAGTAGTAGTAGTAGTAATGGTAGTAGTAGTAGTAGTAGTAGTAGTAGTAGTAGTAGTTGTTGTTGTTGTTGTTGTTGTTGTTGTTGTTGTAGAAGTGGCAGCATCAACAACATATTTAGTAGTAGAATTAGTATTAGTAGCAGAAGCTGTAGTAGCAGTAGTAGCAACATCAGCTTCGGCAAAAATTAGGAGAAGCAATGATAATATTAGTTACAGTTGTATTGGGGAGCAGCAAAATGAGCAGTTGGTATTGTTGTTTTGGTTATTGTTGTAGCATGTGCTGTTATTGTAGTTATAGTTGTAGTCTTTGTTATTGTTGTTGTTGTTGTTGTTATTGAACAAGTCTTCCTGGTGTTTGCCAGTAATTTAATGCTTATCTGCTATAATAATTGATGTATGCTATAATTATTATCATATTGTATCCAGTATAGTTATTTATCCTGGATTTTATCATTAGTGATTCTATCTAAATCCTGCTAGAATCATAATGAATCTTTGCTATAATCGTAATATTAAAACTGTTAGCGTGTCCGTTAACTTTGTTATCTGGATTAAATGGATCATCATGTACCATGCCGACAAGTGTGGGTGGTGATGTTTCGCCACCTCACACGATCACCAGAGTCGTGGATCAGCTCTGCGTTCTTCTCCCGACCATATCATGTGGCCGAGTCATCCTGGTATTTACTTCTCTTCCTTCTCCCTGTTCTTTCCCCCTCAATCTTGCCAGTTGTCACCAAGTTATCTAGTTTAATTTCTTCGCACAACGTGCCCAAAAATTCTGGACTCAAATATTCAACGGATACCAGTCCACTGTTCCTTCAGAGAGTAGCCCTAGTCATCTGAAGGCAACAGCTTCGAGTCCTCGTGTCAAGAGTTTTCAATGTTTAATTTGCCGACTGCGTCATTCATTGACCTTCTCGTATGAGTGGCAGTCGATAATCGAGAATTTACTTTTCATGTTATTTCTTATAGGCTCATACACAATCTTCACACTTCACATCACAGTTGTTGTATTTTAACTCTTCTTCTTCTGCTGCGTTCATCCGGATTTTTTTTTCTCGGATGTGACTGCGTTGTGCCTGTTTACAGCAGAGCTGCGTTCTTGCGCCGTTAGGCCGACACATCCGACTTCTGCGGGCATTTGTTGACCGGGTTAACCTTCCCGGGGGTATTTTAACTCATTATCTACTTCTATATATTTACTGATTACCCCAGCCAGTGCATACTTTTCTTAACTCAGTATGCTGTTGTCACTTTTATCCATTCAATACCTACCCAGATGTTGGCATGACCTTAACTCGCTCTGTTCCATATTTATTTTGAATCCATCTTATACAAGCATATTTTTATTTTAAGCAACATTAGTATGAGATGGAACGCTTTGGCAAACTAAGTAACATTTGCCAAAAAAATCACAAACTGCCAATACATGCTGGGGTTGACCGTAACGTCATGTAAAGCACACACAACTAACTAGTAGAGATAGAAAGATGTAAACATCCTTGTTGACAGCACTAAGATATGACAGCACAAGATATGACAGCATCAAGATATGACAGCACCAAGATATGACAGCACCAAGATGTGACAGCATCAAGACATGACAGCACCAAGATATAACAGCAGTAAGATTTTACAGCACCATGATATGACAGCACCAATATATGATAGCACCAAGACATGACAGCACCAAGATATGACAGCACCAAGATTTGATAGCACCAAGATTTTACAGCACCAAGACATGACAGCACCAAGATATGACAGCCCATGGCAGATATGGGAAGTCGCTTAAGAGGATTAATGATCCCATGGCACTCGATCAATTGCATTTGTGAGGCTGGGATATGGAAATATAACCATGGACAGATGTGTGTTATTTCGTACCTAGAATGGCAAGCAATGTTAAATGCGTGAATTGGAGCCTAGATTAGCCAACAGTGTTAAATGTATGTTGTTGAGACCTAAGATAACAACCCTTGTTGTGTTTTGATTTTTGCCACCTAGGATAACAACTAGTGGTGGGGATCCAAGATAGTAAACCAACGTTACATGTATGTTTTTGTGACCTTAGATAAGACACGGTGTTACATGTGTGTGCTTGGTTCTTATGGTAACAAAGTGTGATAGTTTTCTTGTTGGGACCTACGATAAACAGTTTTAATTGTGTGTTATTGAGACCTACGATAACGAATAGTGTTAGATTTGTGTTATTGAGACCTATGATAACGAATAGCGTTAAATTTGAGTTGTTGAGATTTAGAACAGGAAACGGTGTTATATGTGTCTATTTGCGAATTAGATAAAAAAAATTTTTTTTTGCCTATCCCTTACAGGACGTTGCAGTCAACACCAGCATGTTTCAGCTGCTGCTGATGTACTAGGCAAGATTACGCTCAGTAGTTTGCCATTCCTTTCTGAGCGACCGTCTCACATACCCCGTAAGTTACTGACGCGGCGAGAACTGCTACCGTTTCTCGCGCACATCACGTTACTCAAGAGAGTATACGGGATTACGGAGAAAGACGTAAACCTCTAGGCCAGGGAAACCGGAGAGGGTGTCAAATGTGAGAAGTTAGGACCACATGTAACATCTAAATGTGTGTATTTAGGACTTAAGATAACATAACAGCACTAGGTGTGTTTATTTGGGAATTAAGATAACAATCGGTGTTAAATGTATGCAGTTAGACCAATTATAACAGAGTTAAGTGTGTGTAGTCGAGACCTAGGATAACAGTGTTACATGTGTGAAGCTAGGGCCAATGATAACAGTTCAAATGTGTGTAATTGGGACCTAGGATAACAGTGTTACATGTGTGTAATTGGGATCTTTGATAACAATGTTACATGTGTGTAGTTACCGCCAATGATAATGGTTCACATGTGTGCAGTTGGGACCTGGGATAAGAGTGTTACATGTGTGTAGTTAAGATCTTCGATAACAATGTTACATTTGTGTAGTTAGAGGCCAATGATAACAATTCAAATGTGTGTAATTGGGATCTTGGATAACAGTGTTACACATGTGTAGTTAGAATCTTTGATAAGATGTTACATGTGTGCAGATAGCCCAATAATACCAGTTCAAATGTGTATAGTTGGGATTTTAGATAACAATGTTATATGTGTGTAGTTAGGGAAAATTATAACAGTGTTACATGTGTGTAGTTGGGATCTTAGATAACAGTTTTACTTTTATGAAACTAGGGCCAATGATAACAGTTCAAATGTGTGTAGTTGGGATAATTGACAACAGTGTTGCATGTGTGTAGTTAGGGCAAATGATAACAGTGTTACACGTGTTATAGTTGGGATCTTAGATAACAGTGTTACATGTGTTTAGTTAGGGCAAATGATAACAGTGTTACGTGTGTGTAGTTAGGGCAAATGATAACAGTGTTACACGTGTTATAGTTGGGATCTTAGATAACAGTGTTACATGTATGAAGCTAAGGCCAATGATAACAGTGTTACACGTGTTATAGTTGGGATCTTAGATAACAGTGTTACATGTATGAAGCTAAGGCCAATGATAACAGTTCAAATGTATGTAAGCTGGACCTAGGATAACAGTGTTACATGTGTGAAGTTAGGGTCAATGATAACAGTTCAAATGTATGTAAGCTGGACCTAGGATAACAGTGTTACATGTGTGAAGTTAGGGTCAATAATAATAAAATAAATGTGTATAGTTGGGAACCTTAGATAATAAAAATGTTAAATTTGTGTCTTTGGGACATGGGAATGCAAGCAGAGGTTTCTTTGTGTCACCTAGACTCAAGATAGCACCCATTTCATTATTTATTTTATGTTATATTTTATTTACAGTTGAAACGCAAGATATTAACAATTGTTACATTGCTATCTTCTTGGAATAAAGATATGATCTTTTGTTAAAAGACTTGTTGGGTAGTACGTTGGCGACTATTATACAAATTTTAAAGCTGGGCATATTAATGATGACTTTTAAAAAACACTGTTACCGTTTACATCTGTAATAACAAAAAATATAGAATTTTTTACAGCTGGAGCAAAGAATAACTATTACTGTCACACTTTTACATTTGAAGTCTATAATAACACATATTGTTACATGGTTTCATTTAGAACTCAGATAACGAAATATTGTTACATTTCTATAGATCGAACTGAGAATAACACATATTGTTACAGTTTTACAATTAGAGGCCTAGAATAACTATTATCGTTACATGTCTGTACTAAAACCTAGAATAATAAATACTATTATTACATGTAGATCCTTGAATAACATATCGTTTTTGCATTATTGTTATTCTGAGATCCACTACATTGATGTAAGAATGTTTTTATTGCTCAGAATAAAATTTTAGGAAACATTGAAAAGTGACTATAGATTTATTGTTGAATATAGATTTGTTTTTGAATATAGAAGTAATGATGAATATAGATTTGTTGTTGAATAAAGATTTATGGTTGATTATAGATTTATTGTTAAATCTAGATTTAATGGGGACTATAAATTTACTGTTGAATATAGATTTAATGGTTAACATACTTTTGATTGTTGATTATAGACTGAATGTTGAATATACATTGCATGTTGAGTATAGACTGAATGCTGAATATAGACTGTTGAATATAAATTGAATGTCGAATAAACACTGAATGTTGAATATAGAATGAATATTGAATGTAGACTAAATGTTGAATATACACCGAATATTGAATATACACTGATTGTTGACATTATACTGAATGTTGAATATAGACTGAATGTTGAATACAGATTTAATCTAGAATATACACTGACTGTTGAATATACACTGAATGTTGAATATATATTCTGAATATTGAATGTAGACTAAATGCTGAATATAATAATATACTGAATGTTGAATATATACTGAAAGTTGAATATAGGCCGAATCTTGAACAGGGGCTGCATTTTAATTATGGTTCCACAAACGAGAAAGATAAATAATGAAACTGACCTGGTGACGGGGTCTTCCGACGATAGAGGGAAAGACGGCCCTAGGGGCATCATCTCCGGCGAACCCGGCCTTGCACATACCGGAGCCATTGTCCACTACCAAAGCGGCTACTTCCTCGTCACACATTGTGTTCTGTTGTTGTGGGTGTCTGACACGACAGAGATTCTATGGTACGGTACCTTCGGTTGCTGCGACGAAGAGTCTGGTGAAAGAAACAAGGGTTGCTCCCGTTTTATATCCGGGGGTACACGAAGCGGATTTTTCCCGGAATCCCTGAAGATGATGCCGGCGCGACATCCATATTTGGTAGCCGGGTTAGTGAGTTTACTCTCAGGGTACGACTGAGGAATTGGGAAGGAGTGAGTCGGTTGTGAGGGAGGGAATGGAGGTGGAAGTGGGGGGAAGCGACGCGGCTGAGCGGTTGGTGGTAGTGCGGAGAGGTGAGGTGGAAGATTAGAGAAGAGGGTAAATGGGTGTCGGGACGCCGATGGCTGGCTTGAGTCGTTTAGGGAGATCGTTTGTTAGGGGATTTGTGGGTGAGTCAAGTTGGAGCGGGGTGTTGAAAGCGCAGCAAATAGCTACCATGCTTGGATTAGCCGTGAGGGGTGATCTTCTGAATTTCGTGTCAGTTATTTAACTCCTCATGTCTAACAAGTTTGTTTCTTTAACTCGTTGTGTTCTATGGCTGGCGAGAAAAGCAGTTGGGCACGGCACCTAAATTTGCCTTGATCTGGTATATCTAAAGGCCTGACATTTCACACCATTTGGTAGAAGTAGTAAATGTGGTACTAAAGTACTAAAGTGGTATAAGTAATAAGTTATAAAGTACTAAAATGGCAGGAGTAGTAAGTTATAAAGTACTAAAGTGGTAGAAGTAGTAAGTAATACAGTACTAAAGTGGTAGGAGTAGTAAGTAATACAGTACTAAAGTGGTAGGAGTAGTAAGTAATATAGTACAAAAGTGGTAGAAGTAGTAAGTAATACAGTACAAAAGTGGTAGATGTAGTAAGTAATACAGTACTAAAATGGCAGAAGTAGTAAGTAATATAGTACAAAAGTGGTAGATGTAGTAAGTAATACAGTACAAAAGTGGTAGATGTAGTAAGTAATACAGTACTAAAATGGCAGAAGTAGTAAGTAATACAGTACTAAAGTAGTAGAAGTAGTAAGTAATACAGCACTAAAGTGGCAGTGTAGTACCTTGACGCTCGCCTGCCTTCCTGTGGTCAAGAGTTTGTATCCGCACCGAGGCGGGATGTTAACCTTGACCTAGGCTCCCAGGTCGACTTAGCCTAAAATGTACCCCAGGAAATGTCTGGAGAAGCAAAGGCGACCGGCAGGATGTGGACCAAATCAGCTGCCCAGGGGCCACTGGTCTATACACATGCGGGTCTAGCACCGTATGTCCAATACACCTGTAGGGATTTAAACCGATCCTTTACCTTACCTTACCTTACCTTACCTTACCTTACCTTACCTTACCTTACCTTACCGTACCCCACCCTACCCTACCCTATCCTACACTACCCTACCCTGCCTTACTTTACTTTACTTTACTTTACTTTACTTTAGTGGCAAGACAAAATCACAAATACTGAAGTATTGGAAAAATCAGGTTGTGTGGGGGTGTGTTCCATGCTCATTCTTCGTAGACTTAGATGGATAGGACACGTTAGGAGGATGGATGATGGTAGAATACCAAAGGACATCTTTTTTGGTGAATTACAGATGGGTAGGAGATCTCAGGGTCGGACTCTACTACGATACAAAGATGTGTGTAAGCGGGACATGATTGATACAGGCATTGAAAATGCACATTGGGAGCAAGTCGCCGCTGAACGCGTTGCATGGACGGCAACTATCAGAAATGGAATAAAGACAAAGGAGAAAATGATTGCAGATAAAGCACACATAGAGAGTGAGAGACGTAAGATGGTGCATGATGGTGGAAATGACCATGTTTTCACATGCATCCACTGTGTACGACCATGTACAGCGCGAATTGGCCTTATCAGTCACATTCGCCACCGCAATGGGTTGTAGTTATGAAGCATTTTTGAAGCACAAAGTACCAAACTATCGTCTGTCAAGACGGAAAGGTGCCAATAAAAAACTTTACTTTACTTTACTTTACTTTACTTTACTTTACTTTACTTTACTTTACTTTACTTTACTTTACTTTTACTTTACTTTACTTTACTTTACTTTACTTTTACTTTACTTTACTTTACTTTACTTTACTTTACTTTACTTTACTTTACTTTACTTTTATATCCTGACGCCAGTATCTGTCACGGAGTCAAGCTTACTTTATAATTTTCTCATTGTGATAGGAAAGCTTACATACTGCGATATTGTTGTTGTTGTTATTGTTTTTGTTTTTGTTGTTGTTGTTGTTGTTTCTGTTGTTGTTGTTATTAGTTTTGTTGTTGTTGGTTTTGTTGTTGTTTGTGAAGATTTTGAAAGACTGAGTTCTCACTCTGAATTCCGATGCATTGCCGATTTAGCCGTGAACAGGCTGGCTTTTATCCAGGTGAGGATGGTATACAGTCTCTTCTCCAGACTCATTACCAGAGTGTCATCTTTACGGGGGGTGTACTAAAGTGCTCTCTGTTCCCGCTCTCATGATTCATAAACCAGATGTGGAAGACTTAAACTGCACATTTTCGAAGAGGCAAATTAGGACGTATCTAGGTCATGATGCAGCACGCAAACACGGACTGGTGGGGATTAGATAATGAAGATGAAGATGAAGCACCAGGCGAAGAAGACGAAGAAGAAGAAGAAGAGGAGGAGGAGGAGGAGGAGGAGGAGGCGGAAGAAGAAGAAGAAGAGAAGAAGAAGAGGGGAGGAGGAGGAGGAGGAAGAAGAAGAAGAAGAGGAGGAGAAGAAGAAGAAGAAGATGATGATGATGATGATGATGGACTTGCTAATTGGTTTTTCTATATGATATTCTTTGCATTTTCCTCATAAAACTAATTTCCGCTGCCATTATATGTTTTTCAGCTTATAACACTTGCCGAGAGCATCGCACAGAGCTTGAACTCCATAGCGACAGAGATGACCCAGCTGGGCTCAACTCAACAATTGCACTAGTGGTCAAAACGGCGTAGTCTGGGGAACGAACCTACATCCTCCAAAGCGCAAGCCAATTGGCTTAACCACTTCGTCGTGAAGTCCCTAAGTATGTATAGGGGGATGAGTGGTCTCGAGGTATGGTGTCCGCCTCGAGTAATAAAATTTCCCCTGGTCTCTGGGTAGTGAGATCGGACGCCCGTGTGTATTGTTGCGCACGTAAAAACTCCCTTGACAGTTGGAAATCGAGAAAGAGTAGCCTAATGGCGCTGCCCGGGCAAAATTTCGTGTGTTGCCGGGGCCCATACGGGGGAGCAAAGAATAGTAACACTGTTGCCTACCATGCACGTCGTAAGAGGCGACTAAGGAGAATATGGTTCCGTCGCCGTGCTACTGAGTGAGTGCGTGGCGCGACACTGTGAGCTCTGAGTTTTGCGTGGAATGCTTTTGCATCTGTCCGCGGTTGTTTGTAGCGTGAACTGCATGTTCGGAACGATGGCGGCCGGCTGTTGCTGGATTGACTGGTTTGCCTTTTCGGCTCACGAGTGCATTTTTCAGGAGACTCCTGGGAGTCGCCGATGGAGCTACGGAGTTCGTGCTTTGTGCGGCGCTTTTGGCGGGTCGTCCTGCGGAAAGAGACCGAGCTATATGGGATAAAACCCAGGTCAATGAAGTCTTTCTGGTGACTGCCGTTTCCATTGACGATGAACTGTATTTTTCATGGAGGACTTTTGTGTTGGCATTCTGGCGGCGGCATTATGCACAGTGTACCTGTGCGGGCTGTGGGCTTGCCGATACTCCTGTCTATTACATTGTGAGGAGCATTTTGTGTGATATTCACTCGCACAGGAACGGAGCAATATGGGGACGACCCGTTGTCATGAAGTTGGAACCTCGACTAACAAACTATCTAACTAATTTCGAGTTAAAAATCTACCCAAAGTATTTCAGGATCATCGCCGGTGCTACGGAGTTCGTGCACTGAGCTGAGATTCTCCGGACTCAAGCTTTTACATTACGTCGCAGTCAACGCCAGCATTTTTTGCTGTTGTGATCTCTTGGCAAGTTTACGTTCCGTAGTTTGCCATTGCTTTCTGAAGGACCGGCACCCATAACATTTCCGTTAAAAAAAAACCAACGCAAGGAGGTCTGCTGCCAAATTGCCCGCACCTGTGTTTCCAACGCGGGTATACGGGATTAGGAACTGCGTCCGCAACTCCTTCGCAACGGAGTCGGCTGAGCTTAATCTACCGGTCCAAATATGGGTGGGGTAGGGGGGGGGAGGGGGGAGATCGCATGTACAAGACACTGCCCCGACCGCCATGTACGCTATAGATTGTCTGTACAAGACACTGCCCCGACCGCCATGTACGCTATAGATTGTCTGTACAAGACACTGCCCCGACCGCCATGTACGCTATAGATTGTCTGTACAAGACACTGCCCCGACCGCCATGTACGCTATAGATTGTCTGTACAAGACACTGCCCCGACCGCCATGTACGCTATAGATTGTCTGTACAAGACACTGCCCCGACCGCCATGTACGCTATAGATTGTCTGTACAAGACACTGCCCCGACCGCCATGTACGCTATAGATTGTCTGTACAAGATACAGCACCAACCGCCATGTACGCTATAGATTGTCTGTATAAGATACAGCACCAACCGCAATGTACGCTATAGATTGTCTGTAGAAGATACAGCACCAACCGCAATGTACGCTATAGATTGTCTGTAGAAGATACAGCACCAACCGCAATGTACGCTATAGATTGTCTGTATAAGATACAGCACCAACCGCAATGTACGCTATAGATTGTCTGTATAAGATACAGCACCAACCGCAATGTACGCTATAGATTGTCTGTATAAGATACAGCACCAACCGCAATGTACGCTATAGATTGTCTGTATAAGATACAGCACCAACCGCAATGTACGCTATAGATTGTCTGTATAAGATACAGCACCAACCGCAATGTACGCTATAGATTGTCTGTATAAGATACAGCACCAACCGCAATGTACGCTATAGATTGTCTGTATAAGATACAGCACAAACCGCAATGTACGCTATAGATTGTCTGTATAAGATACAGCACTAACCGCCATGTACGCTATAGATTGTCTGTATAAGATACAGCACCAACCGCAATGTACGCTATAGATTGTCTGTATAAGATACAGCACTAACCACCGTGTACGCTATAGATTGTCGGTACAAGACACTGCCCCGACCGCCATGTACACTATAAATTGTCTGTACAAGACACTGCCCCAACCGCCACACACGCTATAGATTGTCTGTACAAGACACTGCACCAACCACCGTGTACGCTATAAATTGTCTGTACAAGACACTGCCCCAACCGCCATACACGCTATAGATTGTCTGTACAAGACACTGCCCCGACCGCCATGCACGCTACAGTTCAAATAAAGTTCACACTTTCCTGATCTCTTAAGTGATTGCTCCCATCTGCCCATGACCTACATCTCAGATCCAGTCTATACAAGCTTTCCATTTAAATCTTTCAGTGCCAGACAGACATAAGGTGTCTCCGTGGCGAAGCACTTACGTCCCCTGCCTCGCACTCCGAAGGTTGTGTGTTCGATTTCATGCAACATCGTTCGGTTCATGATTGCAATTGTTGAGTAGACACCTGGAGGGTCGTCGCTGGAGCTACGGAGTTCGTGCATGGTGAGACACTTTGGACAGACCACCCCGCGGAAAGATGCTGATCACTTTGGGCTAAATCCCGGTGCAATAAAGTCGATTCTCTTGCTTTTTAAGCTTTGTTTTTTGTTTTTTGTGCAGTGCCAGAAAGTGATCAGACACCCTATTCTAGTTATTTAGATAATTACTTTTGCTCATATATATCGTTACCCGTTCCGTGGCGAAGGGGTTATGCAGTTCGTAATCCCGCATACCGCGTTCGAAACATAGCTGCTAGGGGTATGGCAGCGGACCGCCTTGCTTTTTTTTAATGAAATAGTATGGGTGCCGGTCGTTCAGAAAGCAATGGCAAACTACTGAACGTAAACTTGCCAAGAGATTACAAACAGCAAAAATGCTGGGGTTTACTGCGACGTCCTGTAAAGGATATGCAACTAACTAACTAACCAAGTAACTTACTAACTAAACTAACTAACTAAACTAAACTAACTAACTAACCAACTAACTAACTAACTAACTAACTAACTAACTAACTAACATATACCGTTATTTTGTTCCAGACAGTAAGTACTCCCCCCCCCCCCCAAACCCCCACCATCCCCCCTTTTCCCCCCTGCTGGCAGTTATTACTTTACCTCACTCTTTAGCTACGGAGTACGTGCTCTGCGCTTGACACATCTTTCAGAGGCTAGCCAAGAGAGAGTGAGGAGGAGAAGACGAGGAAATGGTGTGAGAAAACGGCATAGAAATAGGAGGGCAGGCGCCAGGAGAACAAGATGAAAAGTGGAGAGACTAGGTTTCAACCATGTAAGAGTGGGATACTGGAATTGTCGCAGTGCCAGACAGAGAGGTCCTGTATTGGAGAGGCTAATATATGATTTTGATGTCCTCATGCTCCAGGAGCTAAATACAGACAAATACAATTGCCCTGGGTACGCCAGTTATATAAACCCTACTGGGCAGATCAGACGTGGGTAAGGTCTGCTGGTGAAGGAAGGAGTGAAGCATGTGGTACTTGACTTGAGCCAGTGGAATCACAGTGCAAGAGGAGTCCAGGGTATACAAATGGAGATTGGTGGCTTAAGTTGGAACATCATAAATGTATATGCCAAAGTGGACTGTTTTGTCAGAAAGGAACACTGGGACTGGCTTAAGGAATTGGAGGAATTACCAGGTGATAGGCTACTCATATGTGGAGACTTCAATGCAAGGAGCAGAGACTGGGACAGTAGTGGAGAAAACCGACAGGGAATTGCCCTTGCAGATGCCATGGTGGACTCCAATGTGGTCTGCATAAATGATGGTAGCCGACTAGAATGGCAATGAGGCCTGGCGATGCGGACACAGCTATTGACTAGGCACTTGTCTCCCAGTCATCAGTCCTTGGTGTAAAGTGGACTATTTTGAATGACCATGGGAGTGATCACATGCCATGCTCAGACATGATCTCTAAGTCCAGGAAAGTTAAGGCTGGGAGAATGCGCAAGACCTTCCGGTATGAGTGGACCGATTGCCTTCTTGGACGCCTCAGACAGGTAGCTTGCAACAGGACTGTTAAAACTCATTTTTTGCTGCCCCCATGATGGACGCCAGAAGTAGACAATGCTTGGAAAGCAAAGAGAGCTGCAGTGAAGCAGCTAGGGAAAGTGCGACAGACACCCCGAGGTTCACGAGAGGAAGTGGACACCGCGGAAAATGTCAAGAAAGACAAGGTGGAGGCTTTCAAGCGCTGTGCTGCAGAGGCCAAGAAAGTAAAATGGGAATGTTTCATGAAGGAGATTGGAGGTGATAAAACACTGCGAAAATTCTGGAAGCTGCACAGACAAATGCAAAGAAAAGATCGGCCTATGACAATGGGAACAATTTTTAGAGATTATGGTGTGCGCGTGACAAGAGACAAAGAGGCGTTTCTCCAGAGATTTTTAGAGCAGACCAATCATAATGATGCGGATACCAGGGATGCAGTTAGAGAGGAGTTATCTAGCACAATGGAGAATATATATTATGAAGAAATCATACGGGTGGAAAATGTTAAACATATTTTGAAAAAGGCAAGAGACACGGCACCAGGGCCTGATGGTGTGAGGTATAGCCACATGAAGGTTTTGAGCGATGTAGACCTGAAGGAGATGGCCGACTGCTTTAACCAGAGCATTAAGACAGCATCAGTACCGCAGGATTGGTTACATAGCTATCTCATCCCTCTCCCAAAACCATTCAAGGATCATGTAAAGCTAAGCGGCTTTAGGATCATCACCCTTTAAAATACGTTTGGGAAGGTTCTAGAGAAGATAGTCGCTGTCAAGCTGCACGAGTTTTTGGAAAGCGGAAAGCTTCTTCCAAGAGGCCTGGGGAGATACAGGCCAGGATAAGATGTCTGGTCAAATGCGGCCACTTTTGCCTTTGACGTTTATGAGGGGTTCCAGAGTAGACAGGAAACGATGGCGGCAGAGCTTGATCTCGAGGATGCGTACAACATATTTCGCTATGATATTTTGATGACCGCACTGATGGAGAAGTGGTAAATCCCTGGTTGGTGAACTGGATAGCAGCCGTCCTGCATTCTCGTCTGGTTGCTCTCCGTCTGGGTGCATGGACCTCAGAGCCACATATTTTAACCCTGGGACTGCCACGGGGATCTGCAGTCTCACCGGTGCTCTTTAACGTGTATACGAGCAAGATTGCAAACCTAGAAGCACCAGGGGTTGGAAGGATACTAACATTTGCAGATGATATTCTTGCATATAGGCAGGGGAGAGATAGGGAGCGAACAGCCTAGGAGCTACAGGCGACAGTAGACAAAGTGATTGACAGTTGCACTGAAATGAGTGCTGCCATCCACCCGGAAAAGGCAGCTGTTTTGTGGTGCTCTCTGGACAACAGGATTGTGAGAACTGATGTCCCAAGCCTCACGATAGATCAGTGGTTCTCAACCTTTTTTTGGCCCGTGCCATCACCATATTTTCAGAACGTCATCCCCCCTTTCATATTTCCTATCTAAAATCCCCCACTCCTACACAGTATGCGTAAAAATGGAAGGTAAATTTAATAGCATATACTAAAACAAGTCTAGACATCCACATAAAACATGATTTGTGGGTCCACTTACTTTATAAAATGAATTTTAGAAGGATGAAACGTACATAACTGTAAAGTATGAAGGGAAAAACAATATCAAGTAATCGGTTCTTGTATTAACGCGATCTTGACATGGTCTTCATCCCCCCACCCTCATGGAAACCCCAAAATTCCCCCCGCCGGTTGAGAACCACTGCGATAGATGGTAGAAGCGTCAACAGAGAGAACAAACTGAAGTATCTGGGAATCACATATGACAGGAGCCTGTTCTTCAAGGACCATGTGGAGTCGGTTGTGTCTAGGTCTCAAAAGGGACTCAGTGCACTTAAAACTATGGCTGCAATGGAAACAGAGTAGAGAATGCTTTTCACACTATACCAGCACTTGATTCTCTCAGTGATTGATTATGGACTAGGACTGCTCACTGTCTCAAAGTGTCAAATAGTGAAATTAGAGCGCATACAGAACGAAGCTATATGGGTCATTCTGGGATGCACCTGAGACACCCCAGTCGTGTGTATGCTTTACATCCTTGGTTTGTCGACTATTGCTGGTAGGCTCAAGGTGATGCAGGCGAAGGCATACCTCAGAGTAGTTGGTGATACAGATCACCTGTTGCATGAGACGCTGGACGTAGTTAAAGGTCAGCGACTGATAAGAGGGAAATCATGGATGGTGTCGCGGAAAAACTTGATAGTTTCAATCGAGGAAAAATAAGACCCGACATTCGTCTGCAAAAACAGGCAACCCTTTGATGTTGTATAGACTGAGAAACAAAATACGTCGCGAAAATCGTCTGCACACGGTCGGCATTTCTGTATGATGTGGGTTGTTCGAGAAACGTACAATGGCGCCATCCTTTGAAGTGATAGACGGAATGTCTGGCCAGACGTCGGATGGAGTCTTGTGATGTGGAGAAGGTTCTCTAGATCACAGACAGGAGACAATTTCCCAGATGAAAGGGGACACCAGCCAGATGTTCACATTGAGTTGGGAAAAATAAAGAGAAAAACAACTTCTCGACCCCTCTGCGTCTAGACAATTTGGTGACGTCACTTAAGCCCCGATATAAAACCAGTTGAGGTAAACAAGTTGGAGGAGTCGACCAAAAATTCTGAAGTGTTAAAGATCGGCGCAGTATTCCGAGTTGTGTTAATTGAAAGAGACTATAGTGTCAAAGTGTTGATAATGTATCGGCGGACAAAGATCCAGTCTGTGATTGCATAGTCTCAATCATCAACCGGAATAGGCATATGGTATTCTATTAATCATATCTAACTTAGAGTATGATTAGGAATAGAGTACAGTACTGTGCGGTGATAGGTGCGGTGATAGAATGTTCTATAAGTGCGGTGCTAGAAAGTATTATAGGAGCGTCGGCACTAGTGTCCTATTGTATGGCTTTAACTAGCTTGTGTGATATATAATTTTACTCAGGGAGTTGAGGACAATGTAGTGGGATAATAATTAGAGAGATTGAGGATGGTTGGGAGGGAGGAGGGGAATGTGAAATGATAGGATCTTCCAGTAGGGCATCTGCTGGGTTTTTACCCGTTCCTTTATTCTTTCCTGGTGTTGCCATGTATCAGACCAATGTGATGAGCTATTTGGCCGTATGACAGAGATCGGATCTCTGTTATAGATCTGAGTGCTGCTATTGGCCTACACTCACCTAATTACGGTCAGGATTGAGTTGCTCTCACCATGATGTTCTCTACTCAACAGGTTCCACTTGAGTGTGCGATTATTTATTACGAAGAAGCAGTTTCAAAGTTTTATACAATGATGGCTCACGGAATGAAGACAGAGGTTACTGAGAGGCTTTTACACGGGGCTCAGAACCTAGTTGGTCTGCAGAAACCTGGCTTCTGCTGAGCCGGACTTGATGAACATAAGTGTTGTGTTTACTGAGTGATAAGCTTCATCACCGAAGATTCATAACTCATATACCAAGGACATATATATATATATATATATATATATATATATATATATATATATATATATATATATATATATATATATATATATATATATATATATACATCTACCTAGAAACATTAATAGGTTGTTTGTTAAAGAGGGGGAAAATCTTATAATCAGAGACTTGTGAACAGTAGATTTTCCCAAGTGACATTTCAGTTAATTGAAAGATTCTCTGTTCAACAAACATTATTAAACAGAGTAACTTCACCGTGTTTGTTAGAGTGAAGACCAAGATCGAACAGTGTCTAACTGATGACGAGCATCCTGTTTGTTCGAGCGTTATCAGAGAAAGTCGTCACGTGGACGGAGAAACATCTTTTGGGTGAGGTTCACTGTCCGGAATACATGGTGCTGTTGTGTGCTCAGCACAGTGATGTAACAGACTTTGCTCCTGATTCACTGGTCTGATTCTACATACACATTAGAATATTCGACACACATTCTACACATTACACACACACACCTCTCACACACTTACTCTTTTTTGGTTGTATTTATTTGTTAAAGCTAGAGTTGTTGAGTATGTGTGTTGGGGAAGAATGAGAGGGGGCATGATCCAGGGGTGAGTGAGAGTAAGAAAGAGGTGTCTACAGACTGAGGGAGTTTTGTGGACAGATTCTGGTGGTTTCTCTAGGACAATAATATTGGGTTAATAAAATTGTGGGTGTTGATTCCCCTCACTCCAGGGACGACACTAAAGTAATAAAGGATTACTACGACAGATGGCTCAGGCGGAGGATACGATCAGACAGGTGTGCATCTTGGAGAACATTAGGCGAGGAGAGAAGTGGGTCAGAGTGCCAGCGGAGTAGTCAGACTTGTGCAAAGTTATAATCACATTGAGCCGAGAGTGCTGGGAGTGGCCAGCAGGGGCCACAAAAGTGGAAATCCAGCAAATAATTCAGAATAATGCTCGCCCGGGTGATGTGATTATATACACAGATGGTTCGGTGTTGAGAGGCAGGATTCTTAGCAAAAGCTAATGGTCGCCGTCTGGTGCAGGAGAGCCTGGCATATGATACCACAACATCTAGCTTAAGAATGGAGGTGGAGACGGTCAGTGCAGCTTTCCGCTGGATGGAGAATACGACACACACACACATCGTCATTGTAACTGACTCAGAAAGCATGCTGAGTAGGGTAATGACAGGCAAGCTTCGTGCAGAGTGGCTTGCTTCGCTTCGGAAGTCACGGGTGACAAGCATCGTCTGGATCTTTTCTCCGGGACATGCTGGTGTGCTGGGGAATGAACAGGCGGACAGATTGGCTGGCTCTGCAAAACTTGGTGGAGTATTGATGCATGATAAGGAAGACGTGGTTGCGGCCTTGTGGGAGCACGTGTACACCTCGGAGGAGCAAATGGATCACCATGGTCTGGCAAGAATGCGACAGCGAGGGGTGACGATGGGATCTGGCCGACGATCGACGCTCAGAGGAAAGGCGAGACGGACATATAATCAGATTGCTATTGGAACTATTAGTGTTGGAACTCTTCGCTAGCTGCTGAGGATGGGTTCGGGGCGCTTATGGGAATGCCCCGAATGCTGTGATGTCGGTTCCTAAATCAATCAATCAATCAATCAATCAATCAATCAATCTTCAGTTAAAGACAATTACAATGTTAAATTGTTCTGTCTCAGACAACTATTATTTTAATCTCCTCTGTCACAGACAATTATTTCCTTATCTCCTCAAGTCTGAGGCAATTGTTATGTTAGTGTCCTCCGTCCTAGACATTTCTTACGTTAATTTTCCCTATCCCAGACACTTATTACTTTAATTTCATCTGTCCCAGACATTTACTACCGTAATTTCATCTGTCCCATACATTTATTGCTTTAATGTCCCTTGTCTCAGACAGTTTTTACTTTAATTTTACCTTTCCCAGATCCTTATTACTTTAATTTTCCCTGTCCCAGACAGTTATTACTTTAATTTTCCCTGTCCCGAACAGTTATTAATTAAATTTTCCCTGTCCTTTACAGTTATTACTATAATTTTCCCTGTCCCAAACAATTATTACATTAACTGTCCCAGTCTCGAACAGTTATTACTTTAATTGTCCCTGTCCCAAACAGTTATTACTTTAATTGTCCCTGTCCCAAACAGTTATTACTTAAATGTTCCCTGTCCCAAACAGTTATTACTTTAATTTTCCCTGTCCCCGACAGTTATTACTTTAATTCCCCCTGTCCCAAATAGTTATTACTTTAATGTTCCCTGTCCCAAACAGTTATTAATTAAATTTTCCCTGTCCTATACAGTTATTACTTTAATTTTCCCTGTCCCAAACAGTTATTACTTTAACTGTCCCAGTCTCGAACAATTATTACTTTAATTGTCCCTGTCCTAAACAGTTATTACTTAAATGTTCCCTGTCCCAAACAGTTAATACTTTAATTTTCCCTGTCCCCGACAGTTATTACTTTAATTCCCCCTGTCCCAAATAGTTATTACTTTAATTTTCCCTGTCCCAAACAGTTATTAATTAAAATTTTCCCTGTCCCAGACAGTCATTACTTTAATGACGAAAGCGTCGCAAAGAGCCTGAACTCCGTAGCTCAAACGACAACCCCCCCCCCCCCCCCCAGAGCAGATTCTCCAGAAAAAAACTGCACTCGTGAACCAAATGTCATAGCCCGGAATCGAACTCATGACCTTCGGAGCTGCGAGGCAGGCGTCGTAACGACTTCGCCACGGAGACTGTCACCTAGTATTGAAAGAGTCCCGTTGTCTCATTTAAGAGTCTCACTGAAGAGTCCCAGTGTCCCATTGAAGAGTCCCATTGCCCCATTGAAGAGTACTTTTGTCCCATTGAAGAGTCCCATTGTCCCATTGAAGAATCCCATTGTCCCTTTGAAGAGTCAAATTGCCCCATTGAAGAGTCTCATTGTCCAATTGAAGAGTCCCATTGTCCCAGTGAAGAGTCCAGTTGTCCAATTGAAGAGTCCCATGGTCCCATTGAAGAGTCCCATTGAAAAGTCCCATGATCCCATTGAAAAGTCCCATTGTCCCATTGAAGAGTCCCATTGTCCCTTTGAGGAGTCAAATTGCCCCATTGAAGAGTCTCATTGTCCAATTGAAGAGTCCCATTGTCCCAGTGAAGAGTCAAGTTGTCCAATTGAAGAGTCCCATGGTCCCATTGAAGAGTCCCATTGAAAAGTCCCATGATCCCATTGAAAAGTCCCATGATCCCATTGAAAAGTCCCATTGAAGAGTCCCATTGTCCCAGTGAAGAGTCCAGTTGTCCAATTGAAGAGTCCCATGGTCCCATTGAAGAGACCCATTGAAGAGTTCCATTGTCCCACTGAAGAGTCCCACTGTTCCATTGAAGAGATACTATTGAGCGCAGAAAGCTTGAAACTTGCGTACGTGAGAGGTCAAAGGTCAGATTATCTGCGTGTATGGTACTGCAATATGTAATGAGGTTTCTTATCGGCATCCGTCACGCTTTTCAGGAGCTCCGTCTTCTCAGATTGACATCTCCTCCCTCTGCTGTGTATCCACATTGTAGTGGGAGGGGGTGAGGTGGGGGGGGGGGGGTGGGCTTGCGTGTTTCCACAACTACAAGAGTTATGCCGCCGGTAGCGCAGCCATTAATAGGATCTCCCAAATCGGATAGGTGAAGGGGTAGGGGGGAATGAGACGAAGCGATACACAAACTTGCCGCCTTGTGGATAGGCTGTGGACAGTCAAAGGCTAAGGAATACAAATGTATGTTAAGATCTTACATACGCTCTTTCTAATGTCCTTTGTAAGTTGGTATTCATTTTTCTAAGGTTGTTCTTGATACCATCATTCCATCTTTAACGCGGTCTTTTACTTGCTCTGTATCCAATATAGTTTTCTTCAATATTGCACTTTGGGGCATATGGTACTAGGGAATTCTGGTGAGATGGCCAAATCATCTAATTTACGCAGCTCATCAAATGGTGTAAATGATGTCACATTGACAGCTCTATGAATTACCTAAATTCGAGTGCGTGTTGATAGTTATAAGATGTTTTTATTTTTAAAGTAGGCCTCACGATTTATGCCCTGTCAAGATTGATTAACCACGGGGACAAGAAAATAAACAGCCCAAAACAACTCAGTGATGTTATAAAAGCATTTAAAAAATCAGTTGCATGTTCTGTACAGGAAGTCTCAGCCAACCCTAGCATTTTTTGACTTCGATTTCTTTTCATGTTTACGTTCAGTAGTTTGCCATTGCTTCCTGAACGACCGGCAATCTTACCATTGCATAAAAACCAACGCAAGGCGGTCTGCTTCCAGATCGCCTGCAGCTGTGTTTCGAACGCGGTATTCAGGAATACGAATTTCGTACGCAACCCCATCGCCACAGAGCCGGTACTCATGACATCATCAGCGAAGATTCCTATCAACAACGCTAACGTGATGTTATAATAGAATACAATTGATTCCAAATAAATAAGAATGTAACATCAAGTCAGCATACAGCCCCTTTTACTCGCATTAAGGCGCAGTAGACACAAGGTGCTGGGCCCAGATTTTTATACAGGGCATATTTTCAATTACTGTGCAATGTTTGAAAATATTGCCAGGCCAAGTTTTGTATTCACCCTCTGTAAAGTTCATTCAACATAATAGGTAAATACAAACCTTGGACCGGCAATATTTTCAAACACTGCACAGTCATTAAAAATACACCATGTAGATCGATCAGCACTAGGGGGATGACGTGGTCAGTATCTCAACTGCCGTCTTTATTTCCTAAGAAAGCTTCTGGTGGCAATTTTAGGCTGCGCCAACCTGGGAGATGCGGTCAATTGTGAAAATCTGCCACGATGTGGATTCAAACCTTTAACAACCACGCCGGTAGGCGAGCTTCCAGCCACTACGCCACCATGGCTCCGAAGTTACAAGAGGTTATCAAAACCTTAATGAATGAATAACTAAAATACAAGAAGTAGATTGTGAGCTTTACTAAAACACGATTACAAGAAACAAATTGGACGTTGCGGCTAAAATCTTCGTCAGCACAGGACAAACAGACACAAAACGACACACAACTACATGAAAAACACTACATGAGAATATTAAGGATGCTTATCTGCATCTGTATCCTTCTTGTGGGTGACTGACACGTTAGACGACTATCAGTGGATTTATGAACCGGATGTATGGTCAATGGATCAAAGGTCATCAATACGTTGGCGTGGCTGAGAGGTTTAAAGTGCTGAATCTTTCCTTTCTGACGGCGGCGGAGTGGGTTCTTTTCATACCGGTTAGTTGGACGTCAATGTTGACTTCTCGTTCAGAAAGCCATGGCAAACTACTGAAAGTAAAATTGTTTATCAAGTCATAAACAGCCAACAGGGGTGGGCTGGTTATAGCAACGTCTTGCGAAAGACATGCAATTTTTAAAAAAATTAATTCGAAACTGTTGATTAGCTTTCTTTATTACCAGTGTCCCTCGCCATCAGGCGAACGCACTCCGACTTCAGAGGCACTTGCAATTTACGTCCACAATTCAAGGCCGTGAAGTCCATATTTTAGTCTCACCGACAAGTGTAGGTTGGTAGAACCGCTACCTCGGCATCAGCGCACCGGTAGTTTAAGAGCGACCTCTCTTATTCATTCGGCCAGGCTGACCTCATTGCAGCGTCTTGCAAAAGGCATGCAATTTTCTTTAATTCAATTAAACGTTTGGATAATTCAGGCAAAGAACCACAACCGAAGTAGTTTGAGCTGAATCAATTATCTCCCTTTCCAAGAGTTAATAACCCTTGCTCGCACTTTGAAATCTAATTTCTAAATATTCTTCTATAGTATGTTTTTATTACCAAAATTCACATCTGTTTGATTTTATTGTTCTAGACTCTTCCATTTCTGTTTTGTTATAAATCATTCCCGCGTAGAAACTGTTGTTTGAGCTTTTAACATATTTGTTTTTGTACGCGGTTTCTGAGTCATGGCCCAAGAATGATCGCCTCGGAGGTAGCAAATGCACTGCCGTGGGTTCAGATGCAAACCTACATCCATGTACGCATACTAAGTGATTCACTGAGCTTGAGAAAAGCGGTCGAGGCAGGTTCAACACGTAGACATCGGATTGAATCAAAGCAGAATCCACAGTCTGTAGACTTCGCTTCATGGCAATGAAAGAGCAGATAAGCTGGCTTCCATTGCCAGTTTTTTTTTTTTATTTCGCTGCTCGCTTTTAACTCAAACGTAGTCCATATACATGCTACTACTTCTAGTGCACTGGACTGATTTTTGCATGTGGAATAGCTTTCCTTATGGCCAGTGTCCCTCGCCACTAGGCTAGTGTAGTTTCCTAGGAAGTTGCAAAGAATGCCATGGACGGAGAGACAAACAAATGAGCTACTTCTTCATGAACTAGATGAAAACCGTATTTTGATTAGATAGATTAGAAACAGCCGGCTTCCTGGCCTAGAGGTTAGCGACTTTTCTCCGTAATCTCGTACACTCTCGTAAGTAACACGATGACGGTGAGAATCAGCAGTGGTTCGAATCGCGTCGGTAACTTATGGGGTATGTGAGCCGGCCGCTCAGAAAGCAATCGCAAACTACTGAGCGTAATCTTGCCATGAAATCCACAATCAGCTGAAAGATGCTGATGTTGACAGCGAGTCATGTAAAGGATATGCAAGAATTCTTTTTTAAATTAGACACAGACAGTCACGATTTTTGGAGACTTTATGAGGAGACGACAATGTAAATGATGGACAGATGGAATAACAGAATCCACGGGAAGCCCATAAACGAGCACTCTCCGGCAGTTTATGCTTCACCTCGACACTGCAAGGTACAAGAGGAACATGATGACATGAGATGAAATGAAATATGAGGAGAAATTCACTTGACAACTTATTGACAACAGGCAAACTTGATAGGAAAAGATCCACGAGAGGGCAAAGATAGACATATCTGGATTGCTTGGCCACATGACACAACCAGGAGAAGATGACAGACCCGGGACTCTGCTGGTGGTGTGAGAGGGTGTGAGAGGGTGTGAGAGGGTGTGAGAGAGTGTGAGAGGGTGTACCATGACCGCTTACGTTTATCGGCATGGCGCATGATAATGATGATGCTCGTGCCCGGTGTGCAAAGGTAATATTCCACAGATACATGAATCAACACTGATAGTTAGACCTGTGAGATGAGATGCCTGAGAAGAGCTGCCAACTTAACAATCCGAGACCGAGTAAGAAATGTTATCAGACAGACAGTGGGATCAACACCTTGTGCCACATTTATTGAAAGACAGAAGATCAAATGGTTTGGCCATGTCGTTAGACTGCAACATCAGCAACTACCAGCACTGGCCATACATCACAGATCATCTGCGACGAGAGCGAGAGGACGCCCAAGAAGAAAATGGATTGACGACATCAAAGACATTGTACAATCACACGGAATGACACTATCTAGTGCTGCCCATCGGTGCTGAAACGCCAATTAATCCTCCCAACGTCGCTTGAAGCCAGACGTGGAAGATGTCGATGATGATGATGATGATGATGATGATGATGATGATGATGATGATGATGATGATGATGATGATGATGATGATGATGATAGTTAGAAAAGAAAA
>OY992884.1:94432335-94532335 GCA_963921405.1 Cepaea hortensis | reverse complement strand
GTGTGTGTGGTTTTGTGATGTGTGTTTTGCTGGGTGGTTGCGGGTGTGTGGGTGTGTGGTGGAGAATATGTGGGTGGGTGTGTGCGTGTCGGTTATGGGATGGGTGGGGGATGTATGTGTGGGTGGGGAAATGTGTGTGGGTGGGGGATCAGTGGGTGGGTGGCGACACGCATGTTTGCCTGAGTCTGTGTGAGTGCGTGGAGGTATGTGTGGGTGGGTGGCTGAGGGATGTGAGGATGGATGGAGGATGTGTCTCACAGCATTGCAATATGCATTGTTTATGTTTACAACTTTCATTTGACAATGTTTTTTTTTTCCCCTATGTTAATGTAACATGCATATTTGATGAATGAAAGATGAGTGATTGAAAGGGCCGAATGTAAGACGGGCCTGCGTGCCCAATTTGTTACCCTTTTAAAATAAAGTTTGTTCGTTCGTTCGTTCGTTCGTTCGTTCTATTGACCAACTATCCCATGGCAAGTTGACCAAGCATTCCAAGGCAAGTTGACCAATCATCCCATGGCAAGTTGACCAAGCATCCCATGGCAAGTTGACCAAACATCCCGTGGCAAGTTGACCAAACATCCCATGGCAAGTTGACCAAGCATCCCATGGTAAGTTGACCAAACATTCCATGGCAAGTTGACCAAACATCCCATGGCAAGTTGACCAAGCATCCTATGGCAAGTTGACCAAGCATCCCATGGTAAGTTGACCAAGCAAACCATGGCAAGTTGACCAAACATCCCGTGGCAAGTTGACCAAACATCCCATGGCAAGTTGACCAAGCATCCCATGGCAAGTTGACCAAGCAGTCAACAACCCGATCTCCCTTGGTGAAACCTTCATTCTAGAGGTATTGAGCAATGTGGACAAAGAAGGGGAACAGACGACGATATCAAAACAATACAAAAGGGGAGAGGAGCTCTCGCGGCACTAGGGAATTTGTGGAAGTCAAAAGAAATTATTGTTTTTTTTTTATTTGGTTCGCTCGCTCTGAATACAAAGTAGTCTATACACACTGCTTCTAGTAGTGCTGGACTGAATTTTGCGTGTGGAACAGCTTTCCTTATTAACAGTGTTCCAGGCAATCAGGCGAACCCACTCAGACTTCTGAGGTATTTGTAATTTACGTACCCGAGTCAAGGACGACTGGTCATCATTTTAATCCCACTGTATGGTGTAGGGGTTGAACCCCTTACCTCGGCATCAGCCCACCGGATGTTTAAGAACGCACGTTCTTATCAATTCGCTGATGCTGACCTACGGTCAAAAGAAATTAAACTTAGCAATAGGAGGGACGCTGGTAACAAGGAAAGCTAATCCAAACGCAAAAATCAGTCTAGTGTACTAGAAGTAAGTAGCACGCATATGGGCGAGCGAACACGAAAAACCAAATACTATTAAAAAATAAGAAACTTAGCAACGCACTTACAATGTTTAACTCAAATACAAGGTGTATTTTTAATGACTGTGGGATGTTTGAAAATATTGCCATCCCAAGTTTTGCATTTACCTTTTATGTTGCATGAGTTCACAGAGGGTGAATAGAAAACTTGGAATGGCAATATTTTCAAAAACACCACAGTCATTAAAAATACATCCTATATTACGGCCTGCCTTTTGTGATTTCCATCGGTCGCTGGGTTTTCAACGGGATTCTTGTTTTCGTCTTTATCAGAGAGGGCTAGGCATGTGATATTACAACCCAAGAGATCAGATGAACGTGTGATGGCATTAGACGCTAAAACTGCTTGTCACAATGCCCGGCTCTATGCTGGGAGTCGATCCCGGTACGTCTTGGGCGCCAGGTGAACACAGTAATCTCTCAACCACAAGTTTGATCATCTGTGTTTTGTTGCGTTGTGGAATTTTCTGCTACAAATTGATTTGAATCAACGAGCAAAATATTACTGTCAACGATCATGACCCGCCATTTCTCACATACATATGTAGATGTACGACCTTTGAACCCTCTTACTAAGAGTTCATCATCATCATGTGCCATGCTGATAAGCACTGACGAGCATAGTTCACCATCTCACATGATCAGCAGAATCTTGAATCGTGTATGTGTTCTTGTCCTGATAATAGCATGTGGACAAACCATCCAGATTTGTATCTCTCTTGCTCGTTCGTCATCAATTTTGCCAGCTGTCACCATGTTTTCCAATTTACTTCGATACAACACGAGTCCAAAATATCTTGACTGCCCACGTCTAATTTTTCAAATCAATTTACCGTTTTCATTTGGTTCTTGTACCACTTGCCCTTTGGTTTGTCCGTCCGTCCGTGGTATTCTTTGTATTTTACATTAAGAATGAGCCTAATTTAATCTGTGGGATTTCCTCAGCAATGGACATCGGCAGAAAAATGACAAGAATATTCTCTTGAAGCTTGGCTTGTAGAAGTAGTAGACGACGATGTTGACCGATGCTCCGGTGGTGTCACACAGAAACATAATCCTAAGAAACGTACTGAAAGTGTTATGCATCCGTTTGCCCAGCATGATTTCCGGCAAAAACAAACGGGCATAGTTAAAAGTAAGCCTGGCCACATTACAGACGACAAAAATGGCGGCAAGAACGGAGACCATCTTCACGATGTTCTTGTTTCTGTTGCTGAGAACATCGGTATTGGAAGAATCAATATTAGCAGATTTTGATCTAAACTCTTTTGATCTACGTAATCCTAGAATCATGCCATATGTACTGGCGGTCACGATAATCTCGCACAAAGTCCCGTACACAACGTGAACGGAAATGTTCGTGTAAGCCTCAACTGTTGCCCGGTTGCTAGACACCCACAATTTTATCTTGGTCAAATTACTAATCGGGTCATATTGCCTTGACAGTCCTTGCGTCAAAAACAGCGCCATGTAACCGGAAACAGTAGTAATATATATTAAAAACAGAATAATACATGAGCGTTTGAAGGTTACGAGGTTTTTAAATTTGAAGGGAAATAACACACTGATGCATCTTTCCACAGAAATGAAGGCTGTTGTAAGCATGGAAATGTCGAACAGCATTCCCCAAGTCCACGACAGTATGCTGTTTACAGCCAGAGGATCGATGTAAAAATCTTTGTGTGATAGAAAAAGGCAGTAACAAATGCTGGCCGCAAACATAAAAACTGCAACGAAAAAGTCGGAAAATGTCAGAGACAGGAGACAGAGAGACACACAGTCTCTTATGCCTTGTTTGATCAGTACACAAAAATTGATGACGTTTGAAACCATCCCAAAGCAACCAATCAGCGTACAGCCAATGGATATTAGATAAACATCTATGTAAAATTGAGCCTGATCGCTAATGAACTCAGCCATCTTGGGTGGAGTATTTGGTCAACGATTGGTTGGGCGACGACTGTTATAACATATGAATTGTGTCACTTCCAAGTTATTGCCAGATTTCCAAGGCTAACAGACAAGGACATTGCTAGTCTACAATGCCCGTAGATTAAATTATGAGCTGTTCATCTTCTAGAGAGCCAGTGACATTCTCCACTCGATTCCGGGTCACGTGGAAGTCCTTGGAGATGAAATAAGGCAACAATGAAGCCATGAAACTATCCAGCTATCCAGACGAGGAAAATGATTCCATCATCATCATCATATGCATGTGTCATGCTGATAGGCGTGAGCAGTGATGACTAGGAACTCTGGTAAAAGGGGAAGCTAATCCACACCTAAAATTCAGTACAGTGCACTAGAAGCAGTATTACTTATGGGAATTAAGCTTAAATTCAATGCAAGCGAGTGAGAAAAGACAATTAAATTAAATTAAACTACCAAACCACTTGTTGTGGAGTTTGGTAAATTTGGACTGATGTTGAATTACTGCAAGCGGGGTGGGTATAATGCGAGCTAATCTTGTTAAAAGATTAAGAATGCTTTGGAAACAGCAGAGATGTGGTTCCTGAGACAAATGTTGCTAATTCCTTGGACTGCCAGAGTAACTATCATCGATTGCCTGAAAGAGGCTAATGTAACTAGAACATTACATACAACTATAAAAAAGAGGCAAACAGCTTTCTTTGATCATGTGATGAGAAGAGAGGCAATGGAGAACATTGTGACAACTGAATAAAATCATGAGGAAGAGAGGCAGAGAAATGATGCTGGAAGGATTGAGACGGTAGCATGGAGGAATATAATCAGCAGTTGACCCAGAACACCAGTGACCGAGATCTGTGGAGAGACATGGACGCGTACGCCAGCTGGCAAGGAACTTGATGATAACTAATAGTCAGGGCAACAGTATGTGGCCAGATCTGAGGGCTGATGCGCACTTACCCAAGGAATAGTCCCAGAGCTGGTACAGAACTGTATGAAGTTATACAATGCACTTTATATAACAGTTTATGAAGCTATATGTAGGTTCTGACATAGCACTGTATGAAGTTATACAATTATTCTGATATAGCACTGTATAAAGCTGCATAACTCTTCTGGTATAGCACCGTAAAAAGTTATATAACTTCTCTAGTATCAATCAATCAATCATGTGCCATGCCGGAAAGCGTGGGCGGTCATGACTCGCCATTTCACTCTATCACCAGTGTCGTGGATCAGCTCAATGTTCCTGTCTCGTCCATGCCATGTGGCCAAGCCATCCAGGTATTTTCCTCTCGGTCTTCCTCTTGGTCTGTTCCCTTCGATCTTGCCAGTTGTCACTAAGTTCTCCAATCCATTTCTTCTGATAATATGTCCAAAAAATGTTGACTGTCTACGTCTAATTTCTCTAATCAATTTACGATTGTCATTTGTCTCCTGTAGTACTTGGTCATTGGTTTTTCTGTCTATCCATGGTTTTCTTTGCATTTTCCTCAGAAACCACATTTCTGCAGCTTGACTGCTCATTGTCCAAGTTTCACATCCATACAAAAGAACAGGCTCTATGTATCCCCTCAACACTCTTTTTCTCGTTTCAATTGACATCTTTTTATTGGTCAGAATGTTTTCCATCTTGCTAAAGGCTACTTTCGCCATGGCCTTCAAGGCATCTCTCATCAGATGTTATTACTGTTCCAAGATAATTGTACCGATTCACTTGTTGAAGAATATTTCCATTTACTTGTATATTACATTGTGGCACTTCTTCCTTCCTAGTGACGACCATAACCTGAGTCTTTTTACAATTTAATTCTAACCCCAGTTGCTTACTGTGTTCTGGTATAGCACTGTATAAAGCTACACTATTGTTCTGGTATAGCACTGTATAACGTGATATGGTGGATCTGATAAAGCACTGAAAAAAGTTATATAACTGTTCTGGTATAGCATCGTATAAACTTATATACGTGTCCTGGAATAGCACTGTATAAAATTATATAATTGTACTTGTATAGCATTTTATAAAGTTATATGGCAGACCTGATATAGCATTGTATAAAATTATATGGTAGATCTCATGTAGCACTGTATACAGTTATATGGTAGATCTCATGTAGCACTGTATACAGTTATATGGAAGATCTCATGTAGCACTGTATACAGTTATATGGTAGATCTCATGTAGCACTGTATACAGTTATATGGTAGATCTCATGTAGCACTGTATACAGTTATATGGTAGATCTCATAAAGCACTGTATACAGTTATATGGTAGATCTCATGTAGCACTGTATACAGTTATATGGTAGATCTCATGTAGCACTGTATACAGTTATATGGAAGATCTCATGTAGCACTGTATACAGTTATATGGTAGATCTCATGTAGCACTGTATACAGTTATATGGAATATCTCATGTAGCACTGTATACAGTTATATGGTAGATCTCATGTAGCACTGTATACAGTTATATGGTAGATCTCATGTAGCACTGTATACAGTTATATGGAAGATCTCATGTAGTACTGTACACAGTTATATGGAAGATCTCATGTAGTACTGTATACAGTTATATGGTAGATCTCATGTAGCACTGTATACAGTTATTTGGTAGATCTCATGTAGCACTGTACACAGTTATATGGAAGATCTCATGTAGCACTGTATACAGTTATATGGTAGATCTCATGTAGCACTGTATACAGTTATATGGTAGATCTCATGTAGCACTGTATACAGTTATATGGTAGATCTCATGTAGCACTGTATACAGTTATATGGTAGATCTCATGTAGCACTGTATACAGTTATTTGGTAGATCTCATGTAGCACTGTATACAGTTATATGGAAGATCTCATGTAGCACTGTATACAGTTATATGGTAGATCTCATGTAGCACTGTACACAGTTATATGGTAGATCTCACGTAGCACTGTATACAGTTATATGGAAGATCTCATGTAGCACTGTATACAGTTATATGGTAGATCTCATAAAGCACTGTATACAGTTATAAGGTAGATCTCATAAAGCACTGTATACAGTTATATGGAAGATCTCATGTAGCACTGTATACAGTTATATGGAAGATCTCATGTAGCACTGTATACAGTTATATGGAAGATCTCATAAAGCACTGTATACAGTTATATGGTAGATCTCATGTAGCACTGTATACAGTTATATGGTAGATCTCATGTAGCACTGTATACAGTTATATGGAAGATCTCATGTAGCACTGTATACAGTTATATGGTAGATCTCATGTAGCACTGTATACAGTTATATGGAAGATCTCATGTAGCACTGTATACAGTTATATGGTAGATCTCATGTAGCACTGTATACAGTTATATGGTAGATCTCATGTAGCACTGTATACAGTTATATGGAAGATCTCATGTAGTACTGTACACAGTTATATGGAAGATCTCATGTAGTACTGTATACAGTTATATGGTAGATCTCATGTAGCACTGTATACAGTTATTTGGTAGATCTCATGTAGCACTGTACACAGTTATATGGAAGATCTCATGTAGCACTGTATACAGTTATATGGTAGATCTCATGTAGCACTGTATACAGTTATATGGTAGATCTCATGTAGCACTGTATACAGTTATATGGTAGATCTCATGTAGCACTGTATACAGTTATATGGTAGATCTCATGTAGCACTGTATACAGTTATTTGGTAGATCTCATGTAGCACTGTATACAGTTATATGGAAGATCTCATGTAGCACTGTATACAGTTATATGGTAGATCTCATGTAGCACTGTACACAGTTATATGGTAGATCTCACGTAGCACTGTATACAGTTATATGGAAGATCTCATGTAGCACTGTATACAGTTATATGGTAGATCTCATAAAGCACTGTATACAGTTATAAGGTAGATCTCATAAAGCACTGTATACAGTTATATGGAAGATCTCATGTAGCACTGTATACAGTTATATGGAAGATCTCATGTAGCACTGTATACAGTTATATGGAAGATCTCATGTAGCACTGTTTAAAGTTATATGGAAGATCTCATGTAGCACTGTATAAAGTTATATGGAAGATCTAACGTAGCACCGTAGAAACTTATATACATGTTCTGGTATAGCACTGTATAAAGCGATATAATTGTTCTATTATAGCACTGTTTAAAGTTATAAGGTAGGTCTAATATAGCACTTTAGATAGTTATGAGATAGATCCGGTATAGCAATGTATAAAGTTATGTGGTTTGTCTGGTATAGCACTGTATAAAGTTATATGGTATACCACATATAGCTCTGTATAATGTTATATTGTTGATATGATATAGCGCTGCAAAATGTTGTAGTGTAGATCTGATATATCACTGTATAATGATATAAAGTAGAGCACATATCACAATGTCTAAAGTTATAATGTAGACTTGGTATTGAACTGTATAAAGTTATAATTGTAGACGACATATAAACATGCATAATGTTATATTGTTGATCTGATACAGCACTGTATAAAGTTATGTGATAGACCACATATAGCACTGTATAAATTTGCATTTGGCATTTTGATGACTGTTTATGTGTAAATGTCATTGATTTCTTGCTTGATTGTTGATTTTGCTGTTTGATGTCGTCACACGTGACGAATAATTATTTTTAGAACTAGCTAGATGTTAGCTTTCAAAGAGATAATGAGGGGCGTATACGCACTGGTGTGTGCCTTTGTTGAGGACGACAAAAAAAAATGGAGGACGGAGATGAAAAATAGCCAAACCGACAAGCTGGAATATAGCCCGTTAAAGTAGAACTGCCCTCGAAACTACCCGAGAACACAACCAGGATAATGTTATCTCAGTCTTTTGTTTTGCAGCCAGCCCGACTGAAGCGAGGAGACGAGAGATGTGGGAAGCTTGCCCTGTGTATAAATAGGTTGATATGTGGGCAGCCTTCGGTACACAAAGCCGAATGGCTGACTATTGTCAGAGAACGCCTAGGTTCCTGCTAGTGTCGAGAACCTTCATGTTTTTTTTTCGCAACTTATGCCTGATAATGTCAAGAAACTCATAATTTTGTAGTGTCAAAATTCTTATATTTTTGTAGTGTCTTATTGTTGTGTCAAAACTCTTTGTTGTGTCACATTATACTCAGCTTAGTGTGTTAGCATATGATGTTGGTACTTGGGGTACCCTTTAGACCCGGCCTAGAGGGCAGAGGTATGGTTATGTGCTAGGTACTATCCATTGTTACTGTTTTGATTTTAGATTACAGTTGTCTGTTGTATTGGGTTGGATGCTTCCAATTTGTCCATGAAGCTGTTGAATTATTTAAATAAAGAGTTATATTTGTATTGTTCTTGATTCGTTTGTTTAGTCTCTTATAAGTTTAGTTTATACACTTACTATTACTACCACAAACTAACTGACAGCTCAATGCACTGCTTAGGTTTTGAAACGATATTTCCTGCTGAACATCAATAACAGTTCAAATCCCTGTCTCCTAAATCCTAAATCTTCTTACTAATTACTATCCCTTTTCTTGCGAGTTGGGGAGGTGAGAGGTTTTCTCCCTGTTTACTCATGTTCTTCTTTGGTTCGAACACAGTCAGAGTTGTGCTCTATCACCTATCACTGTAAGAAAGAAGAATATCATATACATTATTATCTCTTCTTCTTTTTCGGCTTCGATACACTAGCATCCTCATACATTAGTGTCATCATACATTGACATCATCACACATTATTATCATCATACATTAGCAGAATCATACATTAGCATCGTCATACATTACCATAACCATATAATATAATCATAATACATTATCATAATCATACATTATCATAATCTTACATTAGCATCATTATACATTGGAATCATCATTAGGTATTTCTCTAATGTCTGCACAAGCAGCAGCTTAAAGAACATCATCGAAGTCAAAGCAAAGCGATCTTCTCCCCACATCACCTTATCTGCAGTCATACATTTAAAATACATTTGAAGGTTCTGCTCTATTCATGCACCGATGGCGTTTAAATGTCTTAGCGAGAAAAACGTAATAGAAAAACCAAGATTACAGTATTGATTTATTCCGTTTCAATAATATCACGAACACTAATAGACACTAATAAGATGGGATGAGATTAGACTAATAAACATGCAGTTGTTGGAAATTATATTTGAAATAGTCTTTGGTGAAATACAAAGCGAAAATGATGAAACCAATGACGAAATTACACCCATTTTGTCTGTCCTTCGTGGATTTATCAATTTCCGCAGACTACGTAGGCATTAGTTGTGTTTGATCAGAGTATTTTACAGCGGGTTGATCTAAGTTGAAACGATTTACCACATAATACAGCTGTAATGATTTCAAGTGAAACTGAGTGAAAATGTTTGATGGGCTGTCAAAATTATAGATGATTATTTTAACTGATTCAGTGCCGAAGGATATTATATCGCCATCATACATTAGCGTGTGACCTCCCATTCGGACAGAAAGACGATATGTCGCCATACTAGGGTTATTGTGTTGTTTTGTTTCGTGATGGTCTTCCGCAATTTCAATGCTCGGTGAACGGAAATCTTATATATAAAAAAGACTTGTGCGTATGTATCTCTGTATGTATTTATGTATCTCTGTCCGTATGTCCTTTATGCGCTCGCGAACGGCCCATCCGATTGAGATGAAATTTTCTACACGCCTTCCTTTCATTCCAGAGATGCCAACTGTCGTAGTTTTTTTTTCTTCTTCCTCCTCCTCCCTCCTCCCTCCTCCCCCTCCCAAAATACGTACGTCCAGGAAATGGTCTTCTACATAGACACTTCTCTCTGAGGTCCGCGATAACATATTAACCTGGTGGGATGGCAATCAATCATCCTACTACCTCCTCCCTCCTCCTCCCTTCTCCCTCTTCCTCCTCCCTCTTCCTCCCTCCGCCTCCTCCCTCCTCCCACTCTCTACTCCTCCTTCCTCCCTCCTTCTCCCTCTTCCTCCTCCCTCTTCCTCCCTCTTCCTGCTCCCTCCGCCTCCTCCCTCCGCCTACTCTCTCCTCCTCCTCCCTCCTCCTCCCTCTCCCTCCTCCTACTCCCTTCTCCTCCTCCTCCTCCTCCTCCTCTCTCCTCCTCCCTCCTTCTCCCTCTTCCTCCTCCCTCTTCCTCCCTCTTCCTGCTCCCTCCGCCTCCTCCCTCCGCCTACTCTCTCCTCCTCCTCCCTCCTCCTCCCTCTCCCTCCTCCTACTCCCTTCTTCTCCTCCTCCTCCTCCTCCTCTCTCCTCCTCCCTCCTTCTCCCTCTTCCTCCTCCCTCCTCCTCCCCCTCCTCCTCCACCCTACTCCTCCCTCCTATTCCTCCTGTCTCCTCCTCCCTCCTTCTCCCTCCTCCTTCTACCTCTTCCTCCCTCCTCCTTCTCCCTCCACCTCCTCCCTCCTCCTCTCTCCTCCTCCTCCCTCCTCCTCCCTCTCCCTCCTCCCTTCTCATCCTCCCCCACCTACGTTCTCCTCCTCCCTCCTCCCTCCTCCTCCTTCTCCCTCCTCCTCCCCCTCCCTCCTCCCCCTCCTCCTCCTCCTTCACCCTCCTCCCTCCTCCTCCTCCTCCTTCACCATCCTCCCTCCTCCTCCTCCCTCCTCCTCATCCTCCCTCCTCCCTCCTCATCCCTCTTCCTCCTCCCTCCTCCCTCCTCCTTCTCCCCTTTCCCCCCTCTTTCTCTTAATCCCTCCTCCTCCCTTCTCCTCCCTCCTATTCATCCCTACTCCTCCTCCTCCCTCCTCCTCCTCTCTCCGCCTATCTCTTCCTCCCTCCTCCTCCCTCCTCTCTCTTCCTCCTCCCTCCTCTCTCTTCCTCCTCCCTCCTCCTCCCTCTTCCTCCTCCTCCTCCCTCCTCCTTCCTCCTGCTCCCTCCTCCTCCTCCCTTCTCCTCCCTTCTCCTCCTCCCCCTCCTACCCCTCCCTCCTCCCCCTCATCCGTCTTCCTCCCTCCTCCTTCTTCCTCCCTCCTCCTCCCCCTCCTCCCCCTCCTCCTCCCTCTCCTCCTTATCCCTCCTCCTCCATTCTCCTCCTCCCTCCTCCTCCTCTCTCTACCTCCTCCCTCCTCCTTCTCCTCCCTCCTCCTCCTCCCTCTTCCTCCCTCTTCCTGCTCCCTCCGCCTCCTCCCTCCGCCTACTCTCTCCTCCTCCTCCCTCCTCCTCCCTCTCCCTCCTCCTCCTCCCTCTCCTCCTACCTCCTCCTCCTGCGATCTCCTCCTCCCTCCTTCTCCCTCTTCCTCCTCCCTCCTCCTCCCCCTCCTCCTCCACCCTACTCCTCCCTCCTCTTCCTAATCCCTCCTCCTCCCTCCTATTCCTCCTGTCTCCTCCTCCCTCCTCCTCCCTCCTCTTCCCTCCTCCACCTCCCTCTTCCTCCTCCCTCCTCCATTTACCCAAGACAGACAGACATACAGATAGTCGGGAACGGGATCTTATATGACTACTTATATGATTTAAATGAGATGCTCTCCACCATGGGCTGGGCCGGGTCAGACAGACAGACAGACAGACAGACAGATAGATAGACAGACAGACAGACAGACAGTCGGGAACGGGAGCTTATATGACTACTTATATGAATTAAATGAGATGCTCCCCACCAGAGTCTGGGCGAAGCCGGGCCGTGTCAGCTAGTTTACATTATAATACTTGTTCATTTAGTTGTGTACCATGTTTGTCCACACCTACATTTTGTTTGACACTCATTCGGTTAAGCACAAGGAGAGGTAGATCGTGGGTAGCACAAGGAGAAGACAGTATCGAGGCGATTGCACCGGTGAAACAAATACACAAGGTGAAAGAATAGACAGCTTCAGAACAAGAAGAACCTTTCACCAGATTATGTTTTAGTATCTTTTAGTCCCACAATGAGCCTTTCGGCCCATTGTTATCTACCAAGGCCCGCCTGCCAGTGTTAGTGGACAGTGATATGGTGATTCGGGATTGCAGTTTGGATGACCGCCTCTACACCCTGGCCAGATCAAGTGTGGATAAATCTACACTTTGATCTTAGCCTAAAAGCCCGAGAGCTCTGCGAGAGTGTCAGAAGTATCTCCGGAAGGGCAAGACATGTCTGGCACAGTAATAATACATAAGAGACCTAAGTGGGAGTCTCCGTGGTGAAGTCGTTACGTCGCCAGCCTCGCGGTCCGAAAGTTGTGGGTTCAATTCCGGACTACGTCTTTCGGTTCCCGAGTGCTATTGTCTCTAAGGCTCCTGGATGTCGTCGCTGGGGCTGCGGAGTTCGTGCTTTGTCCGAAGCTTTCGGCAGATCGCCCTGCGGAAATAGACCAAGCCGTGTGGGATAAATCCCGGGGCAACCCTCTTGGCTTTTAACCGCCCCGCCCCCCACCTATTTTTAAATGGACTAGTGGAGCGGCTGGCCGAGTGGCTTGAATGCCGGGCTCTCCTTCGAGAGACCCGGATTTAAATCCTCGGGAAGGCGTGGAGTTTTTTCTGTCCGCGGTAAAATGAAAACTCTAACCTGCACAGTACGCGGCGACTCCACTAGCCAGGTGGCCTTAATTCCTCAGGCTCAAGACCCCCTGCCCTACACAGCAAGGTACTATAGGCAGTTGATGAAATTCTATTTTAATTTTTTTTTAAATTTTTATTTTTTATTTTTTTAATGACAGTTTTAAGAGACCAAAGTAGTCGAAGTATTATTGTTTTCGTTGAACCAGTTTCCTGCGATGAGTCTGTGATGTGAGAGGGATATCACATGTTGTAGGTCTGAGTGTACGGAGGAATAGGTGACCAATCTGTGATGTGACAGAACCATCACATTTTGTTGATCTGAATGCACGGAGGAATAACTGACCGAACAATCCCTCACTTAAAGAGACGACAAACGCAGGCAACGAACCCCTGCCCGACCGAGCTCATGGCATTATCAGCACAGATCCATATCAACTACACTAAGGTACCCACATGCCAAAATATTTCGACAACAATGTAAAGTACCTCTTTACAAGGGTTAAAGAGTACCCGGCATACGTGCAAGACCCACATTTTTATCAACCATTCGAGAATGGTACATTATTTACTCAGTATCACACCATTCGACACTCTGTACAAGATTTACTCAGTATCACACAATTCAACACTCGGTACATTATTTACTCAGTATCACACCATTCGACACTCTGTACAACATTTACTCAGTATCACACAATTCGACACTCGGTACATTATTTACTCAGTATCACACCATTCGACACTCTGTACATTATTTACTCAGTATCACACCATTCGACACTCTGTACATTATTTACTCAGTATCACACCATTCGACACTCTGTACATTATTTACTCAGTATCACACCATTCGACACTCTGTACATTATTTACTCAGTATCACACCATTCGACACTCTGTACATTATTTACTCAGTATCACACCATTCGACACTCGGTACATTATTTACTCAGTATCACACAATTCAACACTCGGTACATTATTTACTCAGTATCACACCATTCGACACTCTGTACATTATTTACTCAGTATCACACAATTCAACACTCGGTACATTATTTACTCAGTATCACACCATTCGACACTCGGTACATTATTTACTCAGTATCACACCATTCGACACTCGGTACATTATTTACTCAGTATCACACCATTCGACACTCGGTACATTATTTACTCAGTATCACACCATTCGACACTCTGTACAACATTTACTCAGTATCACACAATTCAACACTCGGTACATTATTTACTCAGTATCACACCATTCGACACTCGGTACATTATTTACTCAGTATCACACCATTCGACACTCACTACATTATTTACTCAGTATCACACCATTCGACACTCTGTACATTATTTACTCAGTATCACACCATTCGACACTCGGTACAACATTTACTCAGTATCACACCATTCGACACTCTGTACATTATTTACTCAGTATCACACCATTCGACACTCGGTACAACATTTACTCAGTATCACACCATTCGACACTTTGTACAACATTTACTCAGTATCACACCATTCGACACTCTGTACAACATTTACTCAGTATCACACCATTCGACACTCTGTACATTATTTACTCAGTATCACACCATTCGACACTCTGTACAACATTTACTCAGTATCACACCATTCGACACTCTGTACAACATTTACTCAGTATCACACCATTCGACACTCACTACATTATTTACTCAGTATCACACCATTCGACACTCTGTACAACATTTACTCAGTATCACACAATTCAACACTCGGTACATTATTTACTCAGTATCACACCATTCGACACTCACTACATTATTTACTCAGTATCACACCATTCGACACTCGGTACAACATTTACTCAGTATCACACCATTCGACACTCGGTACAACATTTACTCAGTATCACAACGGCCGCTTTTGCTTCCCAAGGCATTATTGGTTCACATTTTGGGCTGGGCTGACCAAGGATTCTAGGTCTTCAAACAGTTGCATATCCTTTACAGGATTACGCCGTCAACTCCATCATTTTGTTTTTAGCTGTTTGAGATTCCTGAGGAAATTTACGTTCAGTATTTTTACATTGCTTTCTGAACGACTGGCTCCCGTACCATTTTATAAAAAAAACAAAAACAAATGCAAGGTGGTTTACTGCGAAATCGCCTGCGGCTGTGGGTCACCTTTTTAAAATACTAATTCGTCCTTCTGCGGATGGAACCATCGACCATACAGTCGGCAGACGAGTGTCCAGCCACTTCGCTATCGAGACTCATATATATATATATATATATATATATATATATATATATATATATATATATATATATATATATATATATATATATATATATATATATATATATATATATATATATATATATATTACTATATTAGGAGTCTCCGTTAAATTGATACAAGAGACAACATTGCAGTTGTAGACATATTTCAAGCGAACGAAAGAAGAAGTAGTAGTAGAAGAAGAAGAAGAAGAAGAAGAAGAAGAAGAAGAAGAAGAAGAAGAAGAAGAAGAAGAAGAAGAAGAAGAAGAAGAAGAAGAAGAAGAAGAAGAAGAAGAAGTGGCGAAGTGGTTAAGCCGTTTTACTCGGGCTCCGAAGGTTGTGGGTTCGATTCCGGGCCACGTCCTTCGGTTCACGAGTGAAATTTTTTCGGAGACTCCTGTGGGTCGTCGCTAGAGCTAGGGAGTTCGTGCTTTGTGCGACGCTTTCCGCGCTGCGGAAAGAGACCGAGCCATATGGGATAAAACCAGGTGCAATGAAGTCGACTACGTCGACTTTTAAGCCAATTTTAATTACAATATTACAATACCAATAAAAATTGGAACATGTTGGGACAACATGGAAGATTTGCGGAAAGAGAGATAGAGGAAGACAGCGTGAGAAGATTCTTGACAGTCTTGTGTCATGGCAAGGAAAGGAGTCAACACATGAATTGATCCATGACGTCAGAGATCGTAATTTGTGGAGAGGTATGATCGCCCACACCAGCCGGTAAGGCACTGGATGATGATGACACCACCATGTCTGGGCAGTCCACACTGCCAGGGAGACCGGAACATCTAGGTCCGCTGCCGTAGAGAGGCATACACTTGCCGATACTGTATAGAAGCAGACCATTTCGCGTGTGTCCATTGGTGAAGACAGACGATTTCCAAAAGCTGATGGCAAGCAAGAAATACCCCAACCATCTCGGTACACATGGAGACTGATACCTGGGCTGCCCGTACCTTCAACAACGCAGAGACATAATGATGAATGCTGTAACTGAAAATATACCCAGTATGTTGGCGTGAAGCAGCACTTTTTGAAGGCTTAGGGGCTTAGGTGTAGCACTATTTGAAGACTTTTTTTTTCCAGGACTTAGCTGTCAACACCAGCATCTTTCAGCTGTATGTTGATCTCTTGGCAAGATTACGCTCAGTAGTTTGCCATTGCTTTCTGAGCGGCCGGCTCAGTATCCCACAAGTCACGAGCGGGGGTCGAACCGCCTCAGCTCTCGCTCCGCTACGAGACTATGCGTGATAAACGGGATTACAGAGAGAAAGTGTTGTAACCCCACAGCCAGAGAGACCGGCTATTTGAAGACTTAGATGTAGCAATATTTATATACATAGTTCTAGTGCTGTTTGAAAGCTTAGACGTAGCACTATTTGAAGGCTTGGATGTTGTACTATATGAACGCGTATGCGAGGGGAAGTCAATAAGTAAGTTACAAATGGCTGTAGAAAAATAACTAAATATGATAACAACTTGAAACCAGTTTATTTGTATACATACATTGTCCCTTTATTATTTTTCAACATAATTTCCACCAACATCGATGCACTTATAAAATCGTTTTATCAGTCCTCCCAAACCGGTTGCATAGAACTGCGTGCTCTGATTTCTAAACCACGTTTTCACTTCACATTCAACTTCGGCGTCATTCACGAAATGTCTCGCGCCAAGGTGGGTTTTCAGTGGACTTAGCACCCCTAGCGATTTCCAGTAAAGTTGTGTATAGTATGGGTAGAAAACGTTACGACGACGAGTCAATAAGTAAGTCACACAGTTCTGTGGGATGGCAGGCAAATGAGAACAGGGCACGCAGATCTATGCTGTCGGTTTGGGGGATCTGATAAAACTATGGGATAAGTGCATCAATGGTGGTGGAAATTATGTTGAGAAATAAAAGGACAATGTATGTATACAAATAAACTGGTTTCAAGTTGTTATCATATTTATTTATTTTTTTTACAACCATTTGTGACTTACTTATTAACTTACCCTCGTATTTAGCATTGTTTGAACGCATAGATCTGATACTGTTTGAACGCATAGAAGTAGCACTGTCTGAACACCTAACACCTAGGTGTAGCATTATTTGAACATATACATGTAGCACTGTCTGAACACCTCGGTGTAGCATTATTTGAATATATACATGTAGCACTGTCTGAACACCTCGGTGTAGCATTATTTGAATATATACATGTAGCACTGTCTGAACACCTCGGTGTAGCATTATTTGAATATATACATGTAGCACTGTCTGAACACCTCGGTGTAGCATTATTTGAATATATACATGTAGCACTGTCTGAACACCTCGGTGTAGCATTATTTGAATATATACATGTAGCACTGTCTGAACACATCGGTGTAGCATTATTTGAACATATACATGTAGCACTGTCTGAACACCTAGGTGTAGCATTATTTGAACATATACATGTAGCACTGTCTGAACACCTCGGTGTAGCATTATTTGAACATATACATGTAGCACTGTCTGAACACCTCGGTGTAGCATTATTTGAATATATACATGTAGCACTGTCTGAACACCTCGGTGTAGCATTATTTGAATATATACATGTAGCACTGTCTGAACACCTCGGTGTAGCATTATTTGAATATATACATGTAGCACTGTCTGAACACCTCGGTGTAGCATTATTTGAATATATACATGTGCACTGTCTGAACACCTCGGTGTAGCATTGTTTGAATATATACATGTAGCACTGTCTGAACACCTCGGTGTAGCATTATTTGAACATATACATGTAGCACTGTCTGAACACCTAGGTGTAGCATTATTTGAACATATACATGTAGCACTGTCTGAACACCTCGGTGTAGCATTCTTTGAACATATACATGTAGCACTGTCTGAACACCTAGGTGTAGCACTGTTTAAATACTTAGACTTAGCACTAATTGAACACATAAATGTAGCACTATTTGAACATATAGATGTAACACTATTTGAATACATAGATGTGGCACTATTTACACACTTTGATGTAAACTACTTGGCCACATGATAAGAGCGCCTGCTCCTAAACATCCGGCGTGCTTATGCCGAGTAGCGGGTTCAACCCCTACATCCATCATTTGGACTAAAATGTTGACTTCTCGTCCTTGACTTGGAGACGTAAATTACAAGTACCTTTGAAGCCAGAGTGGGTTCGCTTGATGGCGAGAGGCACTGGTAATAGGGAAAGATAATCCACCCACATAATTCTGTCCAGTTAGCTAGATGTATTAGCGCGTGTATGGACAAAGCTTGACTTTCGCGAGCGCAAAAACAGATGTAGCACTATTTCACCACTTAGTTTTTTTTGCATATCCCTTACAGGACGTTGCAGTCAACACCAGCATTTTTCAGCTGTTGTTGATGTACTAGGCAAGATTACGCTTAGTAGTTAGCCATTGCTTTCTGAGCGGCCGGCTCACATACTCCGTAAGTTACCAACGCGGCGAGAACCGCTACTGATTCTCGCGCAGGTTACGTTACTTACGAGAATATAGGGATTGCGGAGAAAGACGTTAACCCCTAGACCAGGGAGACCGGCCTTATATTTATAATATATAATCTTCATACTTGGATATAGCATTGTTTAAACACACGTATGTAGCACTATTTGACCATGTGCATATTATCACCATATTAACACTGAGATGTAGCATTTTTTGACCACTTTGCTCATCTTCTTCTCCCATTTCTTCTTGCTCTTCTACGCCATCTCCTCCTCCTCCTCCTCCTCCTCCTCCTCCTCCTCCTCCTCCTCTTTAATCATCATCTTCTTCTTCTTCATACTCATTTTCTTCTCCTCCTCCACCTCTTTCTCTCCTCCTCCTTCTTCTTCTTGTCATGATGGCATCTCTAACATATCACCTGTTTTTCCATGATAAACTCGGCCGCTGTGGCAAATCCCTATTGATCCAACTACCACTCACAATCTCCTGTCACCGAAGACAAAATCAGGTAATTGTTTACGGCGGTTTATGGCCCCAACTTCTAATTAAAGGTCCTATTGACCGCTGTTTTTACACCTGGCCAGCCTTCAATAGAGACGATTTAGATGGTTGAAACTTAATACCAGCGAGTAATTTATCGTGATACTGCCAAATAAAGCGGACCCAAGCTCAACACTTCACCTCCAGAATCACCGGGCTGTTTCCTGAGAAGTATCATCTCATCGCCTGGGTTGGAAGTGGGGCGAACGTTTCTTTCACCATTGAAGTTTGCCTGGATTTTCTGTAAGTATGTCTACTTTGATTGGGAAACAAGTTCATTATTAGTGAGAGTTCATAAATAAACCCACATGTATTGCTTGGCGATCATGGGAGTAGAAGGAAGAAGTAGAGACTAGAGGACGCACTAGACAACAGAAATAAGCACACATGTATTATTTAGCACTCGTAGAAGAACTAGGAATTAAAGGACGCAATAGACAACATAATTGAAAGCTATATTTACCGACCTGGATTCAAACCTGTCACCTTCAAATGACGACAGCGCCTGGCTACAAGAACAAGTATACTTCGACGCTTGACCAGCTCAGGGGTGTCTAGTGTGTCCTCTAATACTTACTTCTTTCTTCAACTTATATGAGCGCCAATCAGTACATGTGTGTTTATTTATGAACTTTCATAGTAACCTAAAAAGGTTCCTTAATTGATATATATGTGTAATCATCATCATCATCATCATCATCATCATCATCATCATCATCATCATCATCATCGTCATCATCATCATCATCATCATCATCATCATCATCATCATCATCATCGAGTGCCCTGCCAGCTGGCGTAGGGGTTAATGTCTCTCTACAGATCTCGGTATTTGGTTTTCTGGATACACTCTGCTAATGGAATTCCCCCATGCCACTGTCTCAGTCCATCAAACTTAATTTCTCCTTGGTCTGCCTCTGCCTCTCTTCCCCATGATCTTTCCAGTTGTCACGATATTCTCTTATACCTCTCTTCTCATCACATGACTAAAGAAAGCCGTTTTGCTTTTTCTTATTGCTGAATATAATGTTCTAGTGTCAATTGACTCTTTCTTATTGCTGAATATAATGTTCTAGTTTCAATTGACTCTTTCTTATTGCCGAATATAATGTTCTAGTTTCAATTGACTTTTTAAAACAAATCGTAACTGTCTTCTTTATCTAGCCGGTCTCCGTGGCAAAGGGTTTAGAGATGCGATTCGTGATCCCGCACACCCGCTTTTGAAACACAGCTGCGCACGATTTGGCAGCAGAACGCGTTGCGCTGGTGTTTTGCGAAATGGTATGGATGCCGGTCGTTCAGAAAGCAATGGCAAACTACTGAACGTAAACGTGTCAAAACATCAACAGCATTAAAAAAAATGATGGTGTTAACTACAAACGTCCTGTAAAGGATATGCAACTAACTTTTTTTTAAAACTACTTTATCTAATCAGTTTACAGCTTTTGTGCTTTTCTTATAGGACTTGCTCATTTCTTTGTATTCCGCCCATGGTATTATTTGCATTTTTCTCACAAACCACATTTTCACTGCCATTAAATGTTTCTCAGCTTGTCTGTGTATTTAGTCTGCATATATTAGTATAGCTTCTATATATCATTTCAACGCTATTTTTCTCACTGCAATTGACAACTTCTTTATTGTTGAGTGTGTTTTCCAAATTAATAAACAGGCAAAAACATTCCTAGAAGACTTGGCTTTGAAGAAGAATGCTGAAAATTCATTGGGCAGACACAATGAGCAATCTGGACATTTTGAGGGAGACTATGTCGCGAAAACAATTTATCACAAACATCAGAAAGCCACAGTCATCATTTGTTTGGTCACATTATGAGAACGCAAAAGCTGGATCATTTGACACGCCGAAAAGATTTGTGGAAAGAGAGATAAAGGAAGAAATTGAGAGAACATGCTTGACAGTCTTGTGTCATGGCATAGAAGGGAGTCATCACACTAATTGATCTATTGATCGGAGATCTCAATTTGTGGAGAAGCATTATCGCCAACGCCAGCCGGCAAAGGACTTAATGATGATGATGTTTTTCATCTTGCAAAAGGCTAAATTTGACACAACGACTCTTGTTCTAATCTTTAAAATGTACCTTCCATCAGATGTTATGACTTTCCCAAGATAGTGGTACCAATCCACATGTTTAAAAATGTACCCTTTACTTGGATTTACGTTGTGGTATTTCTTTCTTCTTGGGGATGACCACATTCTCTGTTGTCTTAAAGTTTCATTCTAGCCATAATAGCTCCCGTGTACAATAACCGCATCCTTTACATGCAATTTTTTGCATGCATTTTTTTACATGCATCCTTTGCAATTTCAATTTCTGTTTCTAGCTGTTGTTGTTGTTGATGTTGTTGTTGTTGTTGTTGTTGTTGTTGTTGTTGTTGTTGTTGTTGTTGTTGTTGCTGTTGCTGCTGCTGCTGCTGCTTATTCATGATAATCAAACCAGTTTTCTTTACACACACGATCTTACTTCCAGCTTCTTAGGGAGACTCTATGATAAAGCCATTACTCCGCCTGTCTCACGCTTGAACATTGTTCGTTCGAGTCCGGCTAACGTCGTTCGATGCACTAATGCAGTTTTCTGGGGCTCGCCACTGGAGCTACGAAGTTAGTGCTATGTGCGACGCTGTGAGCAGGCCGCTCTGCGGAAAGAGACTGAACCATATGGGATAAAACCAGGTGCAATGAAGTCGACCCTCTCGCCTTTTCCATACGTTCAACTATTTGAACCTCTTGTCCTTCCCCTGTCCTGCACTGCAATGTACTTTAAGCAGTAGATGACAGTTTGACAGTGAGAGTCTTCGGGAATCAACTTTACATCTTCAAGCAAAGAAACATGGCTAGCGTACTGGTGCCAGTTAGTTAGTTAGTCGCCGTTCTAACTTCACGGCAAAGGGTCGCCCCATTGTGCTGCGTTCCCGTTCCAGTAAATCTAAGATAAAAATGCTCCTCACTGCCCCATGTGGAAAGTGGAACAGACAGGAATCTCGACAAACCAACAGCCCGCACGTGTATCCTAGGCATAATGCCGCTGCCAGAATGCCAGGACAAAAGTCGGCCACGAAAATTCAGTTCATCGTCGATGAAAGCGGCAGTCACTAGAAAACCAATAGCCAGGATCGTGCCGTTCTATGATACAGAGAGGCGGCCGCATCAGTCGGCACCGTAAAGGGGTTCATAAGGGGGCGGCACTTGTTTGTAATGAAAATAACATGTAAGGGGCGGCCTTTCGAAGACTTGTATCATACTGAGAAAATCCACCTACGGTACTGCCAACAGCCACACATTATTGCATAAGACAACCCAGTTAGTTCATTGTTTGTAAACATGCAGTTCACGCTACAAACAACCATAGACAGATGTAAAAGCACTCCACGCGAAATGCACAGCTCACAGTGTTGCCCCGCGCACTCAACTCAGTAGCAAGGCGACGGAACCATACACTACAATTCCAACATGCGTAAAATACGTAAGCAAACAGTAGCCACAAGCATAAACACTCCCGAGGCCTTAACGGCTCAGCCGCCTATCCTCCATGTTAGGGACCGGTACTGGTGCCATGATGATTCTAGTAGTGCACCGTCAGTTCAGCCTATACCTTCCTGGCCTTGTATAGAGGCAACTTCGTGTGACGGGGGGGGGGGGGGGAAGAGCCACAGTGGCGCAGTAGCTAGACGTTTGTCTGCCGGCTCAATTGGCACCGGTTCCAATCCGAATCACGACGGAGTTTTGAAATTGGCGTGGGCTTCCAAGTCGACTCAAGACAAGTTAAGTAAATGCATAAAAAGCATTTGGGCATATGGTGCTAAACATATTTTTATAGACGAAACAGCGCTTAGTAAGTGATGTAGCCGGTAGCACGCCGGTCGCCTTTTTTCCTAAAATAGTTCCCGGTACCAATCTTAGGCTGGGTCAACCTAAACGCCCAGGTCCGTCTTAAAAATTCGAAACCGCCCTTGTCCAAGACCAGTAGTACGGCAGGCGAGCTTCTAGCATTTACTACTCAAAATATTTTCTGGTACCCTTTCTAGAATGGGAGCCCAGGTCAGTTTAGGCATCTTCCTCGTTGTGAATTCGAACTTATGACCATCGGGCGGACAGGCGAGATTTAGCCATCACACAACTCGGCTTCGCTGCCATCAAGTATTGTTTGATATAGAAAACCTTAACCTAGCACCATATCGCCACAATACCACGACAACGTAGACACGTAACCCTTTAACTTCGTGTTACTATCATATTTAAACTGCTACCTACAATACTACAAAATTTCATTCTAGGTGACTGAACGCATCAGACGGTTCCAGCTCTTAAACAAACAACAAAAAACAACATTTGCTTACACTCAACAAATGTTTAAGCTTTCAGATTAGAGAATGACACCATAGGACATACAACATGTTCCTAAACCCAACAAATGTTTGAGCTTTCAGATTAGAGAATGACACCATAGGACATACAACATGTTCCTAAACCCAACAAATGTTTGAGCTTTCAGATTAGAGAATGACACCATAGGACATACAAAATGTTCTTAAACCCAACAAATGTTTGAGCTTTCAGATTAGAGAATGACACCATAGGACATACAACATGTTCTTAAACCCAACAAATGTTTGAGCTTTCAGATTAGAGAATGACACCAAAGTTCGTGTCCCTCGTCCTGGTCCTGTTGCTGTCTAATAGCGTCAGCAGTCAGCCGTCCGTGAAAAAAGGATTCGAACTTCAGTTCACATCCTCCCGGGAGGAGCTGGAGAATGAGCCCATGAGTTTCTCGGGTAGTGCCCTATCTTGGCTAAACGGAACTCTGGTGAGTTGTTTTTGACATGAAAATCCATGTAACCGCCCATCCAGTCAATCATTCATTCATCAAACCATTCATCCGCCCAAAAATCTATCCATATATTTATTCATTCATGCATTAATACATCCATTCATGTATACAATCATCGGCTGAGTGGTCTCGAGGTATGGTGTCCGCCTCGAGTGCTGGAGGTCCCGGGTTCAGGTCCCGGTGAGGACCGGGATTTATTTAAAAAATCCACATGGACTTCCAGTAATAAAATTTCCCCTGGTCTCTGGGTAGTGAGATCGGACGCCCGTGTGTATTGTTGCGCACGTAAAAAATCCCTTGGCAGTTGGAAATCGAAAAGAGTAGCCTAACGGCGCTGCCCGGGCAAAATTTCGAGTTAAAAATCTACCCAAAGTATTTCAGGATCCTCGCCGATGCAACGGAGTTCGTGCATTGAGCTGAGTTTCTCCAGACTCAGGTTTGAGTTAGGAGGAAAACGGAGCACTTATGGGTTAAACCGTGTGCCGTGATGTTGATCCAACGACTAAAACTAAACTAAAAAAAAACTAACCTATCCATCTATCAATTTATCAATCAATAAAGCCAGACATGTACGCGTCAAGGGCGATGAGTGTAAGCAATTATCTTTATGGATGATGTGAGTAACCAGTTCTCTTTCTGGATGATGTGAGTACCAGTTCTCTTTATGGGTGATGTGAGTAACCAGTTCTCTTTATGGGTGATGTGAGTAACCAGTTCTCTTTATGGATGATGTGAGTAACCAGTTCTCTTTATGGATGATGTGAGTAACCAGTTCTCTACATATGTGACACAAGTAACCAGTTCTCTACATATGTGACACAAGTAACCAGTTCTCTACATGTGTGACACCAGTAACCAATTCTCTACATGTGTGACACGAGTAACCAGTCCTCTACATGTGTGACACCAGTAACCAGTTCTCTACATGTGTGACAACAGTAACCAGTTCTCTACATGTGTGACACCAGTAACCAGTTCTCTACACGTGTGACACGAGTAACCAGTTCTCTACATGTGTGACATCAGTAACCAGTTCTCTACATGTGTGACACCAGTAATCAGTTCTCTACATGTGTTACACCAGTAACTAGTTCTCTACATGTGTGACACGAGTAACAAGATCTCTACATGTGTGACACAAGTAACCAATTCTCTACATGTGTTAAACAAGTAAACAGTTCTCTACATATGTGAAACAAGAAACAAGTTCTCTACATGTGTGACACCAGTAACCAGTTCTCTACATGTGTGACACCAGTAACCAGTTCTCTACATGTGTGACACCAGTAACCAGTTCTCTACACGTGTGACACCAGTAACCAGTTCTCTACATGTGTTACACGAGTAACAAGTTCTCTACATGTGTGACACAAGTAACCAATTCTCTACATATGTGACATAAGTAACCAGTTTTCTACATGTGTGACACAAGTAACCAGTTCTCTATATATGTGACACAAGTAACCAGTTCTCTACATGTGTGACACAAGTAACCAGTTCTCTATATATGTGACACAAGTAACCAGTTCTCTACATGTGACACAAGTAACCATTTCTCTACATGTATGACACAAATAACCAGTTCTCAACATGTGTGACACGAGTAACAAGTTCTCTACATGTGTGACACGAGTAACCAGTTCTCTACATGTGTGACACCAGTAACAAGTTCTCTACATGTGTGACACCAGTAACCAGTTCTCTGTATGTGTGACGCAAGTAACCAGTTCTCTACATGTGTGACACGAGTAACCAGTTCTCTACTTGTGTGACACAAGTAACCAGTTCTCTGCATGTGTGACACAAGTAACCAGTTCTCTACATGTGTTACACGAGTAACCAGTTCTCTACATGTGTAACACAAGTAACCAGTTCTCTATATATGTGACACAAGTAACCAGTTCTCTACATGTGTGACACAAGTAACCAGTTCTCTATGTATGTGACACAAGTAACCAGTTCTCTACATGTGTGACACAAGTAACCAGTTCTCTATATATGTGACACCAGTAACCAGTTCTCTACATGTGACACAAGTAACCAGTTCTCTACATGTATGACACAAATAACCAGTTCTCAACATGTGTGACACGAGTAACCAGTTCTCTACATGTGTGACACAAGTAACCAGTTCTCTACATGTGTGACACCAGTAACCAGTTCTCTACATGTGTGACGCAAGTAACCAGTTCTCTACATGTGTGACACGAGTAGCCAGTTCTCTACATGTGTGACACAAGTAACCAGTTCTCTACATGTGTGAAACAAGTAACCAGTTCTCTGCATGTGTGACAAAAGTAACCAGTTCTCTACATGTGTGACACAAGTAACCAGTTCTCTACATGTGTGAAACAAGTAACCAGTTCTCTGCATGTGTGACACAAGTAACCAGTTCTCTACATGTGTGACACGAGTAACCAGTTCTTTAAATGTGTGACACAAGTAACCAGTTCTCTATATATGTGACACGAGTAACCAGTTCTCTACACGTGTGACACAAGTAACCAGTTCTCTATTTATGTGACACAAGTAACCAGTTCTCTACATGTTTGACACATATAACCAGTTTTCTACATGTGTGACACGAGTAATCAGTTCTCTACATATGTGACACAAGTAATCAGTTCTCTACATGTTTGACACAAGTAACCAGTTCTCTACATGTGTGACACGAGTAACCAGTTCTCTACATGTGTGACACAAGTAACAAGTTCTCTACATGTGTGACACGAGTAATTAGTTCTCAACATGTGTGACACAAGTAACAAGTTCTCTACATGTGTGACACGAGTAACCAGTTCTCAACATGTGTGACACAAGTAGCCAGTTCTCTATATATGTGACACAAGTAACCAGTTCTCTACATGTGACAAAAGTAACCAGTTCTCTACATGTACGACACAAATAACCAGTTCTCAACATGTGTGACACGAGTAACTAGTTCTCTACATGTGTGACACCAGTAACCAGTTCTCTACATGTGTGACACAAGTAACCAGTTCTCTACATGTGTGACGCAAGTAAAAAATTCTCTACATGTGTGACACGAGTAGCCATTTCTCTACATGTGTGACATAAGTAACCAGTTCTCTACATGTGTGAAACAAGTAACCAGTTCTCCGCATGTGTGACAAAAGTAACCAGTTCTCTACATGTGTGACACAAGTAACCAGTTCTCTACATGTGTGACACAAGTAACCATTTCTCTACATGTGTGACGCAAGTAACCAGTTCTCTACATGTGTGACACGAGTAACCAGTTCTCTACATGTGTGACATGAGTAACCAGTTCTCAACATGTGTGACACAAGTAACCAGTTCTCTATATATGTGACACAAGTAACCAGTTCTCTATATATGTGACACGAGTAACAAGTTCTCTACATGTGTGACACGAGTAACCAGTTCTCTACATGTGTGACACAAGTAACCAGTTCTCTACATGTGTGACGCAAGTAACCAGTTTTCTACATGTGTGACACAAGTAACCAGTTCTCTACATGTGTGACACAAGTAACCAGTTCCCTACATGTGTGAAACAAGTAACCAATTCTCTACATGTGTGACACGAGTAACCAATTCTCTATATGTGTGACATAAGTAACTAGTTCTCTACATGTGTGACACAAGTAACCAGTTCTCTACATGTGTGACACAAGTAACCAGTTTTCTACATGTGTGACACAAGTAACCAGTTCTCTACATGTGTGACACAAGTAACCAGTTCTCTACATGTGTGACGCAAGTAAAAAGTTCTCTACATGTGTGACACGAGTAGCCATTTCTCTACATGTGTGACATAAGTAACCAGTTCTCTACATGTGGGAAACAAGTAACCAGTTCTCCGCATGTGTGACAAAAGTAACCAGTTCTCTACATGTGTGACACAAGTAACCAGTTCTCTACATGTGTGACACAAGTAACCAGTTCTCTACATGTGTGACGCAAGTAACCAGTTCTCTACATGTGTGACACGAGTAACCAGTTCTCTAAATGTGTGACATGAGTAACCAGTTCTCAACATGTGTGACACAAGTAACCAGTTCTCTATATATGTGACACAAGTAACCAGTTCTCTATATATGTGACACGAGTAACAAGTTCTCTACATGTGTGACACGAGTAACCAGTTCTCTACATGTGTGACACAAGTAACCAGTTCTCTACATGTGTGACGCAAGTAACCAGTTTTCTACATGTGTGACACAAGTAACCAGTTCTCTACATGTGTGACACAAGTAACCAGTTCCCTACATGTGTGAAACAAGTAACCAATTCTCTACATGTGTGACACGAGTAACCAATTCTCTATATGTGTGACCTAAGTAACTAGTTCTCTACATGTGTGACACAAGTAACCAGTTCTCTACATGTGTGACACAAGTAACCAGTTTTCTACATGTGTGACACAAGTAACCAGTTCTTTACATGTGTGACGCAAGTAACCAGTTCTCTACATGTGTGACACAAGTAACCAGTTCTCTACATGTGTGACACGAGTAACCAGTTCTCTACATGTGTGACACAAGTATCCAGTTCTCTACATGTGTGACACAAGTAACCAGTTCTCTACATGTGTGACACAAGTAACCAATTCTCTACATATGTGACACAAGTAACCAGTTCTCTACATGTGTGAAACAAGTAACCAGTTCTCTACATGTGTGAAACAAGTAACAAATTCTCTACATGTTTAACACGAGTAACCAATTCTCTATATGTGTGACATAAGTAACCAGTTCTCTACATGTGTGACACAAGTAACCAGTTCTCTACATGTGTGACACAAGTAACCAGTTTTCTACATGTGTGACATCAGAAACCAGTTCTCTACATGTGTGACGCAAGTAACCAGTTCTCTACATGTGTGACACAAGTAACCAGTTCTCTACATGTGTGACACAAGTAACCAGTTCTCTACATATGTGACACAAGTAACCAGTTCTCTACATGTGTGACACGAGTAACCAGTTCTCTACATGTGTGATACCAGTAACCAGTTCTCTACATGTGTGACATCAGTAACCAGTTCTCTACATGTGTGACAACAGTAATCAGTTCTCTACATGTGTTACACCAGTAACCAGTTCTCTACATGTGTGACACGAGTAACAAGTTCTCTACATGTGTGACACAAGTAACCAATTCTCTACATGTGTTAAATAAGTAACCAGTTCTCTACATATGTGAAACATGTAACCAGTTCTCTACATGTGTGACACCAGTAACCAGTTCTCTACATGTGTGACACCAGTAACCAGTTCTCTACATGTGTGACACCAGTAACCAGTTCTCTACATGTGTGACACAAGTAACCAGTTCTCTACACGTGTGACACCAGTAACCAGTTCTCTACATGTGTGACACGAGTAACAAGTTCTCTACATGTGTGACACAAGTAACCAATTCTCTACATATGTGACATAAGTATCCAGTTTTCTACATGTGTGACACAAGTAACCAGTTCTCTATATATGTGACACAAGTAACGAGTTCTCTGTATGTGTGACACAAGTAACCAGTTCTCTATATATGTGACACAAGTAACCAGTTGTCTACATGTGACACAAGTAACCATTTCTCTACATGTATGACACAAATAACCAGTTCTCAACATGTGTGACACGAGTAACCAGTTCTCTACATGTGTGACACCAGTAACCAGTTCTCTACATGTGCGACACCAGTAACCAGTTCTCTGTATGTGTGACGCAAGTAACCAGTTCTCTACATGTGTGACACGAGTAACCAGTTCTCTACATGTGTGACACAAGTAACCAGTTCTCTGCATGTGTGACACAAGTAACCAGTTCTCTACATGTGTGACACGAGTAACCAGTTCTCTACATGTGTGACACAAGTAACCAGTTCTCTATATATGTGACACAAGTAACCAGTTCTCTACATGTGTGACACAAGTAACCAGTTCTCTATGTATGTGACACAAGTAACCAGTTCTCTACATGTGTGACACAAGTAACCAGTTCTCTATATATGTGACACCAGTAACCAGTTCTCTACATGTGTGACACAAGTAACCAGTTTTCTATATATGTGACACAAGTAACCAGTTCTCTACATGTGACACAAGTAACCAGTTCTCTACATGTATGACACAAATAACCAGTTCTCAACATGTGTGACACGAGTAACCAGTTCTCTACACGTGTGACACCAGTAACCAGTTCTATAAATGTGTGACACCAGTAACCAGTTCTCTACATGTGTGACGCAACTAACCAGTTCTCTACATGTGTGACACGAGTAGCCAGTTCTCTACATGTGTGACACAAGTAACCAGTTCTCTACATGTGTGAAACAAGTAACCAGTTCTTTGCATGTGTGACAAAAGTAACCAGTTCTCTACATGTGTGACACAAGTAACCAGTTCTCTACATGTGTGAAACAAGTAACCAGTTCTCTGCATGTGTGACACAAGTAACCAGTTCTCTACATGTGTGACACGAGTAACCAGTTCTTTACATGTGTGACACAAGTAACCAGTTCTCTATATACGTGACACAAGTAACCAGTTCTCTACATGTGTGACACAAGTAACCAGTTCTCTATGTATGTGAAACAAGTAACCAGTTCTCTACATGTTTGACACAAGTAACCAGTTCTCTACATGTGTGACACGAGTAACCAGTTCTCTACATGTGTGACACAAGTAACCAGTTCTCTACATGTTTGACACAAGTAACCAGTTCTCTACATGTGTGACACGAGTAACCAGTTCTCTACATGTGTGACACAAGTAACAAGTTCTCTACATGTGTGACACGAGTAATTAGTTCTCAACATGTGTGACACAAGTAACAAGTTCTCTACATGTGTGACACGAGTAACCAGTTCTCTACATATGTGAAACAAGTAACCAGTTCTCTACATGTGTGACACCAGTAACCAGTTCTCTACATGTGTGACACGTGTAACCAGTTCTCTACATGTGTGACACCAGAAACCAGTTCTCTACATATGTGACACCAGTAACCAGTTCTCTACATGTGTGACATCAGTAACCAGTTCTCTACATGTGTGACAACAGTAATCAGTTCTCTACATGTGTTACACCAGTAACCAGTTCTCTACATGTGTGACACGAGTAACAAGTTCTCTACATGTGTGACACAAGTAACCAATTCTCTACATGTGTTAAATAAGTAACCAGTTCTCTACATATGTGAAACATGTAACCAGTTCTCTACATGTGTGACACCAGTAACCAGTTCTCTATATGTGTGACACCAGTAACCAGTTCTCTAAATGTGTGACACCAGTAACCAGTTCTCTACATGTGTGACACAAGTAACCAGTTCTCTACACGTGTGACACCAGTAACCAGTTCTCTACATGTGTGACACGAGTAACAAGTTCTCTACATGTGTGACACAAGTAACCAATTCTCTACATATGTGACATAAGTAACCCGTTTTCTACATGTGTGACTCAAGTAACCAGTTCTCTATATATGTGATACAAGTAACCATTTCTCTACATGTATGACACAAATAACCAGTTCTCAACATGTGTGACACGAGTAACCAGTTCTCTACATGTGTGACACCAGTAACCAGTTCTCTACATGTGTGACACCAGTAACCAGTTCTCTGTATGTGTGACGCAAGTAACCAGTTCTCTATGTATGTGACACAAGTAACCAGTTCTCTACATGTGTGACACAAGTAACCAGTTCTCTATATATGTGACACCAGTAACCAGTTCTCTACATGTGTGACACAAGTAACCAGTTTTCTATATATGTGACACAAGTAACCAGTTCTCTACATGTGACACAAGTAACCAGTTCTCTACATGTATGACACAAATAACCAGTTCTCAACATGTGTGACACGAGTAACCAGTTCTCTACATGTGTGACACCAGTAACCAGTTCTCTACATGTGTGACACCAGTAACCAGTTCTCTACATGTGTGACGCAAGTAACCAGTTCTCTACATGTGTGACACGAGTAGCCAGTTCTCTACATGTGTGACACAAGTAACCAGTTCTCTACATGTGTGAAACAAGTAACCAGTTCTCTGCATGTGTGACAAAAGTAACCAGTTCTCTACATGTGTGACACAAGTAACCAGTTCTCTACATGTGTGAAACAAGTAACCAGTTCTCTGCATGTGTGACACAAGTAACCAGTTCTCTACATGTGTGGCACGAGTAACCAGTTCTTTACATGTGTGACACAAGTAACCAGTTCTCTATATACGTGACACAAGTAACCAGTTCTCTACATGTGTGACACAAGTAACCAGTTCTCTATGTATGTGAAACAAGTAACCAGTTCTCTACATGTTTGACACAAGTAACCAGTTCTCTACATGTGTGACACGAGTAACCAGTTCTCTACATGTGTGACACAAGTAACCAGTTCTCTACATGTTTGACACAAGTAACCAGTTCTCTACATGTGTGACACGAGTAACCAGTTCTCTACATGTGTGACACAAGTAACAAGTTCTCTACATGTGTGACACGAGTAATTAGTTCTCAACATGTGTGACACAAGTAACAAGTTCTCTACATGTGTGACACGAGTAACCAGTTCTCAACATGTGTGACACAAGTAGCCAGTTCTCTACATATGTGACACAAGTAACCAGTTCTCTACATGTGTGACACCAGTAACCAGTTCTCTACATGTGTGACGCAAGTAGCCAGTTCTCTACATGTGTGACACGAGTAACCAGTTCTCTACATGTGTGAAACAAGTAACCAGTTCTCTACATGTGTGACACGAGTAACCAGTTCTCTATATATGTGACATAAGTAACCAGTTTTCTACATGTGTGACACAAGTAACCATCTCTATATATGTGACACAAGTAACCAGTTCTCTGCATGTGTGACACAAGTAACCAGTTCTCTATATATGTGACACAAGTAACCAGTTCTCTACATGTGACACAAGTAACCATTTCTCTACATGTATGACACAAATAACCAGTTCTCAACATGTGTGACACGAGTAACCAGTTCTCTACATGTGTGACACCAGTAACCAGTTCTCTACATGTGTGACACCAGTAACCAGTTCTCTGTATGTGTGACGCAAGTAACCAGTTCTCTACATGTGTGACACGAGTAACCAGTTCTCTACATGTGTGACACAAGTAACCAGTTATCTGCATGTGTGACACGAGTAACCAGTTCTCTACATGTGTGACACGAGTAACCAGTTCTCTACATGTGTGACACAAGTAACCAGTTCTCTATATATGTGACACAAGTAACCAGTTCTCTACATGTGTGACACAAGTAACCAGTTCTCTATGTATGTGACACAAGTAACCAGTTCTCTACATGTGTGACACAAGTAACCAGTTCTCTATGTATGTGACACAAGTAACCAGTTCTCTACATGTTTGACACAAGTAACCAGTTCTCTACATGTGTGACACGAGTAACCAGTTCTCTACATGTGTGACACAAGTAACCAGTTCTCTACATGTTTGACACAAGTAACCAGTTCTCTACATGTGTGACACGAGTAACCAGTTCTCTACATGTGTGACACAAGTAACAAGTTCTCTACATGTGTGACACGAGTAATTAGTTCTCAACATGTGTGACACAAGTAACAAGTTCTCTACATGTGTGACACGAGTAACCAGTTCTCAACATGTGTGACACAAGTAGCCAGTTCTCTATATATGTGACACAAGTAACCAGTTCTCTACATGTGTGACACCAGTAACCAGTTCTCTACATGTGTGACGGAAGTAGCCAGTTCTCTACATGTGTGACACGAGTAACCAGTTCTCTACATGTGTGAAACAAGTAACCAGTTCTCTACATGTGTGACACGAGTAACCAATTCTCTATATATGTGACAGAAGTAACCAGTTCTCTATATATGTGACACGAGTAACAAGTTCTCTACATGTGTGACACGAGTAACCAGTTCTCTATATATGTGACACAAGTAACAAGTTCTCTATATATGTGACACGAGTAACAAGTTCTCTATATATGTGAAACAAGTAACAAGGTCTCTACATGTGTGACACGAGTAACCAGTTCTCTACATGTGTGACACAAGTAACCAGTTCTCTACATGTGTGACGCAAGTAACCAGTTCTCTACATGTGTGACGCAAGTAACCAGTTCTCTACATGTGTGACACAAGTAACCAGTTCTCTGCATATGTGAAACAAGTAACCAATTCTCTACATGTGTGACACGAGTAACCAATTCTCTATATGTGTGACATAAGTAACCAGTTCTCTACATGTGTGACACAAGTAACCAGTTATCTACATTTGTGACACAAGTAACCAGTTTTCTACATGTGTGACACAAGTAACCAGTTCTCTACATGTGTGACGCAAGTAACCAGTTCTCTACATGTGTGACGCAAGTAACCACTTCTCTACATGTGTGACACGAGTAACCAGTTCTATACATGTGTGACACAAGTAACCAGTTCTCTACATGTGTGACACAAGTAACCAGTTCTCTACATGTGTGACACAAGTAACCAATTCTCTACATATGTGACACAAGTAACCAATTCTCTACATGTGTGACACAAGTAACCAGTTCTCTACATGTGTGACACGAGTAACCAGTTCTCTACATGTGTGACACAAGTAACCAGTTCTCTACATGTGTGACACAAGTAACCAGTTCTCTACATGTGTGACACAAGTAACCAATTCTCTACATATGTGACACCAGTAACCAGTTCTCTACATGTGTGACACCAGTAACCAGTTCTCTACATGTGTTACACCAGTAACCAGTTCTCTACACGTGTGACACGAGTAACCAGTTCTCTACATGTGAGACACCAATAACAAGTTCTCTACATGTGTGACACAAGTAACCAATTCTCTACATGTGTGAAACAAGTAACCAGTTCTCTACATGTGTGACACCAGTAACCAGTTCTCTACATGTGTGACACCAGTAACCAGTTCTCTACATGTGTGACATTAGTAACCAGTTCTCTACATGTGTGACACAATTAACCAGTTCTCTACATGTGTGACATAAGTAACCAGTTCTCTACATGTGTGACACGAGTAACCAGTTCTCTACATGTGTGACGTAAGTAACCAGTTCTCTACATGTGTGACATAAGTAACCAGTTCTCTACATGTGTGACACGAGTAACCAGTTCTCTACATGTGTGACACAAGTAACCAGTTCTCAACATGTTTGACACAATTAACCAGTTCTCTACATATGTGACACGAGTAGCCAGCTGTAGCCAGTTTCTCTCATGTGTTCTTTTCAGCCCAAACGTCTTCAGTACATGTTCTTCTTTATGAGCACCTCCACAATTTTTATAGAACTAGATTTCTGTATCTTCTAAATAACATTTCAATTACATATTAGTTGTCTATGATTCACGTGTAACTTATTGGATTTCCAACACAACTGTTAAAAACATTTAAGAAATTATTTTCCAACACAAACGTTAAGAACAGTGAAGAAACACATGTTTTTTTCCAAAGCAACTGTTAATGGCAATAAAGGAATATAGCGGGTGCTTGTAAAGTCTCAGTACACTTTGTATGCAGAACAAATTTGAAAAATGAAGTATATTACGGCATCATAAAATGTGCTAAAATTTCAATAAATTTGTTAGTAGTTAGTTAGTTAGTCGACAGATCATCCTCGTTGCACATCGGACCATTCAGTCCATAAGTGCTCGGATCCCCTCCTCAGCAAATCCCGCAGCGTGTAGCGGCTAACGACGCCAGTTCTGTGTTGGTTTATCAATCTTCTTTGGCTTCCTGCGTAGTGTTCTTGTTTGGCCACCCCTCTTTTAATTTGCTGCTCTCGCAGTCTGGCCATTGTTGTAGATTCACAGTCATCACTTGGTTCTTGCAAAAGTCTCACTTCTCGTAGAGCATTCAGAATGTCAGCCTGGTCCATGGCGCGTCCGCCCTCCACAGTAGCCTCACCTGCGAGCTTGTCAGCCCGCTCATTTCCTTGTACTCCCGCATGCCCTGGCACGAAGATGAAACTAATCTTTGCCAGCCGAGACCGCTCCAGAGGCAGCAACCATTCTCTTCGGATCGACCCCTCCTCTATCCTCTTGATCATGTTCATTGAGTCGCTAAGGAAACAAGCCCTAGTGAATGTCTGTGTCTCGAGCCATGTTATTGCTTTACTTACTGCCATGACTTCCATGGTCAGGCTACTTGTGGTTTCAGTGAAAGCACCAGAGTCCTCCTTCACAATTCTCCCTCCGGCCCGAGCTGTAAAGGCCCATGAGCATCTCACATGTCGGACGACCGACCCATCTGTGTAGATGACCGCGTCACTGTCTAGCGAATTCTCGAAAATCAACGCTTGTACTTCAGCCTCCACAGCAGCCGGATTTTCTTGTCTGCATTTTCTATCTAGTTGGATGCAAACTGAAAAGGATGTGCAGAAGTCTGTTGGCACTTGCACCCACTCCTCGCCAGGTTCTAAGTCCTCAAGTGAACACACCTGTTGAAGAATGTCTTCGGCTTGACCCATCCACGACCGTCCTCTTTTTAACCTGCTGCCCTTCACCTTCCTAATTTCACTATGCAGTGGATGCTGTGTGTTTGCGTTAATTCTGAGGTAGGCGCGTGCCCTGCAAACTTGCATTCTCTCTTCAATGGTTGGAAAATCAAGAAGGTAGCGCATCGCCCTGCATGCTGTATCTCTTGTACATCCAAGAATAATGCGCATAGCTTCATTCTGTATCCTTTCCATCCTTTCTATCTGCTTATGGCTGACAGTCAGGATTGCCATTGCATACTCCAAAACAGACATGACCAGCCCCTCGTACAGAAGACATAGATGGCGCTGCTCACAGTTTGCTGCCGCCATCACCCGCATCGCTGCCAAACCCCGCTTGGCCTTTGCTATCACCCGGTCTATGTGCACAATATAAGCAAGGCTTCGATCAAACCGTATCCCCAGGTAATTCATTGCCTGCGTTCTTTCCACCGTCTCTGAACACAGCATTACAGTTGGTGTTGGATTGTTGACAATATGATTATTCAACGAGAACCAAGTCACTGTTGCCTTTGTTGGGTTGACCATTGCCCCAGCTTCATCACACCAAGTACTTATGCGATTGAGTTCGGTTTGTAGTTCCACAGCAACCTCCTCTCTATCCTTACCCTGACGATACACTAAAACATCATCGGCATATGACAATGTCCTGCCAGGTCCAGTGATCTGCTCACTGGTGATTCTCACTGTGTAGGCGTTGAACAGTACTGGAGATAATGGTGATCCCTGTGGTAGGCCAGGATATACAGTTGTTGGTTCCGAAGTCCAACTGCCACATCTAAAAACTACTTTCCGTTGGAAGAGGGCTGCAGCGATCCAACTAAGGAGGAATGGACTTACGTTTAGTTCAAGAAGCTGAAACATTAAAAAATCCAGTGGTACTCTGTTGTATGCGTCCTCAAGATCAATCGCTGCAGCAACGGTTTCAGTGCCTGAGTGGAAACCTTCATAGACATCGTGGGCAAAGACTGCTGCATTGGTCCAGGTTTCTCTTTTTGGACGGTACCCACCCAGGGTAGGTGGGAAAACACCTTGCCTCTCTAGTTGGCTTGATATTTTCCTGGCAATTACCTTCTCCAGCAGCTTGCCTATTGTATTCTGCATGGTTATAATTCGGTATCCCTGAATTTTTTTGTGGTCTTTGTCAGGCTTCGGCAAGGGAATCAGATAGCTGTGTAACCATTCCTCCTTGATGCTAGCACTCCCTATACTGTTGTTGTACATGTCTGCTAGTTTCTCTAGCTCATTGTCGGTACACCTATTTATGTCGTCGTATCTTATGCCATCAGGACCTGGAGCACTGTTTTTTGATCGTCGAAGCACAGCCTTGATTTCTTTCACTGTCACTGTGTCTTCATCCGAAGTGTTCTGGGCCTTGCATCTGTCTGAGGTGACCTCCTTGGCCAGATTCCGGCCTCCCATGTCTGTCTGGTTGCTCTGCTCAAGGTAGCGTTCAAAGAGGGCTTTGCCCTTGTCCTCGTCAGTCCTCTGCCAGATGAGGTCAGCACCTTGGAAGTCAGAAATGCTCTTATTCTTGACTACACCACTCATGCTTTTATGTAGTCGCCAGAACAATTTCAGTGACTTGTCTGTGCTTACTCTTTGACACACCTCTGCCCATTTTTCGCTTTTAACCACCTTGACCAGTTTTTTGAAATAGCTTACTTTTGTGTGCATCTCTCTTACTAAGTGCAAGCAGGGACTAGGATGACCAGCTCTGTTCCTCTTGGCATTTTGCCATCTCCTTACAGCACTACGCTTATCCACCCAAGCCTTCTCCACCTCGAAACTCCACCACGGTGGCTGCTCCCACCTTTTTTTCCTGCCCTGAAACGTTCTGCGCTTGTCACGTCTTATTTTACTCACCACATCTTGCCCTTTACTGTCATACTGGAACGTCTTTACCTTTAGCTTGTGCTGCCTGGTTCTGCCTTTCTCCACCAATATGCTGCATGGGTGGTGGTCGCTGCCATGGTAATAAATAAATAAAATCAATAAATCAAACAAATCAATAAATTTGTTACAACAGTTACTACTATGGTCTAATGCTGCTTTTGGGTAAGCTGGAAATACCAATGATGTATGCATTATAACAGGTGTTGGAAATGTCCACCACAGTTTTCAGGACTTGACAGAAAACATCTTTTCATATTGTCAAATGCCTTCTGCAACGTGTCTGTTGTTATTTTTTGAATGGTAATTCTGATTGCTACTTTCAGGTCCTCAATTGTGTGTATATTATTTGTGTAAACATTTCCTTTCAATAAAACCAATAGATAATAATCTAATGGAGTCAGATCTGGAGACCGAGCAGGCCAAATCCCACGTGATATTATGCGAAAATTTATTCTAAACAAACTTGTTGCGAAATCTTTCTTAAGGACTCTCTGTTTGGACTTTACAGGATTCTATCTTAGATATCTATACATCTTTCTTCAGACACAGCACGCCTACCAGATTACGAAGCATCTTCCACATTTCTCATGGCAAGAAACGTATTCACCAAATTTCTAACCGTAATGCGATGAAGAGGTTGTTTATCGGGAAATCTAGCTATAAATCTTTGAACAACCATCCGTGTGTATCGTCCGCCATTTCGAAATACGTGTTCAATCCCGTCAAGAAATATATTTCTTCCGTTGATAACACCATTCTGTTTGGAGTGCAGACAACAGCCATTCGATGCATATTGCTTCAAGATGGACTGTTGAGCACATTTTTTAAATGACATCATGTACTTTATTTTTCAAATGTGTTCTACATACAAAGTGTAGTGAGACTTTACAAACACACGGTATTTTTGCCAACAGAAATGTTTATGGCAATGAAGAAATATATTTGTGCCGATACAAATGTTATCTGTAAGAAAAACAATAGTTTTTCAAAATTAAAAATAAGAAGAAATATATCTTTTCAAACTTAAATAACAACAGAAATGAAGAAATATACTTTTCCAACACAAATTAATAGCACTGATGACAATGTTTTCCCTGGTTACAAATGTTAACATCAATGTGCAAATAATGCTTGCAATACAGATGTTTACAGCAATGAAGAAACACGTTTTTACAACACAAATATTAACCCTTTTAGCCCGGGTCGGCCGAAATTTCGGCCATGACGTCACGAGACGTCACGAGCCAGAAAGACGACGGGGCCGATTTAATCGGGAAAAAATTTAAAAAGAAATACATTTTCCCGACACTAATGTTAACAGCAATGAAGAAATACATTTTCCAGAAACAAATGTTATCAGCAATAAAGAATACATTTTCTCAACACAAATGTTAACAGCAACGAAGGAATATATTTTCTCATCACAATGTTAACAGCAATTAACAAAATATATATTTTAATCCGACACAGTGTTAACAGCAGTAAAGAAATACATTTCCCCATAACAAATGTTAACAGCAATGAAAATATACATTTCCCATCACAAATGTTAACAGCAATGAAGAAATATATTTGTTTTTCCGACACAATGTTAACAGCAATGAAGAAATACATTTCCCCATGATAAATGTTAAGATGTGGATTTTAATTCCTGAGAATAATTCGTTAAAATGTCTAGGGGGTATTATTGATTCTCTGTCACTGGTAAGAATGCAGGGTGATCAGGGATATTTACCACAAATCCCAGGAGGAAAGAGTTCCATCCTTGAAACAATGGCATCTGTGTGTAGGTTTCCCTTCCCACTTCATCACCCTTAAATTAACTATAGATGCTAGAAGGATATTGATTGCTCACAACATATAAACAACCACTTGTTGGACACCACATTTACTTGATGTACACAACACTTTTGGACACACAGTTCAGGTATTAACTCAAGATCTGCAGTTACATATATATATATAGGTGTAATAAACACTATGCATTTTCAGACAGGCATGGGAATGATATGCAGTATTACAACATAGTACCCAGTGACCCCAGAAAAAAAACAAGGTTATTACAAACAACACAACAACCACAAATTGGTTCTGCTAACTTGACTCATTGTACCTAGATAAAATCACATTGGTCTAGGTGCAGAAACCCAACATACATACATTTATTTCTGACACCATGTACAATTCTCATATTTAAAAATAATGAGTGGGTGTCAAAATATTATACATATATGTCATAACATAACCCTTTAGGTGTACACCATTACCATGTAAAACAATCTTTACCCTTTTCCTGTCATTGAAGAAAACCACACTCATGAAAACAGTTGATACTAATAATTAAATTAATTAATTATAGTGTTCATTTAGGCGTTGCGGATGGGCATTCTTCTCCAGTGCAAAGCAGTTAATGTCCATAATTATCCGTGCAGAATTATACTCACAGTCATTTTCTACTCACAGTATGTCCACCGAAGTTGGCTGGCGAATGTTTCTAATCCATAATCCAAGAATAGAATTATACATAAGCACATATTCTCTCCATGAGACTGAATTTAAGAATACTCGGTTGCCATTTGGGTTGTGTTCCAATTGAAATTGATGCCTAGGTCTGTCATACTTTCAGGAGATGCAACTTAAGCTCTGCAGAAGGTTCTTCCCTATATCATCTTATCGATGAAAAGATGACGACTGTCCAACAGCTCGGTTTATGTTAACCGTTTCCCAATTTAGTTCAAAAGGCTTTGTCACACACCCGGTTCATGTTGATAGGCCATCCCACACTTGATGATGGGCAGTTAGGCTGACATGGGACCAGCATAGAGTTCTCATTCATTCCATTTCTGTGTAGAACATACAGTGGTGAATCATTCATTTGGTTTCATCTGAAGATTCTGCTGCAGGCATGTAACTGAAGAATATTACTCCACCACATATCCAGGTTTGCAAGCCATCAGGTGATTCCTTTGGTTGCAGGCGTAAAGGCATTTACTCATCTAGCTGCTTTCATATGGTTCTTTTGATGGTGTTCAGGTTTTGGACCTTGAGGTAATCTGGTGTAGTTATGGTTCAGATGTTCTGAAGTTGGTACATTTGTTTGTATTGGCTATAATGTTGTTTCAGTGTCTCTTCCCATTTGTTTGAGTTGGTGTTCATAGCTAGAACTTGGTGTTGCATGGCTGGAACCTTATGTTTGACTTTTGCAGCTGTGAGATGTTCTTTCGAAGACTTATCCATTGTGGATATTAACTTGGTAATCCAACCAACAGTTGAAGGTTACTCACTGTTGTTAGTTTTAGTAACTTGAAGAAGGATTGTCCCAGTTTCACTGACTTGGTTGAATGATGAGGCCATTGGTGATACTTCTCAGAAGTAACGCAAACGATACACTGTTGTCAGTACTCTGATGATCTTCATCTTTGTAGATTATTAGATCTTGAAGTCCTTCCTGGATATTCCTACTAAAATAGGACTTAATCACTCACCCAGTCAGTTGTCTTCTAATTTATCTGTTGCTCGCTATGGAGCTATTGAGTGCCGCAGTAAACATTGAGGTATTGCTAGATCCAGACTATGGTTTGGACATTCACTTTATGGCTGTTTACCCAGGATCCAGTGTTAGTGATATAGTCCCACCAAATTCAACCACCACCTGCTTCTCTTCTACAGAAAAGGGATGACAAGAATACAACACTAGCATTAACCTACTGTGTTATGGTAAAAGGTTTACAACACAATTACAAACACAAATACAAAACACCAAGGGGAGAAGGGGAAAGGAGTGGGTGTCCATGTTCCACTGTCCCTCATTGCTGAGTAGAGCCATTCTGACTCTTCATAGTGAGTAAGGTATTTTCTCACTTATATTTTGTTCTGTTGTTACTGGGACTATTGGATGGGTGAAGTCATTCTGTCCATCCAACATGTTGATATTGTCTCTCTCATTACTTGAAGAGAATAGCCTATACAGAATCCCTGTGGTTTCTAATGCCGCGTCTTCATTTCGGCACTATAATCATCACTAGGTCAAGACTATTCACTATTGGCTTCTTAAGTACTGACATACATATGTATTCATACATCAACATCCTCTAATCCCAAGGTGCAACATTAAAATGTATATTCCCACAGTAAAAAGTAACAATCAGAACAAAGAAAATTCTCATACCAGAAAAAGACATACATGTACATTTCTCTGATATTAAGTACATGATACTCATACATAATAATTAATCATAATGATGATGCAGGGAGCCTAGGTTTTTGAATTATCTTCATGAACTAAAACATCCATTGTTTTCCCCCACTGCGTACAGCACATGAGTATAGTAATCGCTGTGATATGTTTTGCCAATGACTGCTATTATTCGGAGGGTATTTATAAGAATAACTTATGCCGCATGGTCCAGTCTTCTGAATATTGCAAGCAATTTATTCACATCAATCTTCGCTTCTGTTTCTACTACGGTGAGGCGATGCGGAGTGAATCCTATCCGAACATGCATTTACATCACGCGTTTACTTTAATTCTTCATGAATTTATATTCAAACATGGCCTGTCCCTAACACTATTTTATGAAATGATTATATGTTCACCCTCATATGGAGTGGTTACTAATCTGTTAACAAAAGGATAGTACTAAAATTTAACACTATAGTTCCAAGTTACAGATTATGATGTGGCGAAGCATTTTATCCCCTGACTAAGAGTCAGGAATACGCGTAATCATTTGTATGTCCCCGCATGGATAAAACACCTTTCTATAGTACATAGATTATTTGCAGATTTCTAAGCATCGATAGGGATATATAGTTCCATTGCATAGAAGTTATTTTTCATAGGACTATGAAATTGGCAGAAACGAGTTTTCTTCTCTGAAGTATGAATCAGGAGTCTTTCCTAAATTGAAAAGAGTTTCTGACATGAGAGTTGATACTCTGTGTACTACAGTACACATACTATTCATAGGTTATAAACACCATTTAGTTAGATATAAGTTCATAATGCCTATAAAAGATATTAACATAGGGATTTGAAATTGTAAGACATAGGAAAAATTACAGCGTGGCGCCCACCTGTGTTTCCTTAGTAAACATCATCCAGCCTGGTTTAAGAGAATTGTAACTAATTCTTAATTAAACATACTGGTCAATGTAATACATAATTATATCTTAATAATGTAGATAACATACCAATAGCTTGAATAGAATCATGTTTTTAAAACAAACTACCTTCTCCCCGAAGGGAAAGGTCGACTTTCTTGTCAGTTCTCTTGACTAGAAATGGCCGCTTCAGTCTTTGTTTTCCCCCTCGCCAGGATTGGCCAGATAAGGGAGAGAAAACAAGCCAAACTAAATTTAGCTGTGCCACGGTCAGTCTATCGCTGTTTTATTTTCTCCTACATTAAGTAAGTTACTTAATCAGTAATTGTAAGGGTTTGTTTATTTTTAAGGGAGTCCATAAATAGGAAAGGGTAGAGACGTTTTTATTATATTACATCCGACACAATGTTAACAGCAATGAAGAAATACATTTCCCCATGATAAATGTTAATAGCAATGAAGAAATACAGTTTCCCAAAACAAATGTTTGCAGCAATGAAGAAATATATTTCTCCAACACAAATGTTAACAGCAATGAAGAAATATATTTGTTTTCCGATACAATGTTATCAGCAATGAAGAATTACATTTTCCCAACACAAATGTTAACTGATATAAATAAATGCATTTATCTACCACAAATGTTAACAGCAATGAAGAAATACATTTTCCCAACACACATTTTAGCTGCAATGAAGACATATTTCCTCAATACAAATGTGAACAGCAATGAAAACATAAATTTCAATGACACAATGACACAACAATGAAGAAATACATTTTCTCAACACAAATGTCAACAGCAATTAAGAAATACATTTCCCGGACACACATGTTATCAGCAATAAAGAAATACATTTCCCCAACACAAATGTTAACGGCAATCAAGAAACATATTTATTGCAACACAAATATTGACATCATTGAAGAAATATATTTCCCCAACACAAATGTTAACAGCAATGAAGAAATAAATTTTTTCCGACACCATGTTAACAGCAATGAAGAAATACATTTATGCTTCAGGTCAGAGATGGGCCCGCCTTGTTCGAGCTCGGCAATGACTCGGTGGTGACGTCAACCCTGGACGGTTTTGCTAAAGTGGCCCTGTGGAACTTCACGGGTAACGGCAGCATCCTGTTCAGCACAAAGTTCATCAGATCTACCTACTACAAGGAGTCGCTGGCCAGCGAGAAGTTCACCTCAAACATCTTCGTCTCCCCTCCACTGCCCCGGCTATCTCCCGCGGAGGTTCAAAGAAGCCAAGAGGTTGGTATTGACAACATGGACATCAACATCGTCGAAGGCAAAGACTCCCAGAGCGGTAAAGTTAGTTATCTGGCCACCAACGATATTTTGTCTGCGTACGAGATATCGCTGGATGACCTCTCCACGCTGGGCAAAAGGAATCCTAACCTGGGAAATGCCCCTGAATCAGAAGAAACACCAGAGTTTTTGAAACGTTTGTCGACAGCCCACCCCTTGCCTGAATTTAATACAGACAACCTGATCAATGTTGTTCTTCAAGCTGCCGTGAAACCACAAGACACCAATGTGCTGAAGGTTGTACGAATTAATTCCGAGGGAACAGAGGAGATTGCTTCATTTGAGATCCCGGAAGTTCCACTTCTACACTCGTTTGGCTTAACTCCAACCAGTGTTGTCATTTTGATGAATCCATATATCATGAATGCAACCTGTAGGATGGAAAACGAAGATAACTGTTACACGTGGAAAGAGGGCAATGAGCCGACCAGAATTTATGTCGTGGATATCCAGACGGGTAGCGTGCAGGGCGTCAGCATCCCCAAAACCTTTGTCTATCATCATATCAACAGTTACAATTATGGCCCAAACATGGTCATTGCAGATGTTGCATCTTACGACAGTCCAATTCCCCACACCAAATTTGAGCTGCCCAGACTCAAGGACGAGAGTGCCAGGAACCTGATTGACCCAAGAGCCGACATGAAGAGGATAGTCATCACGTTGGATACTGCAACTGCAACCATCAGCAGCATCCCCTCCCCGAATCCAACCTCCGAGCTTGCGTCCACGCTTGACTACCCAGTTATCAACGAGAAGTATCGTTCCAAGAAGCACTGTTACGTCTACGGCATCATTGAGAAGCATGACTCGGTCAACATCGAGGCGGTAGCTGTGGCCAAGAAAGATGTGTGCAGGGATGACGATCGTGCCTCAGACGCCATCTACTCCCGTACTGGCTGGTATCCATCTGAACCCACATTCGTGCCAGCTCCTGGGGCCACCAGAGAAGACGATGGAGTTCTCCTTGTGCCATACACTTCCGGAGAAAGCAACCGTACTAACTTGGTGGTGTTGGATGCTGAGACCCTGCAGTTCATCGACATGGCTGAGGGACCCAATCACATCCCACAGTCTCAGCATGGACGGTACCTTGACGTGTGAAGGAAACTCGAGGCAGCTTCGTGCAGCGATTCCTAGAATGATGACAAAAGAAGAACATTAAAACAGTCGCCGTAAATAAAATATTGTATGATTTCTTCTTGTCTAACATTTTCCGCTGCATCTCGTCAGGTGCAGTCTGCAGAGTTATATATCATCTGAAGTGAAGAAATGAATGACACTTTGGCTGGACATACATGGTCGCTGATATTATTCGAATGTGCAGAACGTTAACGCCACGAAAGTCTAATACTTAACAGGAAGTCCTTCTCTTTACATAGCAGCGGCTGGAATTACCTAATTGTTAATACTTCGATATACTTGAATACAGTATGCGAAATATACCAGGCAAGAAATCTTGCAATATTGTGTTTATGGCGTCTGTGTTTACATTCACTAAGAGAATACATGGTTTTGAAAAGAAGAAGAGTTCTACGTGATATCAACGATTTAGAAGCACTTGTTGAAACCAGTCTTGAAACGCACAGAATATGCACAAGAACTTTTCCACACCAGCTCTGACTGCTGCTAATGATTTTCATTTAGAGATTTCTTAAATTAGAAGAACAATAGCGACGTTGCTATTAGTTTATCCATTGGTGCTTTGTCAACGATGATAGACAGTATATAATAGACTACACAAGCATAGCATCTTCAACGTCAAAGCAAAATGTCCAATTTATATGCAACTATCATTTTCATGGTTGTGTTTATAGTGTTCCAATAATATCATGGCTGAAATAGGCGTCCATTTCATGGTATGTAAATTAATAATCCTGCGCATAAATCGGAAATGAGACGTTGAACTCCAGTAGAAAGGTAAACAGAAATAACAGCAGTAGTGAACAATGTGATTTGCCCTGGAAGTGTTCATAATGTTCTGTTTTTTAGATTCTGGTTGTGATTGTGGAAGCAAATAAATATATGTCGTTCTTCTCTTGTTTTTGTTTGTTTGTTATATATTCAAAACAGTGTATTTCCTAATTGAATGTCAACACAGAAGCCGCATACAATATTTTGCATGATTTATTGTCTGACTTACTTCTCAACATCTTGTCAGGTGTGTAGTCCAGAGTTATTTAATATACACTTCATGCACTTCATATGATGCACCTAGTGCAGAGAATGGGCAGTGGGCCGCACTGAGTTTGAAGTGCAACAGCTGATCCAGAGCAACACACATCAAGGTGGCATAGTCATCTATACCGATGGGTCAGTGGTGAGAAACAGACGTAGTGGCTGGGGCTTTATTGCAAAGGCTAATGGACGAGTCTTGAAAAAGGAGAGTCTGGCATATGAGACTACGACCTCCAGCATGAGTATGGAGGTGGAGGTAGTAACAGCGGTATTCCGTTGGCTAGAGGAGACATCTGCAACACACATTGTATTCATTACGGATTCAAAGAGTATGCTTAGTAAGGTGGAGAAAGGAATGTTTCGTGTGGAATGGCTCTCGTCGCTTCAGAGGTCACAGATTATGAGAATTGTATGGATATTTTGCCCTGGCCATGCGGGGGTACGGGGGAATGAACAGGCTGATAGGCTAGCAGGAAATGCACCTCTTGGGGGCAGATTGCCTATGGACAAGGGGGAGGTGGTTGTGTGCTTGTGGGACCAGGTGGAGAAGGCGGAGGAACAGATTGAGAACCCATATGTGGAAAGAATGAGATTGCGGGGGATCGGCAGGGGTTCTGGAAAAATTTCAAAACTGAGAGGGAAGACCAGGAGAACTTTTAATCAGAAAGCGGTGGGAACGATTAGTAGTAAGACTCTTCGCTGGCTGTTGAACGGGGGGACGGGGCACGTATGGGAATGTCCTGAGTGCAGTGATGTCGGTTCTTAACTCAACTCAACATATATGATACACCTTACCCAATGTCGGACAGTGCTAAAATACACCGTTGAATCTCCATAAACTATACTCAAACGTTCCTGGCTGCGAATCGGGGTCTCGCCTTCGGGATTGGGAAATTATATAGCTCTACGTTGCTTTATCCTAACTTCCTTGGAGGCCATTTTTAAACCTTTACTGTTGCGCAGCCTGTGACTCAGACAGGTTGGTAGTGATAAACAGTGCAGAAGAGTATTTGAGGAATACCGCTAAATTAATAAATTGCATACCGATAAAGTATTTACATATATACAAAACAGGAGGGTTTGCGTATTGACCGTCCCCCGTACAAAACTCTGTAGTGTGTACATGACCAGATGCAGCGACATATGCCAGACAATAAATCGTGCAACATATTGTATGCGGCTTCTGTGTTTGAATATGTTATATTCTTGTGATCTCACAGGGCAGAGATTGACACCTTGCTGTCTTGATAGGCGATAGTTTGTAAAACGGAGTTATACCTCTCCGTAGCACACAGCCTTGGCTGAATTTAGAGACCTTGTGTTGCCCATGCAGCATGATCCCTCTCTCGGCGTGTCTAGTTTACTCCGGAGGACAGGTAACAGCAATACACCTGGAAGAAGACAAGCTGCATATGCTCTAACTGTCCTCCTATCGGAGCTTTGATCCTAGACCAGTTGTCGACCAAGGCTTAGGGCCTGGTCTGCCCTGCCATTCAGTCTTTAGGTTGCATTTCCTCGCACTAGTGTAGGCTCGTACCCTTATGATTGCTCTCCTGCGCCCGAAGCGCAGAATATGGGGTGTCGGGTTTGGTGAGCGCTGCCCTACATTCGGCGCTAATAGAAAGCAGGTCGTACCGTCTATTGTCATTCGGTAGCTCAGTCATATCTGACTAAGACCTGACTTTACACAAGTCAGTCAGTACATAACAGAATAGTCATGATGCTGTGGGAGTTTAGGCTTAAAGACAGGAAACGAGATCTTAGAGGGGACAACAATGCGACTGGTGGAAAGGGACGGGGGGGGGAGAGTTATAATACAGTCAAACCTCGGTTTTCGTCGATAATCCGTCCGAAAAGAATCGACGAAACCCGAAAACGACGAAAACCGAGGTAATTATTTCCATATGAATCAATTTAAATCTAATTACTTCGTTCTAGACACTCCAAAATACACATCAAAAACACAATTTATAGAGAATAAATATGTTTAATACTATTTTTCGGCCCCAGACGTGTCAGAATTCGCACCTTCGCCGTGCCTAGTAACACAATGTATGCCAGTGCGTCTCTTGAATTTTTCAAACCATAATCTACTGGCCTTTAAATCACTAAGTACACTAGCATTCGTCCCAGTCATTTTCTTAATGAGATCGGCATACAGACTGACCTTTTCACATATGATTGCATCCGAAACAGAATCGTCATCTAACTGTTTTTTTTTATTTATCCAAAGTAATAACAACTGCTCGACATCTTCAACTGTTTGCGATCTCTGTTTTGTTAGCACATTCGTGTCTTTCGCTACATTAGCCTTTTTTATTGCTTTCTTTTTCGCCACAATGAAACTTATCGTGGATGGCGGCTTTCCGTACACGCGGCCGATTTCAGCAATCTTAATGCCGCTCTCGTATTTTATTATTAGCAAGTGATGCTCACACAACGAAAAACAACGCTACATTTAGCAGAAGAACACGTGGCTCCCTTTGTTTTTGCAAAATTAGCAGCGAGGTCATGTCGGCACATCGACGAAAACCAAGAAAACATTTTCGCGAAAATAATCGACGAAAACCGAAAACAACGACAACCGAAGTTTCACTGTGCTTAGTTTACAGCAATAAAGAAACACTTTTTTACAACACAAATGTTAACAGATATGAATAAATGCATTTTCCCAACACAAATGCTAACAGTAATGAAGATATACATTTTCCCGACACAAATGTTAACAACAATAAAGAAATACAATTTTCCAACACAAATGTTAACAGCAATGAAGAAATACAATTTCCCAACACAAATTTTAACAAAAATGAAGAAATATATTTGTGCTTCAGGTCAGAGATGGGCCCGCGTTATTCGAGCTCGGCAATGACTCGGTGGTAACGTCAACCTTGGACGGTTTCGCTAAAGTGGCCCTGTGGAACTTTCAGGGTAACGGCAGCATCCTGTTCAGCACAAAGTTCATCAGATCCGTCTACTACAACGAGTCGCTGGCCAGCGAGAAGTTCACCTCAAACATCTTCGTCTCCCCTCCACTGCCCCGGCTATCTCCCGCGGAGGTTCAGAGAAGCCAAGAGGTTGGTATTGACAACATGGACATCAACATCGTCGAAGGCAAAGACTCCCAGAGCGGTAAAGTTAGTTATCTGGCCACCAACGATATTTTGTCTGCGTACGAGATATCGCTGGATGACCTCTCCACGCTGGGAAAAAGGACTCCTAGCCTTGCAAGCGCTTCTGAATCAGAAGAAACACCAGAGTTTTTGAAACGTCTGTCGACAGCCCATCCCTTGCCTCAATTTAATACTGACAACCTGATCAATGTTGTTCTTCAAGCAGCTGTGAAACCACAAGACGCCAATGTGCTGAAGGTTGTACGAATTAATTCCGAGGGAACGGAGGAGATTGCTTCATTTGAGATCCCGGAAGTTCCACTTCTACACTCGTTTGGCTTAACTCCAACCACGGCCGTCATTGTGATGAATCCTTATATCATGAATGCAACCTGCAGGATGAAAAACGAAGATAACTGTTACACGTGGAAAGAGGGCAATGAGTCGACCAAAATTTATGTGGTGGATATCCGGAATGGCATCGTCCTACAGACTGACATCCCCAAAACCTTTGTCTATCATCACATCAACTCTTACAATGATGGCCCAAACATGGTCATCGCTGATGTTGCATCTTACGACAGTCCAATCCCCCACACCAAATTTGAGCTGCCCAGACTCAAGGACGAGAGTGCCAGGAACCTGATTGACCCAAGAGCCGACATGAAGAGGATAGTCATCACGTTGGATACTGCAACTGCAACCATCAGCAGCATCCCCTCCCCGAATCCAACCTCCGAACTTGCGTCCACGCTTGACTACCCAGTTATCAACGAGAAGTATCGTTCCAAGAAGCACTGTTACGTCTACGGCCTCATTGAGAAGCATGACTCGGTCAACATCGAGGCGGTAGCTGTGGCCAAGAAAGATGTGTGCAGCGATGACGATCGTGCCTCAGACGCCATCTACTCCCGTACTGGCTGGTATCCATCTGAACCCACATTCGTGCCAGCTCCTGGAGCCACCAGAGAAGACGATGGAGTTCTCCTTGTGCCATACACTTCCGGAGAAAGCAACCGTACTAACTTGGTGGTGTTGGATGCTGAGACCCTGCAGTTCATCGACATGGCTGAGGGACCCATTCTCATCCCACAGTCTCAGCATGGGCGGTTCGTAATCCCAGCTGCGCGAGATTCAGCAGCGGATCATGTCTCGCCGTTTTCTTGCGGAAAAGCATGTGATCCGGTCGTTCAGAAAGGATGAATATAAAACTTGCCAAGACATCAACAGCAGCTGAATACTGCTGGTGTTTACTGCAATGTCCTGTAAATAGGATATGCAAAAAAAAAAAAAAAATTAATTAATTAAAAATAAAAAAAACATAAATAATCGAAACATGCCAGGCAAGAAATCGTGCGATACTGTGTTTATGGCGTCTGTGTTTGCTTTCACTAAAAGAATACTTTGATTTGCAAGAAGAACAGTTCTACTGGACATCAACGATTTAGAAATACTTGTTGAAATCGCTCTTGAAACGCGGGATATGCACAAGGACTTTACCACACCAGCTGTAACTGCTGTTGATGATTTTTATTTAAAGATCAGCCTGGCAGAATGTACAGTCAGGGCGAGAGACAGTGTTGAAGATCCATTGCAGCCAACCTTCTTTGCGGAGACGGCACTGATTGATTGACTACACGAAAACTAGTAGCGACGTTGCTTTTAGATTATCCAATGGTGCTTTGTCAACGCCGATAGAAAGTCCATAAAGTCAAAGCAAAATGTCTAGTTTATATGCAACTATCGTTTTCGTGGATTTCTTAAATAGTCCTTTAATAAAATGATGGCTGAAATGGGCGACTATTTTATGGTATGTAAATTAGCAACCCTGCGCACAAACCGGAAATGAAACGTTGAACTCCAGTAGAAAGGTCAGCAGGAAATAACAGCAGTAGTGAACAGTGTGATATATCCCGAAAGTGGTATTTTTTTTTTTTTTTTAGGTTCTCGTTATGATAATGGAGGCAAATAAATAGATGTCATTCTTTTTTTGGTGTGTTTGTTATATATTCAAAACAGTGTATTTCCTAGTTGAATTTACACACAGAAGTCACATACAATATTTTGCATGATTTATTCTCTGACATACTTCGCAACATCTCATCAGGTGCATAGTTACATATCATATGCTTGATTAATTTCATATGATACACCTTACTCAACGTCGGACAGTGCTAAGATCCACTGTTGAATCTCCATAAACAATACTCAAACCTTCGTGCATGCGAATCGGGGTCTCCCCTCAGCATTGGGGAATTCTATGGCTCTACGTTGCTTTATCCGAACTTATTTGGTGACCATTTTTAAACCGTTACCGTTGCGCAACTTGTGACTCAGACAGGTTGGTAGTGATGCACAGTGCAGAAGAGTGTTTGGGGAATCCCACTAAATAAATAAAGTGCACACCGATAAACTATTTACATAGAAAAATAATAGGAGGTATTACTTATTTACCGTCTCTAGTATGCACATGCCGGCTTCGTGGCTTAGAGGTTATGACTTTTCTCCGTAATCTCGTATACTCTCGTGGGTTAACGTGATGACGGTAAGAATCAGCGGTGGTTCGAATCGCATCGATAACTTGCGGGGTATGTGAGCCGGCCGCTCAGAAAGCAATGGCAAACTACTGAGCGTAATCTTGACAAGAAATCAACATACAGCTGAAAGATGCTGGTGTTGACAGCAATGTCCTGTAAAGGATACGCAAAAAAAAAAAAAAAAAAAAAAAAGTATGCACATGACGAGATGTAGCTAATTATGTCAGAAAATAAATCTTGCAAAATATTGTTTGTGGCTCTGTATTTAAATGTGTTACATTTTTGTGATTTCACAGGGCAGTGATTGACACCTTGTCACCTTGATAGACAATAGTGTGTAAAATGGAGTTATACTTCTGCGTCGCACACAGCCTGGCTGAATTTAGAGACTATGTGTTGCCCATACAACATGATCGCTCTCTCGACCTGTCTAGTTTACTCCGGTGGAAAGATAACAGCAATACATCTGGAACAAGACAAGCTGCATATGCTCTAACTGTCCTCCTATCGGAGCTTCGATCCTAGACCAGTTGCCACCCAAGGCTTAGGGCCTGGTCTGCTCTGCCATGACATTTAGTCTTTAGTTTGCATTTCCTCGCACAAGGATAAGGCTTCAGCTTCAGCGCCCGAAGCCGTTGGCACAAAGTGGGGTGTCGGGTTTGGTGAACGCCGCCCTACATTCGGCGCTGACAGAAAGCAGGTAGTACCGTCTACTGTCATACGGTAGCTCAGTCATATCTGACTAAGACCCAACATTCGGCGTACTAGGGTGCATCACGGCTTACCAGGGTGCATCAGGGCGTACCGGGGTGCATCAGGGCATACCAGGGAGGTTACACTTTTTTAAAAATAGATCAGGTTTCCTGGGTTGACCCAGCCTAAAATGGCTACCAAGAAATGTCCTGACTGCCACATGGTGGTCACGCCCACACGCACCACCAAATGTAAATTAGGAGATTCCCAGTCTAACAATAGAATGACTTGACGACTAGAAACTGAGGACGACGTAATCATCGTCAGGGACAGCGGAAGGTGACTTCGAGAAAGGAGATCAAGACGGCTGTGTGTATTTTTCCCTGAAAGCTCCGTGAGCAAAAGGTTTGATCATCTAGGGCAAGGCATTGTTACTGAGAAGGGATATCGCCTGTTTGGATATAGCATTCTTGTCATACTCAGGACCGGAACAGATATCAAGTATAGACAACGAGTTAACGAGTTATGTTTGGACATGGTTTGCAATATGCTTTAGGAGATTGGGTAATTAGAGAATTATATGAACGGCCAAGTTGTATTAACATATATAACGTCCCGTGCCCGTGTTAGGGTCCCGTTATATGATACGGCAGTGTTGTGTTCAATTTGTCTAAAAGAGAGCAGATCCGAAATAAAAGGATTTATCTCAAAATTATATCAGTCTTCAAGGTGAGCGACTTTTGTTACATACATTCATTCAAGTTTGAGTTCTAACGCTTTGGCGGTTGTAAGCATGTTGAGACACGTGGGGACTTCGATCCGAGGAAACAATGGTGTAATGCAAACAAGCGATGATTGATTCCCGCTATATCAGAAGTAAAGATACAATGAATGCGCGCCACGATGATAAATTCCTCTGCACGATAAGACATCAGGAGTACACAGAATGCGCAAACATGGCAGTTGCCGAAAGATCGTGAGTAACGCCAACATACTTATTGTTTGACGATTATCTGCAGGTAAAGTGACTAAATAATTTAATTAAACTAGTCCTTCATAAGTGCCACAGTTTGAGAAGTTTATCAGTGGAAAGAAAGGAATAAAGATTACACTATACTATATTAACTGGTCTACATACATGGTGCGCACGAGCAGAAACAGATAATGAACATTACATGTATTTAATAACAGCAAGTTATATACTATCGTTTGAGACAATAGTAAATAGTTAAATACGATCATAATATTGTCCAAGTTTGGGAAAGTGAAGCACAATACAGTAATGGAGAAGTAAACACAACTGATATATTTGGTTTACGGATCGTTTGAGTCCACACTCGACTTATAATATGTTGTTGGTACAGAAGAAGGAGGCGTTAGCTTCCTACACGACATTTCCACTCTGTTAACAAAGCAGTGAGTCAAACTTATAATAGGAGAAAGAACACTTACTTTCACGCTTATGACACTGATATAACTACACACAAGGACGGTACGATATTGCCAGTACCCACACATTTAACATACGAGTATCAAGAATAGGAGGACACATATAAAGATTAAGTTGACACAGTACCACTTCATTACTTTGAACTTTACTCTTCACGGGAAACTTCAATATATATTTACGAGTTACAACGGGATATCTGACAGAATACATAGAGACACGTTATCATTACACCTCAACATGCAGGAAATTTAACACGTGTACACTCACTTGATTTGAAGTCGAAGCATACAGATAGACTTTAATGTCACATAGTACCCAATTGTTCAAGGTATTTAATCGATAACGATTCACATTGGGACAGTTATATTTATTATATCGGGACATTAAAGGACATTATACACATCAAGATACTACTGGACACTACACTGCACCTGAAACGCATCGAGACGTTACATGTTCCTCAAGACTCTGACGCCAGGACATACGTACACTATAACACGGATTGACAATTACTATTTTTTTTCATCGTGATACCAGACACAGTCGAATCGGTCACACATTGGACTTTAGGTACCAGAACCGGATGCAAGCAGATCTACTGATTTCACTGTGGGCATCATTCATTCGGATACCTACAGCAGCCTAAACGTATCACAATAAGGCTGCAGTAAAATTCAAACGTCGTCGTTACACTACAGCCAACTACGTGTTATGGGTTGGTTACGGACTTATTTAGTCCAGAGTGAAAGTACAAGTTAATTGTACTATCGTTCAAGCCAGGAGCAACAGTCTATTGTGGACTCGAGTGGTGACCACGGATTGATTTCTCATTGAACTGATCGACACAATTCTATGTCAAAATTTTTGAACGACAGGAACTCTACTCGGTTATCTATGTATAAGAGAGCCGGAAAAAGGCCAGTAATTTTTATTCATTGTTGATTGATGTTATGTTGACTCATAATAAGGCTATTTATTTTATTTGCGGGTGGTTAGAAGGGCCTTGATGAGCTAATGATATCTGATATCTTGATTAGTTCATGAAGGGATTTGTGGGTTGACAGGCGCCAGGTCATTACGAATTAATTTTGTTTGGTTTTGATCTTGCGGGCGTCACCACAATATTATAGTCTCGTCTTTACGTTAGTAGTATAGTAGGAACATTATCCGTCAAAAATGGGGATAAAATTTTGTTATCGTTTGTAAACAGTAATATGTATGTACGTCAGTCGTCGATCGTCTCTTATGATTATTAGTTGTCTTGCGTCACACATATTGTATATTATACATATTTCTTCATATTTATTTTATAATTTAGATCTGTTTCGTTCATTATAGATATATTTGGTTGATTCTTTTGTTGTGTTCGAATTTACACTACAGAGTTGATTGAGTTCGTGTTTGCTCAACGGTGATACAACACTTACGTTACTATCTGATTGATGGTCATTTGAGATATTATCACAAATTTTGTCGATTCTTTTCTTCTCTTGCCTACGTCCATATTTATTTCAGCCAGATAGCTCATTTTACAGGTAGGACAATAGGACAAGATGTCTACGCTGCAATATTTCATTGAAATGGGCGAGAAGACTGGTCTAACTGGTGCTGAGCTTCGAAATTGGGCAAAGCTTGAGTTCAGTGAACAACAGAAACGTGACAAAGAGGAAAGACAACTTCAAGCCACACATGAGAAGGAGGAAAGACAGGAAAGACTGGCATCAGAAAAGCAAGCGAATCAACTTGAGAGAGAAATGAAAGAAAAAGAGATGGCGATCAGACAAAGTGAGATAATTTTGGAACGTGAACGAATGGAGTCTAGAGAAAAAGAATTAAATGCGGAAAAAGAGAAGTTAATGATAGAGATGCAAATAAAAGAGAAACAGATGGCTGCAGAAGCGGAATTGAAGATAAAGCAAATGGCTGCAGAAGCGGAACTTAAGGAAGAACAAATGGCTACAGAGGCAGATTTGAAGATGAAACAAATTGTTGATGAAGCAGAACTTAAAGAGAAGCAATTGGCTTTTGATAGGGAAAGACTTGCTACAGAAACACTCTGGAGGGACAAGGAGGTTGAAGGTAACCTAAGGGTCAAGACGCTTGAGATGGAACGTGGAGCTGAAATCGAACGAGAGAAAATGCTGGCTAAGCAGAACGATCCTGTGAAAAAGTACCAAGGTTTATTCAGGAATTTTCAACAAGGTGATTCGGTTAGTTCTTGGATGACTAATTTTGAAGTACTCGTAAAGCATTACAAGGTACCAGAGAAGGACATACCAATTTTATTTCACCGTCATCTGGCATTGGAGCCGTTAAAAGTGATTGAGTTGATTCCTGAGGATTTACGTACAAATAACAAATATATGCGCGATCGTGTGCTGTCACATTTTTCATTAGACGAATCTGGATTACGAACTAAGTTTAAAACACTTACGCCTAAATCGAATCAAACATTCCTGGATTTCGCTTCGGAAATGTCTTCTAGTTTTGATAAGTGGTGTAAGGCTGCGGATATTAATGATAGTTATGAGAAAGTGAGAGACTTAATTATCAGAGATAGAATGTTATCTGCAATACCAGAACCTATGTCAGTATTTCTTATGGAAAACAAATGTAAAAGTTTAAGTGAGATGGAAACTAAGGGTGAATCTTATTTCAATGCACATAGGGATATTTTTGCTAACTGTACACAACCTGAATTAGTGATAGGAGCAAGTGCAAAATTTCAAAGAGGAAACAGTAAGTTTAGAAAGTTTAGTAGTGGTAGCAATAGAAATAGTCCTTACAATAGAGAAGGTGAAAGACCAAGAAAAGGCCAATTCACCAGATGCCAATATTGTAGATTATCGCATGGAAACTTAGAGATGTGTGATAAACATCCAGGTTATTCCGCATATCTAAAAGATATTACGGCGATGAAGAGAAATAAGTATAACTCTTTTAAAAGAAGTATAAAATGTTTCTCATGTAGGGCGTACGGACACACTAGTAGGTCTTGTCCAATGAGAAATTCCTGGAAGGAAGCCAGTATCGCATATGTGTTGTCTAGTTGTAGTAGCGATTCAGATGATCTAGAGGACACACACGCAGCCATTATAGAGTCATACAAGAACAAAACAGGTAAAGAAGGTAATAATAGTGATGATGACCTTACATCAGCCAATAAGAGACATATTCACGAGGCAAATGCAGCATACACTCGTCAAGGTACTCTGAAGATACACCAAGCGTTGGTGAATGGTTTACCAACAACCTGTTTTAGAGACACAGGGTCCGATATTACAGGTGTTAATCACAAACTCATAAGAGAAAGTGATTATACAGGTAAAAGTATTGAGTGCAGGACATTTGGGGGTACAATAGAAATGTACAAAACTGCATGGGTCAGTATAAAATGCCCATACTATAAAGGTCGAGTGTGCGCAGCAGTACTACCAAACCCATGTGCTGGGTTGATAATTGGTAACATCGCAGATGTCAAAGATTACGCTCAAACTATAGAACGCAAACCTGATGTGACACTCACAACAACACAAGAAGAAGGAATTACACATTCATTAAAAGTTCAACTGACTGGTAATAACAACAGTGTGGCACACAAAAATAGAACAAAAGTTAAACACAATAGTTACAAACAACAGATGAAATGGGATGTTGTAACCATATTTATGATAAACATGTTGAGTTGGCTTAAATTGACTTTATCTCAGGTTACATCCATAGTCACAAACACAGCCTCACAAACAAAGGCATATATTGATGATATTGTGAATAAAAATACAGTCATTCAATCACTCAAGAAAATTTACACACAAGTCAATGATAACAAACAAAATTACGATGCATTAATTAATGCGTACTTTATTTGCTTGGCTTCTTTCTGCTACAAATTAATCAAATATACTTTATTGTCGTTATATATACGAGTGAAAGTTATGACAGTGTTCAATTTAACAAAGTTGAAAAGTACAAATATGAACATACGTTCAGTACGGAAACACCATAAGTATGAAAGAAAGAAAGAGAGAAAGAAATAGAATAAAAGAGAAGAATAAAAGAAAAATAGAATGGGATGAAAGTGTTAGGTTCATATTAACACAAAATACACTACAGACACATTTACAGTCTTATTACTTAGAATTCCAAATTTCTTAGATCTAAATCTATATTTGTTCAAAGTGTTCACACTATCTCATATCTCCACACTTGGGTGTGTGAAAATATTTTAGTTCTCTATTTTACAGATAATTGTTAGTAACTATATTGTTATTTTATGATGATGAATTGGTTAAGGATTTATTCTTGTTGAGTCATAATATTAGAAGATAATTCTGAGTTATTTTCTTAAAAAGTCTTAAATCTTTTAAATGTATGATTTTTCACATGTATATATCTATATTACAGACCTATAAAAATAGTTGGACAGAGGATCATGAGAAATTATTACAACAAATAAAAACTCTATTTAGTACATATTCTATTTTGAAATTACCTGATATCTCAAAAGATTTTGTTTTACAAACGGATGCTAGTTTACATGCTATTTCAGCTGTATTACTTCAATTGCATGAGGGGAAACTACATCCTATTCTTTATTTCAGTAAAAAGCTATCTGAAACTCAAAGAAATTATGCTGTTACTGAACTAGAGGCTTTAGCTTTAATTGAAAGTATTGAAAAGTTCTCTAGATACTTACTAGGTAGGAAATTTCTAGTTCTTTCGGATAACAAACCGCTACAACTTTTCAAATCGGGTCATCCAAAGAATTCTAGAATACATAGATGGTCATTACTATTACAGTATTATGAATTTGACATTTGTCATATTCCTGGAAAAGATAATAATCTTGCTGACATTCTGAGTCGATTATAGAATGGCAGATTTTCTTGTTGATTATGTAGAGTTGAATTAGAGTTATAGTTTTGTTGTATTAAGTTCAAAGTTCAGATATATATTGAGTTGATTACGTATTATAAACCTTGTTAGTGGGTCAAGATAACAATAACCAACATGTTAAGATAGGTTATTTGAGTAAATATTATAAATAAGGTACATTTGTATCTGATATGTGTTCAAAACAGAGCCACGGCAAGGATGAAAGTTATTAACAGAGACAAGGACTTCCGATCGGAAAGAACTCAGAAACACTTGAGTATAAAGTTGTAATTGTGAATGACTATATTTGATTTATTTAGCATTTATATTAGTTAATGAGAAATGTTGGGTCCGAAGGGTATGTGTTATGTTATGCTGTATGCTTATGAATCAGTACAGGAGCTAAATATGACCAAGTGACAATCCAAATCCCAAAGGAAAATATCGGGAAAAAGTTAAGGTGGAATCACAGACAAGCACCCTACCCATTAATATTGTCATACGACACCAAGTAACGACTACCTGGTTACTGGAAAAACGTCATTATTACCCTCGTCCTAGAACTAGGACATACTTGTCATTAGGACAAGGTAGGGACTAATATTAACTTATTAGTTGAACTGATCCCATAGGATCAGTCACACGACGTTCGACGTAGGGTTCGGACAGGTGGGCGTGCCCGTTATGTAGCATTTATGATTTTTTTTGGAGGGTTAATGATGGGGTAAATCCTGGAGCTATGTGGTAGTGCGTAAAAATATGGTTACAGTTGTAAGTAATTATGAGAAGAAAAATGACATAGCATTATTTTTTTTTTGGGGGGGAGGGGGCATTATGCCACATGGTGGTCACGCCCACACGCACCACCAAATGTAAATTAGGAGATTCCCAGTCTAACAATAGAATGACTTGACGACTAGAAACTGAGGACGACGTAATCATCGTCAGGGACAGCGGAAGGTGACTTCGAGAAAGGAGATCAAGACGGCTGTGTGTATTTTTCCCTGAAAGCTCCGTGAGCAAAAGGTTTGATCATCTAGGGCAAGGCATTGTTACTGAGAAGGGATATCGCCTGTTTGGATATAGCATTCTTGTCATACTCAGGACCGGAACAGATATCAAGTATAGACAACGAGTTAACGAGTTATGTTTGGACATGGTTTGCAATATGCTTTAGGAGATTGGGTAATTAGAGAATTATATGAACGGCCAAGTTGTATTAACATATATAACGTCCCGTGCCCGTGTTAGGGTCCCGTTATATGATACGGCAGTGTTGTGTTCAATTTGTCTAAAAGAGAGCAGATCCGAAATAAAAGGATTTATCTCAAAATTATATCAGTCTTCAAGGTGAGCGACTTTTGTTATATACATTCATTCAAGTTTGAGTTCTAACGCTTTGGCGGTTGTAAGCATGTTGAGACACTGACACACATCATATCACCCACCGAGTGCTGACGGGTGTATACACCTATGACACACATCGTATCACCCACCGAGTGCGGACTGGTGTATACACCTATGACACACATCATATCACCCAGGCCGTGATGATCTATCCGTTCTTCTGCACTATACGCATGATTCCAAAGTGCCCCGACCACATCTGCCGTATCATGCACCAATATCTCACCGAACGGTACAGACCCACCCAATCTGTCCACCTGCTCGTTTCCCCACCACTCCAGCATTTCCCAACGATACACACACACACACCGTTATTGTAACTGACTCAGAAAGCATCCTGAGTAGGGTGAGGACTGGCAAGCTTCGTGCAGAGTGGCTTGCTTCGCTTCGGAAGTCACGGGTGGCAAGCATCGTCTGGATCTTTTCTCCGGGGCATGCCGGTGTGCTGGGGAATGAACAGGCGAAAAGATTGGCTGGCTCTGCAAAACTTGGTGGAGTATTGATGCATGATAAGGCAGACGTGGTTGCGGCCTTGTAGGAGCACGTGTACACCTCGTAGGTGCAAATGGATTACCATGGTCTGGCAAGAATGCGACAGTGAGGAGTGAAGAGGGGATCTGGCCGATGCTCGACGCTTAGAGCAAAGGCGAGACGCACATATAATCAGATTGCTACTGGTACTATTGGGGTTGGAACTCTTCGCTGGTTTCTGGTGATGGGGACGGAGCGCTTATGGGAATGCCTCGAATGCTGTGATGTCGGTTCCTCAATCAATCAATCAATCAATCAATCCAGAATTTCACAGGACCGAAATATAAGCTGCATTTTTAATGACTGTGCAGTGTTTGAAAATATTGCCGGTCCATGTTTTGTATTTATCTATTACGTTGCATGAAGTTTACAGATGGTATATACACAACTTGGAGCAGCAATATTTTCAAACACTGCACAGTCATTAAAATTACACCCTCTACTTTGGCCATATTAAACGTCACAGTGGCTTGGAAAGAACAATGATGGACGGCATCGCTCCGGTAGAAGAGTCGGGGATTGACCAGCACGAGGATGGGCACAGGACCACCTTTGGCATGAGGGTGGACGAGGCGGGAGAAATAGCCAGAGGTCGAGAACCTTTCGACACGCCGTGATGAGAACGACGCTCTGCGAAAGCCCTACTACAGGGTATATTTTTAATGACTGTACAGTATTTGAAAATATTGCCGGTCCAAGTTTTGAATTCACCCTCTGTAAAGTTCATGCAACATAATAGGTAATTACAAAACTTGGATCGGCAATATTTTGAAACACTGCACAGTCATTAAAAATACACCCTGTATATTATGATGATATCTGCGATGCACATTCCTTGTTCTACGTTAATCAATTCTTGTCATTTAAACCCGCGTTAAGGCGGCCAAAAAAGAACGACGTGTACCTAAAATCTGCTTTTCTTGGTTTAGCCAACGAGCCGACATTAATTTTCAAAGCTAAACGACTTTTAAGGATCGCCCGTTCGTGTTGATCTACTGGTTTCACCAGATCTCAACTCCCCCTTCTCCTTAGCAATCCCACGTCTTAACTTGGTACCGCCATATATTTCTAGTATTATCTTCCAGGGATCACGTGGGACATTTCCAGGAATTGGGCTAAATGTAGAGCAGGCTTCCCCAAAGACTGGATGACTTAAATGGTAAACTGCGGCATGCGCAGACGTGGGGTGGCTGTGAGATCAGGTGCTAGGCGAGAGACGAGCTGGCGGTTTAACGGCAATGTTCTGGTTTGTGTTGTGGGTGAGCGTCTGTTTTTGATTGTGTTCGCGCGTGTGTAAATTTATCTGTTTGTACATGTATGCGATGTTTGTTTAAATTAGGACATTTGATAGAAATACAAATTTCTCTTATTTTTTTTTTTTTTTTAATACAGGAAACAGGAGTCGCTGTGTCGTATTGATCAATGCACTTGTTGCTTCTTCTTCTTCTTTTTCTTCTTCTTCTTCTTCTTCTTCTACTTCTTCTTCTTCTTCTTCTTCTTCTTCTTCTTCTTCTTCTTCTTCTTCTGCTGCTGCTGCTGCTGCTGCTGCTTCTTCTTCTTCTTCTTCTTCTTCTTCTTCTTCTTCTTCTTCTTCTTCTTCTTCTTCTTCTTCTTCTTCTTCTTCTTCTTCTTCTTCTTCTTCTTCTTCTTCTTCACCGAGCATTACAATTGAGGAGGATACCACGTAACTAAACGAAATAACACGATGACCCTAGTATGGTGATTTAGCGCACTTCTGTCCAAAAGAGAAGTTATATTATCCATCGACACTGAATCAATTAACATAAGTTTCTGTGCTTGTTGTCAACGTGGCATTGTCGGAGTTGAAACTGTCCTTTGCTGATCGACGCACAGATGCCAAAATCTGCGTTTTGTTCCAGGTGTCATCCTCAGTGAGACTAATCTTGCTTCAGAAATCATACCTCGACACCGCAGGTGAATGGTGTTTGGAAGTCAAAGGTAAAAGATGCTACCCCAAAGAGGTCAGCGTGGCAGAATGGATAAGATCACTGGTTCTTAAACATCCGGTGTGTTTGATGCTGACGTAAGGGGGTCAACCCCTACACCGGCTAGATGAATTGAAATGTTGACTTCTCATCCACAAGTACCTTAGGAGTCGGAGTGGGTTCGTCTGATGGCGACAGACACTGGTAATAAAAAAACCTAATCTACACCAACAATTCAGTCCAGTGCTACTAAAAGTAACGTGTATGAACTACGCTTGAGTTCAAAGCGAGCGAGCGAGCGAGCGTAAAATATAAAACAATTAAAAAGAAAAACTTCCGGTGTGCTGATACCGAAGTAGCGGGAACAACATCTATACTGGTCAGTTGGTCTAAAAATGTTGACTTCTCGTCCTTGACTTGGGGACGTAAATTACAAGTACTTTAGAAGTCGGAGTTGGCTTGTCGAATGGCGAGGGACTCTGGTAATAGGAGCAGCGAATCCACAGGCAAATATAAGTCCAGAAGTAGTAGCACATGACCTAGAAGTAATAAGACAACGCTTGAGTTCAAGCCAGTGAATGCAACAACAATAAAAATAACCGCCCCGAATTAACAGATTCAACGCCATGCAAAAGGTAAGTTAGCACCAAAACATGGTTCACAATTAAGGGAACACGTATTATATTGTCAACTTCCGTCCACTGAGCGTTTAAATTGTGGAAAATACTACGAAACAAACCAAATAATATGATGACGCTATTATGGCGGTATATCGTCCTTCTGTTCAAATAGGAGGTTACACGTGGCGATATGTTATCCGTGACCACTGAATCTGTTAATATTGATCATTGTTATAATCATAACAACAGCCACAGTTACCATAATTATTATCGATGTCATTAACATCATCATTAAAATGATGACCATCACTACTACAATCACCGACACCATCATAATTGCCCTCCACATCACCTCCATCTTCAACATCATCATCAACAATCTCCATTTTTCTTTCAATCCGCCCTCACAATCTTTTCTCACACACATTTACAACTTTCCACTCCCACTTATCAAATAAAAGTTCACCTTGATATAACACATCCGGAGTTTCTTGTCCTCAAGGACTTGCACATCGTCGGAGCAACTCCCATTATGATTCACCCATTGAAGACATTCCAACGGCTAGATTACTCGAGGCACTGCTGTCTGTGCCGACGCCATATTTTGGCATTGGATTATTTACCCTTCATGAAGCTATTTTTAGAAGAATTTCCCATCATGCTTCTGGTTGGCTGTTTGTACAAAGAACCACAGACGACGGGCGAGGAGAGGAGAGAGAGAGAGGAGGAGGAGGAGTAGGAGGGAGAGAAGAGAGAGTAGAGAAAGCTATTTAAAGAATGTTAGGAAACCTCAGAGTTCCGTAAAAATGTACTATGGTGTATCTCTAACAAAGAGGAGAAAGGGGGAGGGGGGGGAGATGGCGAGAGGGAGGGAGGGAGGGAGGGAGAAAGCGGAAAAAGAGAGAGAGAGAGAGAGGGGAGAGAGAGAGAGAGAGAGAGAGAGAGAGAGAGAGAGAGAGAGAGAGAGAGAGAGAGAGAGAGAGAGAGAAGGATAGGACAGAAAGCTGTTTGAAGAATGTTAGAATATCTCAGAGGTCTATAAAATGGTTCTATGGAGCATCTCGAACAAACAGGAGAGGAGACAAAGGGGAGGGCAGAGAGAGAGAGAGAGGGGGAGAGAGAATGGAAGAGGGCGAGAGAGGGCGAGAGAAGTGGAGGAGAAGGGGGGAGATAGAGGAAGAGGAGAGGTGGACGAGCGAGAGGCAACAGAGAGAAGAGAGAGAGAAGAGAGAGAGAAGGGAAAGAGGGAGAGGAGAGAGGGGGAAGAGAAAGGAAGGAAAGAAATGGGAGGAGAGAGAGGTGCGAAGAGAGAGAGAGAGAGAGAGAGAGAGAGAGAGAGAGAGAGAGAGAGAGAGAGAAGAAGGGGTGAGAGAGAAAGAGAGAGAAGGACATGAGAGAAAGACATTTAAAGAATGTTAGGAAACCTCAGATCCCTATAAAAATGTTCTATAGAGCATCTGGAGACAAAGAAGCAGAGTCAGAACTATTTGCATGATGCAGGAAACTACCTCATGAATTCACACGTCTACTGTGGGTTGATTGTACAATTTAACATGTTGCGTGGCCGTTGCAGAACGTTACAGTCAACCCCAGGTTAATTTTATAAGCAATGTTAGGTTCAGTAGTTTGCCACTGAAGTAGAGAAGTAAATACCTGGATGGCTTGGCCACGTGGTATGGTAGATACAAAAATACCGAGCTGCTGATCCACGATTCTGGTGATCGAGTGAGATGGTGAAACATGACCGCCCCATGGCACATGATGATGATGAGTTTGCCACTGCTTTCTGAACGAGATGTCAACGGTTAAGTACACATTAATGCTGGTATAGGAGTTGAGCCGCCTACTTCGCCATCAGCGCAACGGAAGTTTAAGAGTTTAAAGTCCGGTCGAAATATAGTGACATAGAAAGAGCTTCTTGGACAGTACACAGCAATTAGGTGGCCCAGAGTTGTAGATTTTTGTGGCCTTTGTTCGCTTTAAACTCGAGCGGAGTCCACACACGTACGTTCGTCTGTCTGTCTGTCTGTCAGATAGTAAAAACAGTTGTTTACGTAGGTATCGATTTTTTCCCCATTGATCCACAGGCCAGGTAACTCTTGCCTTGCCGTAGATAAAATATTAATTGTGTCCCCTGCTAAAATAGGCTCCTTAATTAACTTTCTGGGTAAAAATTTAATTTGGTCGAGTGCCAGAGATGTTTTATCGTTAGTTGACAGACCTGCGTAGGAGAAGCTCTGTCATACTAGAATGCTGATCACGTAGCGTCTCCGCTGTAATAAATACCACAATTGACTATTCCACAGCTGACTTTCTCTGTCCTGTTGTTTCTCATTTACCTGCTCTCATTCAATCTGCCACACATTCTCATTCATATTTGGTCACTCACTCTCTCCTTGACACACCCACTGTCACTCACGCACTCTTCCATGCACTTTCACACAGTCTGATATAGACAACCTAGAGAGAGGAGGTATATGGTTCCGTCGCCATGCAACTGAGTGAGTGCGTGGCGCGACACGGTGAGCTGTGAATTTCGTGTGGAATGCTTTTACATATATCCGCGATTGTTTGTAGCGCGAACTGCATGCTCGGAACGATGGCGGCCGGCTGTCGCTGAATTGACTGGTTTGCCTTTTCGGTTCGCTAGTGCATTTTTCAGGAGAATCCCGGGAGTCGTCGCTGGAGCTACGGAGTTCGTGATTTGTGCGGCACTTTCAGAGGGTCTCCCTGCGGAAAGAGACTGAGCCATATTTAATAAAACCTGGGTCAATGAAGTCTTTCTGGTGACGATGAACTGTATTTTCCGTGGAGGACTTTTGTGTTGGTATTCTTGCGGTGTTGGTATTCTGACAATGACAGAAAAAGAGAAAAGAAAAATCACAACAACAGAAATGAGATTCCTGAGAAGAATACTCAACGTATCAAGAAGAGATAAGATCAGAAATGAAGAAATCAGGACTAAAGTGGGGGTTAAAGCAGCACTAGATTTTATTAGAAAGCAGCAAGTGAAATGGTTTGGCCATGCAAGTAGGTTACCAGTCAACAGCATACCACAACAAGCAATGATTTACAGACCAGATGCAAACAGAGGAAGAGGCCGACCACGAAAACGTTGGACGGAGGGAATAGCAGAGTCCATGGGAATATCGATACATGAAGCCCATAATCGGGCACTCTCACGATGTTTATACTTCACCTCGACACCTCAAGGTACAAGAGGAACATGATGAGATGAGATGAGATGATTCTGGCGGTGGCATAATGCACAGTGTACCTGTGTGGGATGTTGGCTTGCCGAGACTCCTGTCTGTTCCACTTTTCACATAGGGCAGTGAGGAGCATTTTTGTGTGATATTCACTGGCACAGGAACGGAGCATAATTGGGACGACCCGATGCCGTGAAGTTGGAACCGTGACTAACTAACTTAGTAGTTAACTAGACAACCTATGATGAGTTCAGGAGATTTATAACAAGCAACTGTAGAACCAAGTGGAAATCAGCGCTTCCAGGCATCCAGAAAGATGATGCATATTAAGAGGTCATCATGGCTAAATATATAAGAGCGTTTGCTCTTAAACTTCCGGTGTGGTGATGCTGAGGTAGCGGGTTTAACACCTACACCGGTCAGTTGGACTAAAATGTTGACTTCCCGTCACTGACTTGCCGACGTAAATTACCAGTGCCTCAGACATCGGAGTGGATTCGCCTGATGGAGAGGGGCACTGGTAATAGGGAAAGTTAATCCACACGCAAAAATAAGTCCACTAAAGCGCACTAGACGTTATTGCACGTATATAGACTACGCTTGAGTTCAAAGCGAGCGAACAATAACAACAAAAACCTACTAACCGAAAGGGACAAGTAATAATTAATCTTCAGACTCGGCACAGGACACAACAGACTGAAGTACCACATGTTTATAAACCTAAAGATAGGAGACACTGATGTATGTGACTGTGGATCTGGTAAAATGACAGCTGCACATTTTCTGCGGAATTGCCCAACATATGCAGAACTGTCGTAAGAGGCTTGGGTATGAGAGAAATATATAAAGAATGAACGAACGAACGAAGTTTATTTTCAAAGAGTCATAAATTGGGCACGCAGGCCCGTCTAACATTTTGCCATTGCAACCATTCATCTTTGGGCCCATTGGGGATACATAAAGTGGAGAGTGGAAAAGAAGAAGCAACAAAGACATTTATGATCTGTTTAAGTCCCCGCTAATCACTTGTATCATGAAGGCTAATAGACTGCAATGGCTGGGGCATATAGAAAGAATGGAAGATAATATGGAAACAAAACTCGCTTACACTCAGAAAATAAATGACAGTAGACCCCGAGGTAGACCAAGAAGACGGTGGAGAGATAATATACATACAGATCTACAAGCACTTGGAATCAACGACTGGCAAGAGAAGGCCAACCAGAGAGACGAATGGAGACGGCTTGTATCTGCTGCACAGAACCTCAATGGCTCGGAATGCTGAAGAAGAAGAAGAAGAAGAAGAAGAAGAAGAAGAAGAAGAAGAAGAAGAAGAAGAAGAAGAAGAAGAAGAAGAAGAAGAAGAAGAAGAAGAAGAAGAAGAAGAAGAAGAAAGAAGAAGAAGAAGAAGAAGAAGAAGAAGAAGAAGAAGAAGAAGAAGAAGAAGAAGAAGAAGAAGAAGAAGAAGAAGAAGAAGAAGAAGAAGAAGAAGAAGAAGAAGAATACCAAGTATACAATCCGTATACCAAGTATCTATTTTTCATGTTACATTCACATAGACAAAACGATTGTCAGTTGAATGATGTGAATATAAACAATACATATTGCCATGTTATAAGACAATCAGCCAGGCGACAGACAGATGGGCACACACGTACTCACACACTCACACACGTATAAACACATACATACATACCTAAGTGCATACATGCATACATCATTTACACAAACTGTCTCAGTTATAGACGGACTCAGTAACTCACAAATACACACTCCCTAGGGAGGTGGGTAGATAAGTAGGTGGGTATGTGGGTAGGTAGGTGGATGGGAAGGTAGGTAGGTATGTAGGTAGGTGGGTAGGTGAGTAGGTGGGTGGGTAGGTAGGTAGGTGGGTGGGTGGGTAGGTTGTTGGGTAGGTAGGTAGGTGGGTAGGTGGATGGGTAGGTAGTGGGTATGTGGATAGGTGGGTAGGTATGAAGGTGGATAGGTAGGTAGGTGGGTGGGTAGGTAGATGGGTGGGTGGGTGGGTATGTGGGTGGGTGGATAGGTAGGTAGGTAGGTGTGTAGGTAGGTAGTTAGGTAGGTGCGTGTGCGGATGGGTGGGTAGGTTGGTAGGTGGGTGGGCATGTGGGTAGGTAGGTTGGAGGATGTGTAGGTGTGTAGGTAGGTAGGTAGGTACTTAGGTAGAAACGAGGAAAGAAAGGAAGGGAGGATTATATAATTTTCCACACTAATAACTTTTCCCTAGTACGATTAGTCATAAATGCAGTGGCGAATGCTCCACATATCTAGGCAATTTACACCACAGCTTTCAAATCTCCCACATTTGAAAAGCAGCGGATTACTCACTCCGTAAGTCACCAATAATGTGGTGTTATCTGTAACATTAACAAATATGTTACCACATATTGGTAACAGATGCGACAATCTCCCGCGATGTGTAGAAATGAAACCAGCTGAATTGATTTCAGATGTATGCTCTCTCTCTCTCTCTCTCTCTCTCTCTCTCTCTCTCTCTCTCTCTCTCTCTCTCTCTCTCTCTCTCTCTCTCTCTCTCTCTCTCTCTCCCAAATGCAGATCTGATTGATTGAAAATACTCACCGTCTTGATTAAGTCTCGAACATTGCGATGTGTGCGTTTGCAAGGACCGACTGGTGGGCTACTTTGTAAGCGCGAGTTGTTAAGTTTGCATGCGAATCGTGGTCTTCTGCGCGTGAGTTACATGTGAGTGTTCTTGTACTCAAGTTTCTTGGAATATCAAAATATGGCTTGTGAGATGTGTTTGAGATGACCGGTGTATACGATTTAAATATCTCGACTTTCTACTGCTGGTATCACCTCAGTGATAGTTTTTTGTTTTTTTTTTATTAGAGACAACCGAGGAATAAAGATCGGGCCAAGCAATTTATAGAACCGGATTTGTTTTAGAAAATCCTAAAAGTTACCGAGGTTCGAACATGCTTTCCGTGATGTGTGAGGAGGACATTCTGAACTCTCGACCAGCTGCTCCTCTGGTCATTATCACCACCACCACCATCACGATCACCATTATCACTATCACCACTACCACCATCGTCAGCATCACCTAGTGACTTGTCATGTGCACTTTTCCAACATAATGTTCTATCGAAATGTCTTTCCAAACATGCGTCCCCTGATGTGTGACGTGGACATTCTGACTACTCGGCTAGTTGGTCCTCTGGTCATGATCACCACCACCACCATCACCATCATTATCATCATTATCTTCATCATCATCATTACCACCACCAACATCTTCTTCATCTACTAACGTTTCCTGTGTAGGACTTTGCCCCGATAACAGTCGTTCCAAATTTCTCTCTACGATAAGCCGGATGCCGGCTTCGTGGCTTAGAGGTTATGACTTTTCTCCGTAATCTCGTATACTCTCGTCGGTAACGTGATGACGGTGAGAATCAGCAGTGGTTCGAATCGCATCGGTAACTTACGGGGTATGTGAGCTGGCCGCTCAGGAAGCAATGGCAAACTACTGAGCTTAATCTTGCCAAGAAATCAACACACAGCTGAAAGATGCTGCTGTTGACAGCGATGTCCTGTAAAAGGATATGCAAAAAAAAAAAAAAAAAAAAAAAAGCCGGATGTACTGCCTCTGTTGATATCATGTCTAAATTATCTTCTCTTGAATCCATCTACGTTATGGCTTTCCTCTACTCCGCGTCCCCGATACACCTCCTTCCAGTTATCACTTGCAGACATCCCATACTCCTCTGGTACCTCCGATAAGCAGTAACTAGTAGTATGTATTTTAATGGGCTGGCAAGAAAACATAATGACCCCTAAATTGTCCCTCTAATGGGTTGGCAAGAGAAGGCACGGACCCTTACATTGTGCCTCTAATGGGACACCACTGTGTTCTCAACTCGGCTCAGTGATCGTGGGATCAAATCCCATCAGGTCTCATTTTTTCTGGATGGTGTCGTCGCAGCCTCAGAAACATGGCCACTAAGAAAGATAAGGAAAGGCGGCCGGTGTAACACTAAACACTTCATCCATCGCTTGTCTTTTGGTCCAGGAAATATAGACCCAGGACCATATACTTCCCAAAACTGCCATGGACTTGTGAATTAAATTATAGTTAAAATATAAATACAGAAGTTTCCCAAGTGCCATCCCCGTTAATATGGTATATAATACAACGTCTCTGTTACAATGTTAACAACTGTTAGATCATAACTGTGGCACATCCCTACTCCAATTTTCAGCCGTCCATTTTTGTTTGGTCCAAACCTACGCAGTTTTTGTTTGGCACAGAATCTGTTAATTCTTCGCAGGAAACAATTAATAAGTGTTTATAGAATATTGCATATAAATGGATGTTCATAGAGTATTGGTGATTGTTTTAGTCAATTTTGCTGTTTTTGGTCCCTACTGATGTGAAACTAGAGTTAAATATTCTAAGTTTGGTACTACTTGGATCTGTGGCGAAGGCGCTACCGGCGCAATTCGTACTCCCGCATAAATCCATGATGTGCCATGCCAATAAGCGTAGGCGGTCATGATTCGCCATTTCACTCGATCACCAGAGCCGTGGATCAGCTCAGTGTTTTTGTCTCGACCATGCCACGTGGTCATGTCTTCCAGATATTTACTTCTTTGTCTTCTCATTGTTCTCTTCCATTCGATCTTGCCAGTTGTAACCATGTTTTCCAGTTTATGTCTTCTCGTAACATGCCCAAAAATGTTGACTGTCTACGTCTAATATCTCTAGTCGGTTTACGATTTTTCTTTGTTTCTTGTAGGATATGGTCGTTGGTTTTTCTGTCTGTCCATGGTATTCTTTGCAGTGTCCTCAGAAACCACATTTCTACAGCTATCAGATGTTTTTCACCTTGACTGCTCATTGTCCACGCTTCACATCCATACAAAAGTATAGGTTCTATGTAGCACTTCAACACTCATTTTCTCGTAGCAATTGACATCTTTTTATTGGTCAGTATGTTGTTCATCTTGAAAAAGGTTACCTTCGCTATGGCGATTCTTGTTCTAATCTTGTCAAGGCATCTCCCATCAGATGTTATGACTTCTTCTTCTTCTTCTTCTTCTTCTTCTTCTTCTTCTTCTTCTTCTTCTTCTTCTTCTTCTTCTTCTTCTTCTTCTTCTTCTTCTTCTTCTTCTTCTTCTTCTTCTTCTTCTTCTTCTTCTTCTTCTTCTTCTTCTTCTTCTTCTTCTTCTTCTTCTTCTTCTTCTTCTTCTTCTTCTTCTTCTTCTTCTTCTTCTTCTTCTTCTTCTTCTTCTTCTTCTTCTTCTTCTTCTTCTTCTTCTTCTTCTTCTTCTTCTTCTTCTTCTTCTTCTTCTTCTTCTTCTTCTTCTTCTTCTTCTTCTTCTTCTTCTTCTTCTTCTTCTTCTTCTTCTTCTTCTTCTTCTTCTTCTTCTTCTTCTTCTTCTTCTTCTTCTTCTTCTTCAGCATTCCGAGCCATTGAGGTTCTTTGCTGCAGATACAATCTGTCTCCATTCGTCTCTCTGGTTGACCTTCTCTTGCCAGTCGTTGATTCCAAGTGCTTGTAGGTCTGTATATATATTATCTCTCCACCGTCTTCTTGGTCTACCTCGGGGTCTACGGTCATTTATTTCCTGAGTATAAGCGAGTTTTGTTTCCCTATTATCTTCCATTATTTCTATATGCCCCAGCCATTGTAGTCTATTAGCCTTCATGATACCAGTGATTAGCGAGGACTTAAACAGATCATAAATGTCTTTGTTACTTCTTCTTTTCCACTCTCCACTTTGTGTATCCCTAATGGGTCCAAAGATGCGTCTTAAAACTTTGTTCTCAAAGGTTTGTAGCAAGGCTTCGTCTCCTTTCATTGTACTCCAGGTTTCAGAGCCATACAGCACAACTGGTCTGATCAGTGTTTTGTATATTGTGATCTTGGTGTTACGAGACAGCGCCTTTGATTTTAGTAGATATTGTAGTGCATAGTATATCTTATTTCCAGAATTGATTCTAGTTTGTATTTCTTCCCTTATGATGTTGGAGCAGTTGAAGATTGTACACAGGTATTTGTATGTTTCCGTTCTTTTAATGGTCATATTATCTATTTGAATGTGGCCAGAGTTGTTAGCCATTGCTTCTCTTGAAATTACCATATATTCTGTCTTACCTTGGTTGATAACCAGCCCCATCTGTTGGGCTTTTTCCTTTACGTGAGTCAATATTTCCAATGTCTTTTGTTCATTTTCCCCTATAATATCTATATCATCTGCATAACCAAGCAGCTTGGATGTTCCTCCAATATCGCATTCCTCCTTTACCCTCCTTACAACTTTCTCTAGAGCCAGATTGAAGAGTAGCGGCGATAGTGCATCACCCTGTTTCAAGCCAGATGTTATTTGGAAAGGGTCGGATTTCCTGCCTTTATATGTTACTATATTATAAGTATCTTCCATGCATAGTCTGGTCATGTTGATTAACTTCCTTGGTATTCCAAATTCCCGCATAGTATTCCATAGACTATTCCTATGGACACTATCATAAGCCTTTTTAAAATCCACAAAAATGTTATGGAGATCTCTTTTATATTCCCAATTTTTCTCGGCTATTTGTCGTAAGATAAATATCTGATCTATTGTTGATCTGTTTTGTCTAAAAACCCGCTGGTAGTCACCTAATATGTATTCTTAATATGGTTTTAGTCTATTTACAAGTACTGCGGATAGTATCTTATAGCTTATGGACAGTAGTGATATTCCTCTATAATTTTCAAACTGGAACTTGTCTCCTTTCTTAAAGATAGGTATCAATAATAACTCTTTCCAGTCATGGGGTAATTCTTCAGTCCTCCAGATTTTTATTATTAGTTCGTATAGCTTTAGATGCAACGCATGGCCACCAGCCTTTATACATTCAGCAACAATTCCATCAGCCCCAGTTGCCTTATTGTTTTTAAGTCGTGTGATTACATATAGGATTTCTTCAAATGCAGGTTCTTCAATTTGTGGTTCACACGTTAGAACCTCTTCCTGTGGGAAAATGTTACTTGGAGCTTCACAATTTAGTAATTCAACAAAGTATTCTTTCCATGTGTTGCAAATTTCCTCATTGGTATTTATCATATTCCCATTTTTGTCTTTTAAACCATATGTGTTGTGTTGGTGCCCTCGTTTCATTGACTTCAGTTCTTTAAAAAAAACTTTCTGGATTCGTTTTTCTGGTGATTAGTTTCCATATCTTTGATTATATTACTCATATATTCTCGCTTCTGCTGTCGAACTATTTTTGTAGCCTCTTTACATTCATTTCTATATTGCTCTTCCTTTTGGATGTTGTTGATGCCATTTAGCCATAGCTGTCTGGCATTCTTTTTCCTACTGACTGCTTCTTCACATTTTGGATTGAACCATATGTTCTTTCTATGCGTGGTTAACACACCGAGACATTCTTCTGCGGTAGATTGAATTGTATTCTTGATGTTCAACCAAGTTTGGTCAACGCTTTCCTCCAACGGGTTTTGTAGAATTTCAAGTTTACATTTTATTTCATCTGCAAATTTCTCTTTGACTGTAATTTCTTGTAGTTTTTCTCTGATATATGTTGGGTGTAACCTTTGTAGTTTAGCATAGAAAGCTCTCTTAAGTTTTATTTTAAATTTTGCCCCAACGAGGAAGTGGTCACTGTGGCACTCAGCTCTTCTATAGCTTCTAACTTGTTGTATGTTTGATGCATTTTTGTTGTTAATTAAAATGTGATCTATTTGATTATAGGTTCTCTTGTCACATGATTTCCAAGTTTGTTTATGTATATCCTTTCTTTGCAGTCTGGTACTGCTGATCTGCAGTCCTTTGGCTTCTACTAGGTTGATGACTCTCCATCCATTATCATTTGAAGTTGTATGTAGGCTTTCCATACCGGCAACTTTTTTTATTAGCTTGCTCTCTACCTATTTTTGCGTTGAAGTCTCCCAGCACAATCAGGATGTCCTGTTTGGGGGTTTCTTCTATGACATCTTCCAGATCATTATAAAAGTCTTCTTTAATATCATCTTCTTTCTCTTCAGTAGGTGCATGTACATTAATCATCGTAATATTTGTCCATTTACCTTTTATTTGTAATTGACTAATCCTATCATTAACAGCTTTAAAGTTTAGAACGTTCCCCCATAACTCTTTTTTGATGACAAATCCTGTTCCTAATTCATGTTTATTTTGGGTGTTTCCTCCATATATTATAATCATTACATTTTGCTCTAAAGTACCCTCTCCTGGCCACCAGAGGACCAGGATGTTTCTCTTTGTCTGTTCTCTACCCTTTGACCTGTCCGGCTTGGGAGGCCCTGCTGGTAGCTACGCTACCGCCGGCATAGCTCTCAGGGTCATTGAGAAACTCAACCCCCCCCCCCCCCCACCACGACAAGGTGGAAACACCATCGGGGGAGAGATGTTATGACTATTTCAACATAATTGTACCGATTCACATGTTTAAGAATATTCCCATTTACGTGTGTGTGTGTGTGCGCGCGCGCGCGTGCGTGCGTGTGATATATATATATATATATTGTGGTATTTCGTTCTTCCTACTGACGACCTTAATCTATGTCTTTTTACAATTTAATTCTAACCCTAGTTGTTTACTGTGTGCAAAAAACCGCATCTACTAAATGTTGCAGATCCTGCCCATTGTCAGCAATCAATACTGTATCATGTGCATTTCTAATGTTATTGATGCTTCTTCCTCCAATGATGATCCCTTTCATATCTTGTACATTCTGAAAATATTTTCACTGTACAGGGAAAAAAGATCTGGAGACATTAAACATCCCTGCCTAACACCTCTCTTAATAGGTTGATATTGACCTACTTCATTATCAACTCTTATGGCAGCTTGTTGTTTCCAATATGTGTATTTTACAAGTCTAATGTCTATCTCATCAATTTGTAGATCTGCAAGCATCTCTATCATATTGGCATATTTTACTCTATCGAAAGCCTTTATGCAGTCAATAAAGCAAAGATGTATATCCTTGTTTACTTCTATTGAACGTTCAATTACTGTTCTCAGCATATACACAGCATTTACTGTACCGGTGCCTTCTACAAACCCACACTGTTCTTCTCCTATATCAGGTTGTATTTTCTTCTTAACTCTTTGCATGATAATTCTTAGCAAAATCTTCGTGATGTGACTCATTATACTAATTGTACGATTTTGATCACATTCCAAGACTCCTGATTTCTTTTGGGATTGCAATAAATAGAAAATTACATAATTCAGGTGGTATATCTATATTATCATATATTGTGTTCAGCAGTCTGGTGACTTGATCTAGTCCATATTTTTCTAAAGCATTAATCATTTCTGTTGTGATTGTGTCTGAACTGGAGGTCTTGCCAGTTTTCATATGGTTAAGAACATTCCGAACCTCCATTTTCAAAATTGACGGTCCTTCATGATTATTTCTAACATCATACTGTTCTTCTCTGTTATCACTATAATGGATTTTCACATAATCTGACGCTACATGAAATATTTGATCTTTTTGTGTTACGATTTTTCCATCTGTTGTTTGTAGACAGCCTGTTGATGTACGTGTTCTTTTATTAGTAAGTTCCTGAATTCTTTTGTGCATTAATGTGGTATTTTTACTGTCGTGTTGTTTTTCAATTTCTATGCAATTTTTCTCAAGCCTTGCTTCTTTTGCCTCCTTACATAATGTTTTGACTTTTCTGTGAATTTATTCATATTTGGCAGGATTATTTTTGTTATGTCTTCTTGTTTCTATCAGTTGTAAAATTGTTTCAGTCATCCATATCTTACGACCCACTTACTTTAAGCTTGGGATAGTTGGTTCTGCAGCAAAACTGATTGAATTCTTCAACATTTCCCATTGATCGTGATCATCTTGAAATTGCATCTCTAGATCAGACAATATATCAGATCTGTTCTTTACTTCTATGTTAATATTGCCTTGTATTTCCTTGTCGTTTTCACTGTACACAGATCATATTTAATGTTTCCTGTTGTATATTTGACTTTCTTTAACTTTACCCTCAATGTGCCTGTAATCAATCTGAGATCACTGTAGCAGTCTGTATTGAGAACTGTTTTTACGATTGTTAACGCATTTAGAAACCTTCTACTAATCAGAACGTAATCAATGTGGTTTCTAATCCTGCTGTCGGGACTTCTCATGCCCATAATCCTCTAGGATGTTGTTTAAACCAAGTGCTTCCTACAATCATTTCCTGCTCTTTTGTCCATTCTACAAGTCTGTATCCTCTTTCGTTTCCCTCTCCCAAACCATGGTTGTCTGCTGTGCAACCATCGCTTTGATTTCCTACCCTTGCATTGAAATCACCCATTATTTATTTCTTTTTCGTCATGTAAAATTATATAAATTTCTTGTTACCTTACATATGATATAAGAAGTCTTAGAAGTCGAGAGGATCGACTTCATTGCAACGGGTGTTATCCCAAATGGCTACGTCTCTTTCCACAGGACGGCCTGCTGAAAGCGTCGCACAAAGCACGAACTCCATAGATCCAGCGACAACCCTCCGAAGTCTCCGAAACAAAACACTCGTGAACCGAAAGTCGTAGCCCGGAATCAAACCCATAACCTTCGGATCGCGAGGCAGACGGCTTAACCACTTCGCCACGGAGACTTCCAGATAGTCAAATGAACGAGTAATATAAACTAACTTTCCATTCACTGAGCATTAACATTGCGGAAGATACCACGAAGATATGATATACATTTCTGGTCAACACAGATATGATATACATTTCTTGTTAACTCAGAAATGGCATATATTCTTTGTCAACATCGTTATGATATAAGTTTCTTGTTAACTCATGATATGATATAAATTTCTTGTTAACTCAGATATAATATAAATTTCTTGTTAACTCAGATATGATATACATTTCTTGTTAACTCAGATATGATATACATTTCTTGTTAACTCAGATATGATATAAATTTCTTTTTAACTCAGATATGATATACATTTCTTGTTCACACAGATATGATCAATTCTCTGTTCGGTAGTTTGGTCTGGCATACCCAAATTGTTTTTTTTTTTTTTTTTTTTTTTGGTTTTGTTAACACATAAATATGCCAGACAGTAAATCGTGCAAACAGAACGAGTTCGTGTTAAATTTGAAATTACCACGGGGATAACTGATGTTCTACATTCGGACAATACCTGGGACTGTGTTTTAATTGTTTCAGCTGAAGTATTATTCATGTCTTCTTCTTCTTCTTCTTCTTCTTCTTCTTCTTCTTCTTCTTCTTCTTCTTCTTCTTCTTCTTCTTCTTCTTCTTCTTCTTCATCCAGAGTTTTTTTTTTCCGGATGTGATTGCGTTGTGCCTGTTTACAGCAAAGCTGCGTTCTTGCGCCGTTAGGCCGACACATCCGACTTCTGCGGGCATTTGTTGACCGGGTTAACCATCCCGGATTCATGTATTCACTTCATGCGATAAACGCAGAAATGATAAATACAGATATGATAAATGTTACGCGTTCTGTAGTCACGTCTGCTATCGTCATCATCATCATCATCATCATCATCATCATCATCATCATCATCATCATCATCATCATCATCATCATCATCATCATCATCATCATCATCACCAACATCATCATCATCATCATCATCATCATCATCATCATCATCATCATCATCATCATCATCATCCAGTGCCTGGTCGGCTGGTGTGGGAGATCATGCCTCTCCACAAATTGCGATCTCCGACGTCATGGATCAATTCGTGTATTGACTCCCCTAGTGCCATGGCACAAGACTGTCAAGAATCTTCTCAAGCTTTCTTCCTCTATCTCTCTTTCCACAAATCCTACCGGTTGTCACAACATGTTCCCTTTTTTGTCTTCTCATAACGTGGCCAAAAAAACGATGTCTGCCTCTTTCTGATGTTTGTAATAAGTTGACTTTGCGACTTAACTTCCCTCAAAATGTCCAGATTGCTCATTTTGACTGTCCAATTAATTTTCAGCATTCTTCTATAAAACCATACCTCCAAGGCTTCCATGGATTGTTTCGCCAATTTGCTAATTGTCCAGGATTCGCAGCCGTATGTTAAATGACTTATTGTACAAAATGTTCTTCATTTGATAGAATGCAGTTTTTGCTTGTCCTATTTTGCTCTTTATCTCAGTGATGCATCTTCCATCTGATGTTATCTGTGTGCCTAGATATCTGAATTTCCGCACTCGCCCCAAAATAACCTTCTGTACTTTAATTGCACATTTAGGCACAATCTGCTTCTTTGATATCACAATGATTTGTGTCTTTCTATTATTCAAACTAAAGCCCATTTTCTCACTTTCTACAACCACTGTATCTATCATTTCCTTTAGTCCCTTCTGACTTGTTGCTATCAGGACGGTGTCATCAGGATACAGTAAGTTATTTATATTATGTCCACTAACCAGGACCCCTGACATATTTTCTATAGATCTCATTATATGTTCATCGTACAATGAGAACAAATCAGAAGACATACTAAAGTTGTTTTGTGTAGTTTTTCATGTGGTAAAATAACAAAACAACATGTTTATATTCTTAATAAAGCTTTGTAGTGTAGATTTCCTGTCACTCTATGTGACTTCTAAAGTGTGAAACAGAGGCCTGTGTCCTCCATCCGCAAAATAAAGTGATCAGTCTTACGGCCAAGAAGAAGTAACTTGGCAATTCAAAAGATCACTACAAAAGTCGAATCACAAGTTCTTGACATTTCTGAAAAAGTGCATCTTCATCTTTGCAGACGAGAAACAGCCATGTAGCTACTTTGAACTTTGCACTCTGAAGTCTACGCCCAGAATTTGACCACCTGATTCTCATAATGCCAAATATGGATCGCTATGAGAATACTACAATATAATTCCGTGAATGTACACTCATAGAAGACATGTGGCCGTGAAGTGAATAGTAAATGATACATTAATAACAGAAACAGTAACAGCAATATACATACAAATGCAAAACTGTCACTTGGGGGGTAATGTCACTTCATTGGTACCTTTCCGTCTTGACAGACGATAGTTTGGTACATTGTGCTTCAAAAAGGCTTAATAACTACGACCCATGGCGGTGGCGAGTGTGGCTGGTAAGGCCAATTCTTGCTGCAAATGTTTGCCCACAGTAGGTGCATGTGAAAACATGGTCATTTCCACCATTTTGCACCATCTTACGTCTCTCATGCTCTGTGTGTGCTTTATCTGCAATCATTTTTTCCTTTGTCTTTATTCCATTTCTGATAGTTGCCCTCCATGCAACACGTTCAGCGGCGACGTGCTCCCAATGTGCATTATCAATGCCTGTATCAATCATGTCCCGCTTACACACATCTTTGTATCGTAGTAGAGGCCGACCCTGAGATCTCCTACCCGTCTGTAATTCACCAAAAAAGATGTCCTTTGGTATTCTACCATCATCCATCCTCCTAACGTGTCCTATCCATCTAAGTCTACGAAGACTGAGCATGGAATACACCGTCACACAACCTGATCTTTCCAATACTTCAGTATTTGTGATTTTGTCTTGCCACTTAATACCAAGAATTCTTCGCAGACACCGCATATGAAAGCTGTTTAAACGTTTCTCTTGGCGTGAGTAAGTTGTCCAGGTTTCACTGCCACAAAGAAGAGTACTAAGGACACAGGCTTGGTAGACGAGGACTTTTGTTTTGGCAGTAAGCTTCCTGTTCTCCCAGACTCTTTTTGCTAACAAGTTCATTGTTGTTGTTGCCTTGCCAATCCTGATGTTGATTTCCTGATCGAGGGATAATTTGCTATTTACCTCTGATCCTAGATATGTAAAATGGTCTATTATCTCCAGTTCGGCGTTGTCAATAAAGATTGATGGTACACCAGGTGCACCCTGTGACATAATCTGTGTCTTCTTTTTGTTAATTGTTAAACCAAATTCAGAACAAGCATTGGAGAATGCAGATAGTAGATGTTGTAATTCTTCCTCAGAGTGGGTCGTGATCGCAGCATCATCCGCAAAAAGTAACTCTCTGATTAGTACCCTGCTAATTTTGGTCTTGGCCTTCAATATCTGAGAATTATAGAGGCCACCATCTGAGCGTGAGTGAATGTATATACCGTCATCCTGATCACGAAAGGCATATTTCAGTAGAAGTGAAAAGTATATCCCAAAGAGGGTGGGGGCTAGTACACAACCTTGCTTAACTCCACTCTTGATTTCAAACTCTTCTGAAGTTGAGCCATCAAACTTGATTATACCCTTCATGCCTGTGTGGAACGATTCCACAATGGACAGAAGAGTTGGTGGGCAGCCAATCTTCTTTAGTGCTTTAAACAGACCCTCACGACTGACCAAATCGAATGCCTTTGTGAGGTCGATGAAGGCAATAAACAGTGGCTGATTTTGTTCCCGGCACTTTCCTTGCATCTGTCGCAATGAGAATATCATATCAATGGTAGACCGGTTCTGACGGAAGCCGCACTGTGATTCGGGGTAGACTTGATCTCCCAGGACTTGAAGTCTGTGCAGAACAATTCTGGCAAATACTTTCCCAACAATACACAGAAGTGAGATACCCCTATAGTTGTTACTGTCGCTCCGATCTCCCTTGTTCTTGTACAGCGTTATGATGTTTGAATCTTTGAAATCCTGTGGGACTTGTCCTTCTCGCCAGCATAGCTCTATTAGCTGGTGGATCTGTAGAGCGAGTGTGTCTTGCCCACTCCTGATTACCTCTATTGGAATCCCATCCTTACCTGGAGCCTTGCCAGATGCAAGCTCATTTATAGCACACTTAACTTCTGTTATAGTGGGAAGTGTATCCAGGTGGTCAAGAGTTGGCAGGGCCTCTATGGCGTTGAGGGCATCATCCGCTAGCTTGGTCTCACTTGAGTAAAGCTCTAAATAGTGCTCGACCCATCTATCCATCTGCTGTTTCTTATCAGTGATGATTTCTCCAGTCAAGGTTTTCAGCGGTGCACTTCTTTTGATCATTGGACCACAGGGTTTCTTTATCCCTTCATACATGCTTCTGATGTTTCCCTTATCACTTGCGATTTGAATGGACTCACATAACTTGATCCAATAGTCATTTGCACACTGCCTGGCAGCCTTTTGTACATCCTTCCTCGCTTGCTTCAGCTCACTCAGAGTGTTACGCGTTGGTCTTTCCTTGTTTCTTAAGAGAGCTATCTTCTTTTTATCAATCAAGGGCTGCAGTATCTGGCTGTTTGCCGCAAACCAGTCCTGCCTCTTATGATCCACAGTGCCGTAAACCCCTACCGATGTTTTATAAATAGTTTCCTTAAGTTTACTCCATTTATCATTTACTATACAACTTTCTGATGTATCATTGAAAGCGTCTTCAAGTTGCTGTTGAAATTCAAAGCACTTTCCAGGATCGTGAGTGTTAGTAATATTAATCCTGGGGCTAGACTTGTGTTTAGCTGTGTAGATTCTCTTTGGTCTCAGTCTAACCCTTGCAACAACCAAAGAATGATCTGTATCACAGTCAGCACTGTGGTAACTTCAAGTTAATGATGTATGGTTCAGATGTTGTCTCCGTGTGATAATGAAGTCCAGCTGATGCCAATGGCTGGATCTTGGATGTTTCCATGTGACCTTATGCATCTCTTTTGTTTTAAAAAAGGAGTTTGTAATACATAGGTCATTTCTAGTGCAATGCTCCAGCAGCCTTTGCCCATTATCATTCATGCGACCGATGTTGTATTTTCCAAGACACACTGGCCATGAACTCGAGTCCTTGCCCACACGAGCATTGAAATCACCGAGCATATAAATGTAGTCGGATTTTGGAACTGCCTTGATCGCAGAGTCTAGCTGCTCATAGAACGTATCCTTCACATCATCAGAGGAAGCGAGTGTCGGTGCATATGCAGTGAGAATGGTGGCAAATCCACAAGAGGTTGCCAAGCGCAGTGATAATAATCTTTCATTACCTCCAGCTGGGATATCAATCATTCCCAGTAGCGAATTCTTCACTGCAAAGCCCACACCATGTTGCCTTTTTTCTGCCTGCCCTCTTCCCTTCCAAAAAAAGGTGTAATTGTTTTCCCTGAGTGACCCTTCCTCAGCGAGGCGTGTCTCTTAATGTCACTTAACAGGATAATATATCGCCAAATGTGTCCTCCCATTTCGACTGAAGGATGGTATATCGCCATACTAGGGTCATCGCGTTATTTGTTTTGTGATATCTTCCGCAATTTTAATACTTAGTGAATGGAAAGTTAAGTTGTATTACTCATTCATTTGATTGTACACAAACAGGTGTGGTCTCACAACAACACTACGCAGGAAGCCAAAGAAGATTAATAAACCAACAAAGAACTGGTGTCGTGAGCCGCTACACTCTGGGGGATTTACTGAGGAGGGAATGCGAGCACGTATGGACTGAATGGTTCGATGTGCAATGAGGATGATCTGTCGACTAACTAACTAAATTGATTGTGCACAATGCTTAGTTCAGACCTACGATTTGTTCGGCACTGACTTAGTTAACCGTACTTCACACCCAATAGAACACCATTATAAATGCGTCATCTTTGACCAGATCTGTGATTGTGAAATCCCGCCTGAAAACATGGCTTTAGTTCGCTCCAGGTCTGCCGAACTCTTTCAGAATAAGACCATGCCTTCGACCACCAGGCAACTCCAGCAGGCCCTGTACCATCTGCTGGACGACCTGGAGAAGAGCGCCTTCATCGAAGCTCTCAGTTTGTACCGAACCCACAGGGATATATTTGAGCTCGTCAATGGTCTCAGAAAAATCTTGAACACACCAGTCAAGCGACAGCTGTTTCCTCTCGTGCGCAAAGTTATTCGACAGGAACACGTCGAGGCCTTCGACCTGATCACGAAGTGAGTATTGGGTGTATTTTCTTAAACCAGGGATATTATTTAAATCAGGCTCCGTTTAATACTTAGCGGTACCAGAATTAGACTTAAAGTGTTGGTTATGTAATGCTATATGTGTCTGTTAAGGGTATTTGTGTGTGGTTTAATATTTGTTCAACTATGATTGGGGTTTCATATTTGTTCATCTATGATTGGGGTTTCATATTTGATCAACTATGAGTTCGCGTCAATGAAATGTTGTGTTGGACTCCTTTTTTCATGTTGTGTTTACTCTCATTAAGGGGAATGTTTAATAAATTTAGACAATAAGGCTTGAAATATAGCAACTCTTTTAAAATTATTTATGTTCATATAAGATGGATTTCTGTTGTTTCTTCGGGAGGCTCCGTAGCGAAGTGGTCAAGCCGTTTGACTCGGGCTCCAAAGGATGGGGGTTCGATTCCAGACCGCGTCCTTCGGTTCAAGAGTGAAATTTTTCGGAGACTCCTGTGGGTCGTCGCTAGAGCTACGGAGCTCGTGCTTTATGCCACGCCTTCCGCGCTGCGGAAAGAGACCGAGCTATATGGGATAAAATATCGGTGCAATGAAGTCGACTTTTAAGCGACTTTTTTTCTTTTGTCTTTGAAAAGATGTTATGTATGGACAAAGTTAATCTTTCATGTGCATACTGTTTCACAGCAAATTCCAAAGAGGTGGGAGGGTTAGTCTTTATTTTAAAACCACAATGAACACATTACTTGTCGAGGTAGAGGCTTACAACCCCTAGACAGGTCAGTTGGACTAAAATGTTGACTTCTCGTCCTTGACTTAGGGACGTAAATTACAAGTACCCCAGAAGACGAGTGGGTTCGCCTGATGACTAGGAGCACTGGTAGTAGGGAACTCTAATCCACACGCAAAAATCAGCCCAGTGCAGTAGAAGTAGTAACACGTGATTGGAGTACGCTTGAGTTCAAAGCGAGAGAACGAAAAGAATAATTACTTTCAAAGAGGCAATGTACACAGTGGAAGTGTGGGGGCCAGATTTCTGTAATTTGTTCTGACCAAATGAAAACAGTACAAGAACACATAGCGCGCTAGCTGGGCCAACATGACAGAGCCAATCACACAGCTCGTGTTATGGGGAACTGAAAGTGGCACAGTGTGCCATAGTGATAAATATTGAGTGTTTGTGTGCTACAGTGATAAATAGTGCGTGTGTTGGTGTGGTACAGTGATAAATAGTGCGTGTTTTGGTGTGGTACAGTGATAAATAGTGCGTGTGATGGTGTGGTACAGTGATAAATAGTGCGTGTAGTGGTGTGGCACAGTGATAAATAGTGTGTGTGGTGGTGTGGTACAGTGATAAATAGTGCGTGTAGTGGTGTGGTACAGTGATAAATAGTGTGTGTGGTGGTGAGGTAAATTGATAAATAGGGTGTGTGATGGTGTAGTACAGTGATAAATAGTGTGTGTGGTGGTGTGGTACAGTGATAAATAGTGTGTGTGGTGGTGTGGTACAGTGATAAATAGTGTGTGTGGTTGTGTGGTACAGTGATAACACAGTCGTATAAGATGGTGTCCTTCTCACTGGAAACAATGTTACAAGTTACTGACATGTCCGTTTACTGGACGTTGCAGTCAACCCCAACACACATACTGACTCTATCAATCTTAAATAAATGTCTTTGACAAGTGCTAGGTCTTATGCATGACGAAAGTAAAGTAGTAAGTAAGTCAGTTAGCCAGTCAATCAGTGAGTGAGTAAGGTGGTATGTAGGTGGATGAGTGAGTGAGTGAGTGAGTGACTGACTGACTGACTGAGTGAGTGAGTGAGTGAGTGAGTTGAGTGAGTGAATGAGTGAGTGAGTGAGTGAGTGAGTGAGCAACAAATAACACATGTGTGGTTATTTATATTGCACAGTATGTCCTCTAGTCTCCATTTATTTCTTCTACTTATGTGAGAGCCAAACAATACATGTGTGTTTATAAGATGGACACACGTGAGTTTATAAGATGGACACACGTGTTTATACGAGGGGCACGTGAGTTTATAAGATGGACACACGTGAGTTTATAAGATGGACACACGTGTTTATAAGATGGACACACGTGTTTATACGAGGGGCACGTGAGTTTATAAGATGGACACACGTGAGTTTATAAGATGGACACACGTGTTTATACGAGGGGCACGTGAGTTTATAAGATGGACACACGTGAGTTTATAAGATGGACACACGTGTTTATACGAGGGGCACGTGAGTTTATAAGATGGACACACGTGTTTATACGAGGGGCACGTAAGTTTATAAGATGGACACACGTGTTTATACGAGGGGCACGTGAGTTTATAAGATGGACACACGTGAGTTTATAAGATGGACACACGTGTTTATAAGATGGACACACGTGTTTATACGAGGGGCACGTGAGTTTATAAGATGGACACACATGAGTTTATAAGATGGACACACGTGTTTATAAGATGGACACACGTGTTTATACGAGGGGCACGTGATTTTATAAGATGGACACACGTGTTTATAAGATGGACACACGTGTTTATACGAGGAGCACGTGAGTTTATAAGATGGACACACGTGAGTTTATAAGATGGACACACGTGTTTATAAGATGGACACACGTGTTTATAAGATGGACACACGTGTTTATACGAGGAGCACGTGAGTTTATAAGATGGACACACGTGTTTATACGAGGGGCACGTGAGTTTATAAGATGGACACATGGTGTTGCAATCACTTTAGATATGACAATGGATGATGCCAGAGAACTGGCAACGGATTGAGAGTCTTCTGGACTGGCCGTGATGAGGTAGATAGTCTGAGGAGGACCTGCCACATGATGATCTTACTTCCCACCACACGGGTTCCATGTGAGCCACCTCAGTTCCTGCATCACGATGATCGTACTTCACGCCACAGGTCTTCTATTTGTGCTTCCCCAGGACATGCTGGTGTGTTGGGAGACGAGCAGGCGGACAGCTTGGCTGGGTCTGCAACGCTGGGTGGGGTATTTATTGGTATATGATAAGGTAGATGTGGTCGGGACCCTTTAGGATTATGTGTATAGTGTGGGAGAAGACTTAAGTCATCACGGCCTGGAAGGAATCGTGTCGCAGGGAGTGACCAGAGGATCTGGCCCGCACTCAGTACTCATAGCAAAAGCCGGACGGACACATTATCAGAGTGCACCTAGTACCATTAGTATTGGGACTCTTCGCTGGCTGTTGAAGATTAGGACGAAGCACTTGTGGGAATGCCCCGAGTGCAGTGATGTCGGTTCTTGATTCAACTCAACTCAACTACCCCCTCCCCAATCTCTCCCAATCCATAATCGAATGTAACATAATCGAAGGTCACACGCATGAGTCGCTGTAGGAATGATTGATTGGGGGAACCCAACTTTGAGGGCATTCAGTAGGTGGTGGGTTTAGCTATTGATTTGTGTGTTTGTTTATTTACATGCATTTTTTTGCGATTGGATTAGGGATAATTTCTAAGCAACGAAGTTGTGGTTTGTGAGACTAATGTGAGTGCCTTGAACAGTTAGAGTACTCAATAGCGAGTGCAGGGAAGAAGCTAAACTTATGCAGACGAGGTTTCGTGACGTAGCCAACAGGTTTTTGGAGCGACTCAATTGTTCCATACAGTTCTGAATGAGAGACGTGGGAGTAAGAATTTGCACAGCCACACGCGAAAGGCACCATCGGGAGAATGAGGGGCCCCGTCAACCTAACGCGTATTCATATGTTGGGGGAGGATCTGAGCACCTATGGACATATCCGGAGTGCAAGAATGATTCACAAACTAGCTAACTAACTAACTAACTAACTGAGTGGCACCTTACAGTCTTGACAGACCAATGTATGTGAGTTGGAATGTGGCCAAAATTCCATCACAATGCCTGGGCAGAGCTTCAGAGAACATGTGGTGCCCAAACGACATGTTCCCTCTCTCGGCTTTGCCTTGTTTGATCCTAAGGAATGGGTAACCAATACGTCTGGAACAAGGTAGGCTGCAGACGCTGGCGGATCAGCGTCAAACCTCCGAGACCTCGCCTCCACGAGCAGGAGACAACTAATTAATTAATTTACTAACAGCTCTGAATTCAATGCTGTATCGATAGACCAGTATTTCCTTCTTAGTAAGAGACTAATGAATGTAGAACAGTGTATACAACTATCAGAAACACGCACACAATCTTCTTTGGTCACGCGAATAGACGAGAGTCATTAGTCATTAGTCACGGTTTCTTCATCTTCTTCTTCTTCTTCTTCTTCTTCTTCTTCTTCTTCTTCTTCTTCTTCTTCTTCTTCTTCTTCTTCTTCTTCTTCTTCTTCTTCTTCTTCTGCGTTCGCCCGGAGTGTTTTTTCAAACGTAATTGTGGTGTGTCTCGTTATACACTCGTGGGCCAAAACCCTCAGGCCAACACATCCGATTTTAGCGGGCGTTTTTTAAAATCAGGTTAACCTTTCTGGGGGACTCTCACTGTTGTGGTGCCGTCCACATCCTAACTGATCAAGTTAGAACGGTCGAAGACTTCACGGTCAGCCCTCAAGGGAAGGCAGGGACAGTCCATGTTCATTATCCGTCATCCAAGGAGGCTTCCATAATTGCAGAGCCGACACATAGCGCTCTAGTACTGGGCTCACCCAAAGAATCGCCACGTCCTGCACATGGCTGCTTTAATTCTTCACTTCCATGTATTGTGCATTTCGTTTGCCACAGGCCGCTCCCCGCACAAACCAGGAACGGTCAGTCTGCAGACGGCGTCCACTCAGCGAGCTTTCAGTTCGGACATGTGCTGGACGCTGTACCCTGAAGACAAAAAAGTCAGAGCTATTCCGGGCGCGAAGGACATTCCACTCTAACTCGAACGTTTTCGCGTTGTGCCAATTTTATTTGCACCCTTAAGACGGGAACGGGAGTCACGGTTCCAACTTCACGGCAACGGGTCGTCCCCATTATGCTCCGTTCTCGTGCCAGTGAACAACACAAAATGTTCCTTACTGCCACATGTGAAAAGTGGAGTAGAGAGGAGTCTCGACAAACAAACAGCCCGCACAGGTATACTATGCATAATCCCGCCACCAGAATGCCAACACAAAAATCCTCTACGAAAAATACAATTCATCGTAGATGCAGTCACTAGAAACCAGCAGTCACGCATTCCTGCATAAGGCAACCCAGTTAGTTCAGCGACATGCCGGCCATCATTATCTTAAACATACAGTTCACGCTACAAACAATCGCGGGCAGATGTAAAAGCATTCCACACGAAATTCACAGCTCACAGTATCGCTCCGCGCCCTCAACTCAGTAGCAGGGCAACGGAACTATGCACTACCAGTCCAACATGAGGAAAGTGCGAATGTAAACCGTAGCCACAAGCATAATTACTCCAGAGGCATTAACCATTCAAATGACAATCCTCCATGTTGGGGACCGGAAGAGAGGCATCGGACAGCATCGTGGCCACTGGAAATGGCAGCTGTGGAAGAGGTAAAGGAAGTCTAGGCAGAGTAGTGACTAGACACTCGTCTGCCGACCAGTAGGTCGTGGGTTCAATCCTCAACACGGCGAATTCAAATTTTTTTTTAAAAACTGATCCAGCCTAAAATGAATACCAAGAATGTTTTGGGAAATAAAGGCGGTCACCTTGATACTGCCCTATTACGCACCAAGTACCGATTGGACTATAAAAATATAGGACTAGAACTGTATTCCCCTTGGTGCTTAAGGCGCGAAAAAGGTCCTTTACTTTTAATTACTTTGGGAGAGGTAGGGACACACTGAGAGGAATGATACTGGATGGGTTTAGACGGTGACATGGAGGAATTTCACCAATATACTGGCACCTGGCGGTCTTGACAGACGATAGTTTGTGACATTGTGCTTTAAAATAAAAGACATGATAGCCTCTCTATGGCACAAAGCCTGGGCTGAATTGTAGAGATCATGTGCAGTATGATCCCTCTCTCGGCTTGCCTAGTTTACTCCAGGGGAAAGGTAACACCCCTACATCTGGAACTTGACAAGCTGCAGAAGATGCCGGATTAGCTAAGCAATGCTCTAACTGTCCTCCTATCGGAGCTTCGATCCTAGACCAGTTGCCGATCAAACCTTAGTGCCTTGTCTGCCCTACCATGACATTTAGTCGATCGATCTATAAACATATGAAGCTAGTACCCTAGTCAATCACCTACCGAGTGTCAATCAATCCTTACACACATGTAACCAATACCATTTAGTCAATCACCCACTTAGTGCCAATCAATCTTTACACACATGTAACCAATACTATTATGTCAATCACCCACTGAGTGCCAGTCGATCTTTACACACATGCAACCAATACCATTTAGTCAATCACCCACTTAGTGCCAATCAATCTTTACACACATGTAACCAATACTATTATGTCAATCACCCACTGAGTGCCAATCGATCTTTACACACATGCAACCAATACCATTTAGTCAATCACCCACTTAGTGCCAATCAATCTTTACACACATGTAACCAATACTATTATGTCAATCACCCACCGAGTGCTGATCGATCTATAAACATATGGGTTTATCACGGCTGGCAAAGTCATGAGAAGGGTCGGACGCTGATGCGTCTCATGGGCTTGTCGCTTGCCAAAGTAAGTAAAAGTTTGGCCACCTATTCCTCTAAGTTCATTCGTTCGTTCCATGCTCTCTGGCTTACATCCACCATAAAGTACTAACTACACTTCCACCCTAAATGTTCTAAATCACCTCTACCTCAAAGTACTATATCACCTTTACTCTTAAATTCTATTTCACCTACACTTTAAAGTTACTTTATTACCTTCACCCTAAAGTTACTATATCACATCCACTCTAAAGTTACTACCTCTCCTTCACCCTAAAGTTACTTTATCACCTCCACCTTAAAGTTACTACCTTCCCTTCACCATAAATTTACTATATTACATTCACCCTAAAGTTACTAACTTCCCTACACACTAAAGTTACTATATTACCCTCACCATACAGTAACTACATTATCTTCACCATAAAGTGACTACACCATCTTCACCCTAAGTTACTATATCACCTCCACTCTATAGTTACTACCTCTCCTTCACCATAAAGTTACTATATAACCATCACCCTAAAGTTACTACATCATCTCCACCCTAAAGTTACTACCTCTCATTCACCATAAAGTTACTATATAACCCCCACCCTAAATGTGCTAGCAAGTTATGTGGTGAAAGGGTTACGGACACAGGTGGTTTTTTAAAATAAAATTGTGCCGGTCGTTCAGAAAACAAAGGCAAACTACTGAATGTAAACTTGCCAAGAGACACAGACAGCCAACAAATGCTAAGGTTGACTGCGACGTCCTCTAAAGGATATGCAACTAACTAAAGTTACTATATCGCCTTCACTCTAAACAGTGAAGTTACCTCATCTCCTCTATCCTAACATAACTATATCACTTCAACCATACTGTCACTATGCCGCGTAGTGTTTAGAGCGCTAGCCTACCACGATAGATCTGGATTCACTCCCCAGCAAAGTCAAGATTGTTTTTTTCTGACCACAGAATAGGCTGGGTCGATCCAGCCTCACAGACAACTGTCAGATTTTGATCACAGAGCAGGCTGGGTCGATCCAGCCTCACAGACAACTGTCAGATTTTGATCACAGAGCAGGCTGGGTCGATCCAGCCTCACAGACAACTGTCAGATTTTGATCACAGAGCAGGCTGGGTCGATCCAGCCTCACAGACAACTGTCAGATTGTGAACACAGAGTAGGCTGGATCGTTCCAGCCTCACAGATAACTTTCAGATTATGATCAAAGAGTAGGCTGGATCGTTCCAGTCTCACATATAACTGTCAGATTCATTGTGAATTTGTTTACAAATGAGACGAGGGACGGAACTGGCACACCCACCTAATATATCATGACTAAGAATACGTTCACGCATACCACTTTAATATCAGTATCCGCTATGGAACTACTTGTTTCTGTATCTGACTATCCCCAGAGACGTGAAACAACACAACACCATCACCTTACCCTACCTGTACAGACCCCACATGGCGGACCTAAACGTCCTGAACAAATACCGAGCCGCCAGGACTCCAACTCATCAACGGAACCCACTCATCCGCAGTTGGGCAGGGACAGCCGCTGAGAAACACGACAAGCAAGCTGGGCCCTTGTTTAGGAAGTCTGCAACACTGCAGAGGGGAAGCAGAGTCAACAAGCCGGACCTCAAGCTCAAGACCGCGTCCAGGAGATCGTCCGGGTCTAATGAAGACACAGAAGATCAGACTCTGGAGGTAGGTTGGGCATTTTTGTGTGTTGTTTACAGCTTCTGCGGCTTGCTGTGTTCCAGACGTATTGGTTGTACCTATCCTCTGGAGTAATCGGGGCAAGCGAGCTACGTGGCGAAGAGATTACAGACGCAGTTTGTAATCCCGCATACCGCGATCGAAACACAGCTGTGGGCGATTTGGCAGCAAACCACCTTGCGTTGGTTTTTTTTTAAAATACGAAATGTTAAGGGTGCCGGTCGTTCAGAAATTAATGGCAAACTACTGAACGTAAACTTGCCCAGGAATTACGAACATCCAAAAATGCTGGGGTTGACTGCTACGTCCTGTAAAGGATATGCAATTAACTTTTTAACTGGAGTAAACTAGGCAGGACGAGAGAGGGATGATGCTGCATGGGCAACACGTGGTCTCTAAATTCAGCCCAGGGTTTGTTATGGAGAGGTATGAATAAAATTTGGTGGAACTGCGGTAAAGCTGTGAAAATGTAAACAATATAAAATGACACGAAGTAGTGCAGCTTTACATAACATAATAATATGGAGAGGTATAACAGCATGTTACGAACTATCATCTGTCCAGACGGCCAGGTGCCAATCAATCAATATAATGCTTGAGGAGAAAAAGCTGGGTGGCTAGAATGTCGGGTATTCCCTTAGGGAGAAGCGGGTCCGAATCCTCGGAAAAGTGTAGATTTATTTTCTGCAGCGGGCAAAAAGAAAACCCTAACCTGCACAGCCCGCGGCGACTGCACTAGCCATGCGGCCTTAATTCCTCAGGTTCAAGACCCAACTGTCCTACACCGCAAGGTGCTGTAGGCAGTTGAACGTTTTTTTTGTTTTTTTTTTTTTTGGGGGGGGGGGGGCGGGGGCAGTTATAGCGCTTAGTGTGTTATGTTAATTGTTGTTTTAGAAGGCGGTGTTACGTGGCGGTAACAGCTGTCTGGGTTCGATGTGGTTGACTGATTCATGGTTTATTTGATTAATTGATTCATGGTGTGCTTGATTGACTGATTTATGGTTTGTTTGATTAACAGATTCATAGTTTATATGATTATCTGATTCAGTGCCGAAAAATAACATATCACCAAATATGAACTACCATTTGGACAGAAGGACGATATACCGCCATACTAGAGTCATCGTATTATTTGTTGTGTTTTGTGGTATCTTCCGCAGTCTGGATGCTCAGTGAATTGAAGTTTACATTTTAATACTTGATCATTTGATTTTGTACCATGTTTGGTTCAAACATAATTTTTGTATTGATTGATTGACTGTGTCCTTGATTAATCTATTAATATGAAAATAAATAAATAAATAAATTTGTGATTGGATGATTGATTGAAAATTTGATTGATTCATTGGTTTCTTGGCATAGTGATTCGTTCATTTATTAGTTGATTAGTTGATTGACTAATTCATTGCTTGACTGATAGTTTTATTGAATTCTTGATTTGCCTGTTTGATTGTTTGATTGATTGAATTATTGGCATATCTGTTGGTTGATGTATTAATTTTAATTAATCAATTGGCTCATTTCATGATTGATTAATAGTTTGATTGATTTGGTGAGTGACTTATTAATACATTTCTTGTGACTTTTTAAAAGTTGATTATATGGTTGACTGATTTAACTTCAGCTCGACATAGGAGAACCCAATGCAGAAGAAGACGGATATGGATTTGCCATCAGAGGCGGAGTCGAAGTTGGAGTGGGCGTGTACGTGTCCTCAGTTACCAACGGAAGCCCCGCCCAAAGGGCAGGACTCAATGCTGGTGATCTTATTCTGGAAGCAAATAACATTTCATTCAAGAGCATTCCCCACGAGGAGGCGGCGAGGGTAGGTTCCACGTGCGAGTGCTTCAATGGTTTGGATTGTAATAAATTAACGCCCGTGTGTTACCGAGGTCCATTACGGAAGCAAGAATAGTAATTCATTCTTTTATTAGCATGTCCTTTGCATAGCCTCTCTCCCATAACAACCTTCCCGAAAACTTCTCGGTCATGAGGAAGATGTCCCGCATCCTATACACCCATCCGGAGATCATCTGCCACACCCTGCTACAATCTTCTCTTTGGCCTTCCTCTTCATCTCTTCCCTGGGATATTTTTATTTATTTATTTATTGTTTGTTCGCATATCCTTTAGAGGACATCACTGTCAACATCAGCATCTTTCAGCTGATTGTTGATTTCTAGACAAGATTATGCTCAGTAGTTTGCCATTGCTTTCTGAGCGACCGGCTCACATACCAAGTAAGTTACCGACGCGGAGAGAACCACTACCGTTTCTCGCACAGTCACGTTACTCACGAGAGTATACGGGATTACGGAGAAAGTCGTGTAAATCCTAGACCAGGAAGACCGGCTCCCGGGAATATACCCACCCATTATCGTTCTCTCCAAACTTTCATGACGTTTCAAGTGACTAACATATTTCAGTTTTCTTTATTTTCTAAAATATTCAGGTCTTGTCATATGGATGCATTTGTTCTTTTCTGTATCCAAGATATTTTTAGAACCTGTCTATAAAATGTATATTCAAAGGCGTTTTGCAGCTTGTTTGGTATATGTTCATGTCTCAAATGTGAAAATGGGAAAGATGTATGCTCTTAAAAATCTAATTTTTGTAGTTCTATCTGACAGATAATAAACAGCATATTCACACCAACCCTATGCTATCAATCTCAAACTTGGACATTATCCAAATCACACTTACGCAAAATCAACACCCGTTTGTGAGATGAGATGCCTGAGGAGAGCTGCCAACTTAACAATCTGACAAGGAGTAAGAAATGCTGTTATCAGACAGACAGTGGGATCAACACCTTGTGCCACATTTATTGAAAGACAGAAGCTCAAGTGGTTTGGCCATGTCGTTATTATGCAACAACAGCAACTACCATCACTGGCCTTACATCAAAGATCATCTGCAACGAGACCACGAGGACGCCCAAGAAGAAAATGGATTGACGGCATCAAAGACATTGTACAATCACATGGAGTGACACTATCTAATGCCACCCATCGGGCGCTGGAGCGCCAATTATTCCTCCAAACCGACTCTTCGCGGCAAAAGTGAAAGATGATGATGATGATGATGATGATGATGATGATGATGGTGTGACCCACACCACAATTAAGAATAGTAATACTGTAGCGTATAATTCGTGGCGTATGAGGCGAATAAGGAGGGTTGGCATGGGATTGGCTATCACCTCCTGTAGAAAACTGTAGCTGCAAAATCCAGCCAAAAATGAACAAGTCCGAGTGGCTAAGAATGCCGGGTTCTTCTTCGGGAGACCAGGGTTCAAATCCTCGGTAGAGTGTCGATTTTTTTTTTTTTTTTTGGGGGGGGGGGGGGGTATGTCGGGGACACAAAGAAATCGCTAACCTGCAAAGTTCGCGACGACTGCACTGGCCAGGCGGTATTAATTCCTCAGGCTCAAGGATCGCCACCCCCCCCCCCACCACCCACCCCGCCCGACCTACACCGCAAGGTACTGTAGGCAGTAGATGACAATGAACATGACTAGAAATAAGAAAATAAGCGTTGTAGGGTGTTTTCGTTGCAGCCGGAAGTGGGGGGAGGGGGGTGGGAAGAGAGAGAGAGAGAGAGAGAGAGAGAGAGAGAGAGAGAGAGAGAGAGAGAGGGGAGAGAATGAGATGGAGAAGGATGCTACGAGCACACGGCGAGGAGAATTGGAGAAAGTGGGGAATAATGTGGTGGGAGAATGGGAGGGTTGGGGAGGGGGCATTGTGTTAACTGCAGGGGGTGGCCAGGTATGGGACGGCACGGCGTGAGTGGGTTGATGGCCTGTGCTACAATGAGAGATAGCGGACAGACAGAAGAATAGGAAGAAGAAGAAGAAGAAGAAGAAGAAGAAGAAGAAGAAGAAGAAGAAGAAGAAGAAGAAGAAGAAGAAGAAGAAGAAGAAGAAGAAGAAGAAGAGAAAGAATAAGAAGATAAAGAGGAGGAGAGGGAGGGGGAGTGGGAAGAGGAGAAGGAGAGGAAGAGGAGGATGAGAAAGAAGAAGAAAGAGGAGGAGGAAGAGGAGGAGAGGGAGGGGGAGTGGGAAGAGGAGAAGGAGAGGAAGAGGAGGATGAGAAAGAAGAAGAAAGAGGAGGAGGAAGAGGAGGAGGAGGAGGAAAAAGGGGGAGAGGAGGAGAAGGAAGCGGATGAGGAGAAAAAGGTAGAGTGTATTGATTCCCTTCTGTACGATAACACAAGACTGACAAGAAACTTCTCACGCTGCCTTCCTATATCTATCTTTCGACAAATCTTTCCAGTTTTCACAACATGTTCCAGTCTAGCCAATACTTTATTGTGATACTAGGATCTTCTAGCTAATACTTTGTGACACTAGGAAAGTCTAGTTAATAATTTATGATAATAGGAAAGTCTAGCTAATACTTTGTGATAATAGGAAAGTCTAGCTATGACTCCAATTGACACTTTGTGATACTTTTTTTTTCGCATATCCTTTAAGGACATTGCAGTCAACACCAGCATTTTTCAGCTGCTGTTGATGTCTTGGCAAGTTTTACGTTCAGTAGGTTCTTTGTGATACTAAGGAAGTCCAATTGACACTTAGTGATACTAGGCAACTCTAGTTGACACTTTCTTATACTAGATAACACTAACGGATACATGTAACACAAGAACTCCCAAACTGACAGCCAATGATACCAGGTTCCCCGTGACACTTTACCCCGTGTGTATTACAGATCATCAAAGCGGCCACCAGACTTCGTGTGACCGTCTCCCGAGTTGGCCGAATACCCAGCAGCCACGCCATTCACGAAGCCTACACCTGGACAGACCCCAAGGGACGGCCCGTGTCGCCTCCTCTCGAGAGAGGAGGGAACGCACTAGGAGACGACGACGAGCGCCGGAGGAGCGCCAGCCAGATGCTGAAAGCAAGCGATGAGAGGAAGGTAGGTGGGAGGGGGCGTTGTCGTTTAATTTTGTTATACTCTCTTACTGTCCACGTTGGGGGTCAGCATGGCCAAATGGATTAGACCGTTCATTCTTAACTTATTAAGTGTCGTAGGATGATTAATCATCATGGGATGATTAATCGCCTTAAGCGACTTCCCGTATCTGCAATGGGCGCATATACAGTAGTTTTCCTTATGCAACACCCTTTAATTTGATATATAATACAAGACGTCTGCTACCATACGCATGAACTTTTAAGTCATAACTGTGACACACCCTTAGTTCCCATTTTCCGATATCCATTTTTGTTTCGTCCAAATCTACGTTTTGTTTGGCACTGAATCTGTTAAACATTCGGTGTGCTGATGCTGGGATAGCGGGTTCAACCAGTGGCCCTCGCCATCAGGCGAACCCACTCCGACTTCTGAAGTACATGTAATTTACGTCCCAAAGTCAAGAACGAGTAGTCAACAGTTTAGTCCAGGTTGTGAATATGTTTGACAATGTTCCTAGAATTCAATGGTTATGAATATATTGCTACCTCCTCTCATGCGCCCCTTCATTATTTCACAGATTAACATCGTGGTTCAGAAAGGTCATGGCCTTGGAATATTAATCAGAGGCGGGAAGGAGTACAACCTAGGAATTTATGTGTCAGGGCTTGATCCCTTTTCTGTGGCGGAGAATGCGGGAATGAAGGTGAGTGCTTCTACTGTTTTCATTCTTGGCGTAGGATTAGCAATCGCGATTAGCAATTCCGCATAACGCGTTTGGAATAAGCTGCAATCAATTTGGAAACAGACCGCCGTGTGTTGATTTTTAACTGATTCACTGCCAAAAGCCGATTAATCGGCTCAGTTGAACTAACATAAACTGCCAAGAGTTAATTAATCGGCTGAATGTTAACAGTGCGGGATTTGTTTCATTTTCCGTAACTTCCGCAAGTTTGGTGCCTAGTAAATGAAAATTTACACCGGAAAAAGATGTGCCTTACGAACAATATCGGACAAGAAGCGTGGAGTAAACGTGTTTTGAGAAAAATAGCTTGTGAAACTGGGTTGTTTTTATTATTTAAAAAATGGAAACACCCTCCAGTTCTTGGCCAATGGTATAAGCGTCGGTGGTTCAGAAAGCAATGACAAACTACTGACAGTAAACTTGTCTAGTAAATCACAGTAAAAAAAGGCTGGGGTTGACTGCGACCACATTCTCTCACACACTTATCTTATTATTTCGATTGTCCCTAATCCTCTCCACATTCTCTCAAACACTTATCTTATTATCTCCAGTTTCACTAATCCTCCCCACATTCTCTCACACACTTATCTTATTATCTCCACTTTCCCTAATCCTCACAACATTCTCTCACTTACTAAGTCCGCCACCCCCACATTCTTTGACTCTTACAATACTCTCACACGCTAAATCCGCCAATCCCACATCGCCTCATCCTCACGACATTCTCACCCCTCTAATACTTTACATTACAAATTACACGTAAACCCATCTAAGACCCCCAGGTCCATCTGTTCAGCTAGGTGACCAGATACTGGACGTCAATGGGAGGAGTTTCCTGGACATCACTCACGAAGAAGCCGTCAACATCCTTCAGTCCAGCCGCCATCTCATCATCACCGTTAAGGACGTGGGCAAAATCCCATTTGCTAAAACAACCATCGATGAGCGAGGCTGGATCCAGAGTACCAGGGTGGGGTTTGACACCAACAGCCTGTCCTGGTCCAGTAGGTAGGTCTGGTTGGAATTATTAGCTTTTGATTTATTTGGTGACTGTCTTTATGGTTAGCTGGAGGGTCTTTACCTCACTCCCCGTCTCAACTTTCCTGTATACTCATCTCCCTGCTTTTAACCACCCTCTCAGACTATCTTATTATCTCTCATTCGTTCGTTCGTTCAATGTCAGCATCATCCCATAACTCACAATCCCACCCCATTACTCACTCTACTATCTCATTATTCACTCTCCCACTCTATTACTCACTCCCGTATCACATTACTCACTCCCCTATCCCATTGCGCACTCCCCTATCCCATTACTCACTCTACTACCCCATTACACACTCTCCTACACCATTACTCATTCTACTACCCCATTACACACTCTCCTACCCCATTACACACTCTCCTACACCATTACTCATTCTACTACCCAATTACACACTCTCCTACACAATTACTCATTCTACTACCCCATTACTTAATCTTCTACCCCATTACACACTCCCCTATCCCATTACCCACTCTACTACCCCATTACTTAATCTTCTACCCCATTACACACTCTCCTACACCATTACTCATTCTACTACCCCATTACACACTCTCCTACACCATTAGTCATTCTACTACCCCATTACACACTCTCCTACACCATTACTCATTCTACTACCCCATTACTTAATATTCTACCCCATTACACACTCTCCTACACCATTACTCATTCTACTACCCCATTACACACTCTCCTACACC
>OY992884.1:94232335-94429835 GCA_963921405.1 Cepaea hortensis | reverse complement strand
GATTAGACAGCCTTGATGACTTAAGTTAAGTAGATTAGATATCATTGATGACTTAAGTTAAGTAGATTAGACAGCCTTGATGACTTAAGTTAAGTAGATTAGATATCATTGATGACTTAAGTTAAGTAGATTAGACAGCCTTGATGACTTAAGTTAAGTAGATTAGATATCATTGATGACTTAAGTTAAGTAGATTAGACATCCTTGATGACTTAAGTTAAGTAGATTAGATATCATTGATGACTTAAGTTAAGTAGATTAGACATCATTGATGACTTACGTTAAGTAGATTAGATATCATTGATGACTTAAGTTAAGTAGATTAGACAGCCTTGATGACTTAAGTTAAGTAGATTAGATATCATTGATGACTTAAGTTAAGTAGATTAGACAGCCTTGATGACTTAAGTTAAGTAGATTAGATATCATTGATGACTTAAGTTAAGTAGATTAGACAGCCTTGATGACTTAAGTTAAGTAGATTAGATATCATTGATGACTTAAGTAGATTATACATCCTTGATGACTTAAGTCACACATATTGTATGCAGTTTTCTATCTTGAGACAAGAACCGACATCACAGCACTCATGACATTCCCATACGAGCTCCGCCCTAATCTTCAACAACAATCGAAGAGTTGCAAAACGAATGGTACTAGCTGTAGTCTGATTATATGTCTGTCTGGACGAGCCTCGAAGTACTGAATATCGGTCATATCTTCCGGCCACTCCCTGCCGCATCATTCTTTCCAGATTTCTGTCTGTGTATGTAGAGCTCAACTTGTTCTTCACAGAAGATCTTCTCCCGCGGCGTAGGAACACAGCTGATGCTGACCTCTTCTTTGGGAAAAGCCAAGCACAAAGAGCAGATTTATGACCAAGCCAAACTGTTGCTGAACGACTCGGAGCACTCGACCTTGAACTACTATCTGTTGGAGTACGAGAAGAAGACCATCAACATCCGGGGTATGGTGCATGCGCTGTTGGAGTTGTTGAATACACCAGCAAAGGTTGGTTAACTGCCGGATGCACCACTGTGTGATGTATTTTTGTAACAATCTACAGCATTGTCTGAGAATTAGCGGTCGTCTTTGCTCAAGGTTTCTTTCTTTCTTTCTTTCTTTCTTTCTTTCTTTCTTTCTTTCTTTCTTTCTTTCTTTCTTTCTTTCTTTCTTTAGGATCATGTCAGTCTTCTCTCTCTCTCTCTCTCTCTCTCTCTCTCTCTCTCTCTCTTTCTCTCTCTCTCTCTCTCTCTCTCTCACGCTCTCTGTGTTCTGTCTTTTCTTTCTGTCTTTCTTTCTTTCTTTCGGATCATGCCAGTCTTCCATGTCTCTCTATTTTCTCTCACTAACACACATTCTCTGTCTGTCTGTCTGTCTGTCTGTCTGTTAGATGTCCATCTATCTGTCTGTCATGTCTGCCTTCACGTTTCTATGTCACTCTCTAAAGTCAAGCGTCCCGAGTTTAACATATGCGACAAATGAACAAAATACATTTTTGTGCGTGAGTGCATGCACGTTTGTATGTGTGTGGGGTTGGAGATGTGGCATATGGTAAGAACTTGTCATGCATATTACAAGTGTTTGGTAGTAGTCAGCGAACTATATATGTGTGTGGGGTTGGAGATGTGGCATATGGTAAGAACGTGTCATGCATATTACAAGTGTTTGGTAGTAGTCAGCGAACTATGTATTGTGTATAGTTGTATATATACTAGGTTAACACAAACACACATGTCTGTTGACAGCTGACGCTGATGTCGGAAATCAGAGTCACCGTCCGTCCCGCAGACCTGGCCATTTTCGACCAGCTGATGGCCAAGAGGGATTTAGAAAAGTCGCTGGTATGTCTGGTCTTCTGTGTGTTAGTTATACCTTACAGTGTGTATTGTGGAGAATCTCTATTTCTGGCTATCTGCTTGTAATGTATAATTCATCCTGTGTATTGTGGAGAATCTCGTATTTCTGGCTATCTGTGTGTTATGTATAACTCATCCTGTGTATTGTGGAGAATCTCGTATTTCTGGCTATCTGTGTGTTATGTATAACTCATCTTGTGTATTGTGGAGAATCTCGTATTTCTGGCTATCTGCTTGTAATGTATAACTCATCCTGTGTATTGTGGAGAATCTCGTATTTCTGGCTATTTGTGTGTGTTATAATACTTATACCTTACCGTGTGTATTGTGGACAATCTCGTATTTCTGGCTATCTGTGTGTTATGTATAACTCATCTTGTGTTTTGTGGAGAATTAATCCTTAGACCAGTGGTTCTCAACCGGTGGGGGGAATTTTAGGGTTTCCATGGGGGGGGGGGGGGGGGGGGAATGAAGATCATATCAAGATCGCGTTAATACAAGAACCGATTACTTGATATTGCTTTTCCCTTCATACTTTACAGTTATGCACGTCTCATCCTTCTAAAATTCATTTTATAAAGTAAGTAGACCCACAAATCATGTTTTATGTGGATGTCTAGACCTGTTTTAACATATTTACCTTCCATTTTTACATATACTGTGTAGGGGTCGGGGGATTTTTAGGTAGGAAATATGAAAGGGGGGAATGACGTTCTGAAAATATGGTGAAGGGGGGCACGGGCCAAATTTGGTATAGGAAGGGGGGGGATCACGTTCTTAAAATATGGTGAAGGGGGGCACGGGCCAAAAAAGGTTGAGAACCACTGCCTTAGACCATCGCCAAATCTGTCATTGCATGGACAAGCAACCCTGGAACTATCGATGGAAAAGCCGTGAATGATATCCGGCCTGATGTGAAACACGGATCTCCTAAGAATATTGGCACCTTGCCGTTTTTGATAGACAATAGTTTGTAAAATGGAGTTACATCTCTCCACAGCCTGGACTGAATTTAGAGACCACGTGTAGCCCATGCAGCATGATCACTCTCTCGGCCTGATTAGTTTACTCTAGAGGAAAAGTAACACTAATGCGTCTGGAATAAGACCAGCTGCAGAAGCTGCCGGATTAGCAAAGCAATGCTCTAACTTGTCGCCTTTCGGAGCTTCCATCCTAGACCAGCTGTCGACCAAGACTTAGGGTCAGGTCTGCCCTGCCATGATAGTTAGTCTTTAGGTTGCATAACTTCGCACCATGACAAGACTTGCACTCTCCCAATTGTACTCCTCCCCCCGAAGCGATTGGCACAATGTGGGCTGTCGGGTTTGGTGAGCTCGACCCAACATTTGGGCTAACAGAAAGCAGATAGTACCGTCTACTGTTATACAGAAGCTCAGTCTTTTTTTACTAAGAACTCCACGGCGAAATACAGATGTGGAACACGGGTGTGTCAGCTTGCACGGATGCCCTTAAGCTCAACAAAAGGACATTGTTTTTTTTTTCCTGTTTTTATAGAAAATATCAAAAGGCTCAATGGCAAGGCCACATTTGTAGGTCTTCGGACTCACAAAAGATCTCTTGTATTCATGGATAGTGTTAATAGTTAATGTCAGCGTAGCCATGAAGATAAGACAAACGTTTATATAGGAACGATTCAAACTCCCACGCTCTGTGAACAATGTTTGCAGTGTGCAGTCTGGGACTGGAGTTTCAGATTCTGGACATGAATATAGAACTGTGGTTCATAACGGTCAGGTTTTTTTTTTTTTTAAACCTTCATTGTGGAGCTGGCTATAAAGGGTTGCTTGGCTACTGTTTAATTTGTTATTTTCCATCCATTAACAAGAAGAAGAAGAAGAAGAAGAAGAAGAAGAAGAAGAAGAAGAAGAAGAAGAAGAAGAAGAAGAAGGAGGAGGAGGAGGAGGAGGAGGAGGAGTAAGAGGAGGAAAAGGAGGAGATGGAGGAGGAGTAAGAGGAGGAGAAGTAGGAGTAAAAGAAGGAGTAGGAAGGAGGTGAATAAGACGCGGAAAAGAAAGAGGATAATAAATGATTATTTAAATATAGACTTTCTTCACAGACAATAAAGAAAATAATATCTCTTTAATTGTTGTTTTCCACGTGTGCAGAATCAAGCCCGGAAGTTGCTGGCGCCGGATATGATCTCCATGAGCTCCTTTGACAGCGATGACGTCATAGACGGAGAGAAATTCAAACGTACAATGTTCTCACATCCGGTGTGTAGCTGTCTGTTTTCTTATTTGGTCTGTTAATATCCATTTGTTCCGTCTTTTATTATTATCATAGACCCCTAGGATATCTCAAAAGATGTCCTACAAAACTGCCGTGATTTCTTCTGACTGAGGAGGGCAGGGAAGGGGGATCTGGGCGACTGAAGCGACTCTTAGAGAACAACTCCCGGCGACTGAAAAGCTCCTCAAGCGAGCCACACAGGTCAAACCACAAGTATAGGCCCTTTTACGTCTAGGGGTTATTTGGTATATGATGCTAGCAGCTTCTTCTTCTTCTTCTTCTTCTTCTTCTTCTTCTTCTTCTTCTTCTTCTTCTTCTTCTACTACTACTACTTCCTCTTCGTCATCGCCCTCCTCCTTCTCCTTGTCGTCGGCGGCGGCGGTTGGTCTTCTTCTTCTTCTTCTTCTTCTTCTTCTTCTTCTTCTTCTTCTTCTTCTTCTTCTTCTTCTTCATTTTCGTCCTCGCCCTCCTCCTTCTCCTTCTCCTCGTCGTCGGCGGCGGCGGCAGCTTCTTCTTCTTCTTCTTCTTCTACTTCTTTGTAGCGTAGCGTCAGCTACGATGATAAGGAATCTATCAAAGTTGCTGCGGATAGACTTTCTAAGAATAGAAAAATAAGTCACTGGAGAAGACAAGACTGAATAGCTCGTAATTCTAGACAGAGTAAAGGTCCCAGAACAAGTCTAATCTTCTGACAGTGTTCAGGCAGACAGGAATGGCGTACAACTATACTGGTTTGATACAGACAGTCTGCCAAGGTTGTCTAGCTACGTGCCTGAAATAAAAAGCTCGAGCCCCCAAACTCTAATCACTCTCACCGACACGGAGAAAGACAGAGTAAAATATATAACAGCGACAAACTTTCGTAACTTCTCACTCTACTATGACTAAGGGTACTAATTAAGGTAACAACTAGCGGTTGTAAATTTTAGAGACTACAAATGTTTATAGTTTAATCATTGACATGGCCTGACAAAGCTGGTATTATTTGCATGTAGATGGTGGTGGTGGTGGTGGTCAACGGTAAGTTTGGCCACTTATCTTCTGGTTCTCCGGCTTACACAGTGCGTGTAAACCCTAGTTAGTAAGCATAAGTGAGATGGTGAGTGATGCTTCACAATGAGTCACACAGGTTAGCGCATCTAAAGCTTGGCGCTGAAGGTGTCAAATCTGTGAAATATATACAGCGAGAGCAGTTGACTCTTCTGTCGAGACATCGGTAAGCATCGGCCATGGATTGTTCCTGATGGCCGATTACATCTCATAAAATTTTCAGAAACAAAATAGCATGAGCTATCTGTCCCTGCTCCCTATTATTCCCTATCCTAGGATCAATAGTAAAACACTGACCTAAGAAAACAGCTCAATAAAATCATTCTAAGCTTTCTTATAAGTGAATGTAATAAGTATTCAGTAATAATTAAACATAATCATATAATGCATATCATAATTATATTATTAAAATACAATAATTACAAAGGAATCTACAGGTAGATATGAATACAATCTATTAAACAGATTATCTATTATAGATATTTATGTTCAATTTCTGAAGCTATATTCCTAACATATAATTAATAATGATTCTATATAACGTATATTTTAAAATACAGTTTATGTAATTATCATAATAGAATATGATAGGCTGAAAGTTAATGGAGTGGCAGGCAAGAACAGGACTGCGAATTGGTGAGAAATCACCGATAAAAATTAACGAACATGCCTAGGATCTACCACGCTAGTATTTGACATTTTTACGTGTTTAGTAAGATCTATTTTCGCGGCCTCGCAATATTATTACTAGGAACTGCCTCGTGTTATTCCTCAACTAACGGCTCGATTAGTATGGCCTAGTCTACTGCTATACGGACTAATCGAAAATTGGGTTCTATCCGACTTTATCAAGTTTACAACTATCTCAAATCGGCTACACCTCTCTAAACCTCATGTAAAGGTAATTTTCTACACAGTTACGTTTTACCCTTTACTCTGTGTGCTTAGTAAACTACCTGTACGAAGTATAATATACGCGATCGAGTTTAGTCGGTAACATAATTATTATGGTAAATAATTAGGTAAAATAACCTATTATCGACGGTTTCCAACTTTAACTACACACGGAAATCTCGGGCGCACACGGCAATATATTATATTGATACACATAACTATTCCTTACCCTTCTAATCTTCTGACCACACTTGGGTACGAACACTGCTCTAGGAATCTCTCTAATATATTTTAAATATATTTATGGCCGTAATACGTGCCAAAGATAAAACTCTAACACTTTATAAGTATTTTCTCAGAGCCTAGTGACTAGCATGTTTCTACCCCACTTTTGGATTGCGAAAGATAGAGTTTAGCTATTTTTCTCCTGACCGGAAGTGGTCGTGCCAGGGAGTTCGTTTCCTTTAATTTATCCGACCAAATTGTAAAATAGTCGTAGCCAAATTTGTAGATTTGGCTGGGTACACTACTTTGTAAATTCAGCCTCTCCCCCGATCTTAATGTACCGTATTGCTTCATATTAAAGTAATAACATTAAATAGGAGTTACTTTAAACTATAGCCATGTACTGTCTATACATAGATATATAGGAATAAAAACGAAATTAAATTCTTCTATAATTACATAAGGGTTTTAAAAAGAATTTACTCCAATTTAAGCAAAAGATGAAGAGGAAGCTGGGGACTTCGTCACATATGCCTACCGTTGAAAGTAAAGTTCGAGGATTCGGACTTTACTCCAGCCAGCACACTCATCAGATTTTTTTGGCACTTACTCCAACAACCCTGGAACATATGGACCAGTCTCCCCCCTCTTCTTCAGTAGAACAATTCCTACTGAAACCCTGCTTCTTCGTTTCTAAGACATCTTCTAAGAAACCTCCTCCCTTGATGTCGTTTCCATGGAAACCTATGACGACCTGGTCGTCCCCACCCCTCTTCTCTATTCTGAATTCCCGGAGAGTGTTCTCCCTTAAAGGAATAAGGGTTCCTGGTTGGCACAGTAACAGGTAAATGATTTTGTCGGACTGGGTCAGTACGGTTTATCATCGTGTTTACTGTGTCACCTTTAATCCATCCAGGCTTATCTTTTGGCATAGTGGCATGAGAATCTGGAATTCGTCTCATCTTCCCTGATTCAGACGTCTCCGAATCCAGGTTGATAGAGACATCATTCACTGTCTCCTGAGGCGTCAAGGGATACTCCATCTCTGAGTTATCTCCCCCTTCGACCACATTTGCCACCGATAATGCCATCAGATGCACCGGTGGATCATTTAATCTTTCTACGTGGTTCCTAATTAAATACATGGGAAAGACTTCCGGATTACCCTGAATGTTTAATTTGTAATGGGAGCGAGACACCTTATCTGTAATAAGGAATGGCCCTTGCCAACCCATATCTAAAGGATTATCCCCCTTTGGTGATAATACTAACACTTGATCACCTATCTTAGGTGGAGTTCCACCAAGAGTAGGTGGAACCAGATGGCACTCTTTACATGACCTAACATATCGTTTGATATCCCGGGTCATCCCCGGCCAGAAATAGGAGAAATAAAGCCTTTGGATGGTTGCTTTCATCCCCATATGCCCACCGTCCGAGATGGAGTGTACCATTTGTAAGACATGGTTACGATACCTTTTGGGTACCACAAACTGTTCGTGGACATGATCCATAGTTCCCGCCCTACGGAATAACAGTTTATCCTTTTCGTAGAAATCACCAGCTACCGGTGGATTTCTAGATTTTGGCAGTTTGCCAAAGCAGGATTGTAAAGTGGGACATGCTGCTTGGGCAGCCCTAATCTCCCGAGATAATGGGTGGATAAGAATTTCGGGTTCACTCAAAGCGGTGCCCTGATTCTGGGTCTGCATAGCACATGTATAAGTTGTGGACTTAGGTTCACCCAGATATACATATTTTCGCCCTAACATGAAGGGATATACTGGATCATCTAGCACAACAGCAGAAACTGTTCCGGTGACATATTTGGATGTCACCTTCACCCTAGCAACTTTAACTTGTTTACGTTCAGAGCTCAGAGTAGCACCTCTTAACTCAATAGTGTGGTCAGTCAATTGTCCCGGTTTCACAAAGTGAGCTGCAATGGCCGCATCACTCTCCAGACCCGTGTCATATAAACACGGTACCTGTCTCCCATTTACAGTAACTGTCTCAACTACTGGAGGTCTTTGATTATCACCAGGGGTCCTCCATTGGTGGTTTTTATTCGCCAAAGTCAAACAAGCCGTGTAATGAACAGGGGGTTTGTTTTTGCAAGAACTCGTATGGTGGTCATTTGTTCTGCAATGTTTACAATATTGATTACCCCCTCTATTACCTGTAGGTTGTTGAGGTTGAGATGACTGTTTACTGTTGTAATGACCTGGATTTTGGTGTGGACTACCAGTGTGCCACCTGTTGTCCTTACCTTCAGAGTTATTGTTTTGATAACCCTGATTTTGTGTGGAAGGATTATTTTTGGGTCTTATCCGTATGACTAGATTTAGCAGTACCTACCTCACCATGTGCAGTTAAATACCTTTCGGTTAGTGAAATTATCTCTTCTAATCTAACTCCACCATTTTCAGCTATGAACATTTGGAGAACTTTCGGGAGACCCTCTTTGAATTGATCTGCAAGCATCATTTCCTGTAGCCCCTCATAGGTAGTATCGAATTTGCTCAGTCCTACCCACTTCGTAAAATACGTATGTTGTCGTGAGGCGAACTGCGCAAACGATTCTCCCTGAGATCTTTTGGCTGTACGGAACTTCAGCTTGTAGGCTTCTGAGGTTAATTCAGATCTTTGTAAGAGGGCATTTTTAAGGGTATCAAAGTTCCGCTCAAGACCAGGCGGAAGCTTTGTGAATACATCAAAAGCCGGGCCGCGGAGTCCTTGGGAGAGTTTGATGTTAAATTTCTCTTTAGGCAGATTGTAAGCTTCACACATGATGACAAAGTGATCAAGGTATTCATCCATCTGATCCTCCTTCGGGTTGAAGTGGGCCAGTGGGAAGCTCATGGATCCTTGGGAGAGAGACGGTCCTGAAGAAATTTCACTACTGTGATGGGGAGAACTAGCACTACTGTACCTGGAAGCATCAGGATTTTGCAACTCCAATCTCCTTAGTTCCAATTCATGCTGTCTCAACTGTTCTTCCCTCTTCATTTCCAGTTCTGCTTGCTTCAACTGTCTGTCCAATTCAGCTTGTTTAAGCTGGTTGTCCAATTCAGCTTGTCGCATCTTCTCTTTGGATTCCATTTCTGCAATTCTAATTCTTTCCTCTCTTGCTTCCTTCTCTCTTTCTTTGATAATGTCCCATTGTTCCCTTCTCCACTCTCTTTCTGCTTCTTTTACATACTTGCCCAATTCGACATCTTCATACCCTAACAAAGTTCCTTCTTCTCTCAACTCCTCTTTCGTAGGTAGCTTTTCGGAAGACATTTGGTAACAAAGTTGGGATAATGTGAAGCACCCTGAAATACACTGACTCACCACTAAGTGATCTGTCCTGAAATTATGCAAGTAATAAATTCACTGACAGCATTCACATACACAACTGACGATACAACACAGGGACTTACCCGTCAGCCCACACTCACTTATGATATTGTCCCTAACTTTTTTTGGAACCAGGTTAACTTATGTTATATTATGTTATCTTATATTGGCTATCTAGTGTTTAGTTATGCTATGTTATACTACCTATTGTCACTATTACTTTCTCTAGTTTTACTAAGTATAGTTTAATATTGAGATCTACTGTGAGGCAACACCTTACTAGAATCTCTAGTGAAAGAAGATTGAAAGTTTGAACTATCTAGACCGGACGATAGCCAACCACTTGTAGCGTAGCGTCAGCTACGATGATAAGAAATCTATCAAAGTTGCTGCGGATAGACTTTCTAAGAATAGAAAAATAAGTCACTGGAGAAGACAAGACTGAATAGCTCGTAATTCTAGACAGAGTAAAGGTCCCAGAACAAGTCTAATCTTCTGACAGTGTTCAGGCAGACAGGAATGGCGTACAACTATACTGGTTTGATACAGACAGTCTGCCAAGGTTGTCTAGCTACGTGCCTGAAATAAAAAGCTCGAGCCCCCAAACTCTAATCACTCTCACCGACACGGAGAAAGACAGAGTAAAATATATAACAGCGACAAACTTTCGTAACTTCTCACTCTACTATGACTAAGGGTACTAATTAAGGTAACAACTAGCGGTTGTAAATTTTAGAGACTACAAATGTTTATAGTTTAATCATTGACATGGCCTGACAAAGCTGGTATTATTTGCATGTAGATGGTGGTGGTGGTCAACGGTAAGTTTGGCCACTTATCTTCTGGTTCTCCGGCTTACACAGTGCGTGTAAACCCTAGTTAGTAAGCATAAGTGAGATGGTGAGTGATGCTTCACAATGAGTCACACAGGTTAGCGCATCTAAAGCTTGGCGCTGAAGGTGTCAAATCTGTGAAATATATACAGCGAGAGCAGTTGACTCTTCTGTCGAGACATCGGTAAGCATCGGCCATGGATTGTTCCTGATGGCCGATTACATCTCATAAAATTTTCAGAAACAAAATAGCATGAGCTATCTGTCCCTGCTCCCTATTATTCCCTATCCTAGGATCAATAGTAAAACACTGACCTAAGAAAACAGCTCAATAAAATCATTCTAAGCTTTCTTATAAGTGAATGTAATAAGTATTCAGTAATAATTAAACATAATCATATAATGCATATCATAATTATATTATTAAAATACAATAATTACAAAGGAATCTACAGGTAGATATGAATACAATCTATTAAACAGATTATCTATTATAGATATTTATGTTCAATTTCTGAAGCTATATTCCTAACATATAATTAATAATGATTCTATATAACGTATATTTTAAAATACAGTTTATGTAATTATCATAATAGAATATGATAGGCTGAAAGTTAATGGAGTGGCAGGCAAGAACAGGACTGCGAATTGGTGAGAAATCACCGATAAAAATTAACGAACATGCCTAGGATCTACCACGCTAGTATTTGACATTTTTACGTGTTTAGTAAGATCTATTTTCGCGGCCTCGCAATATTATTACTAGGAACTGCCTCGTGTTATTCCTCAACTAACGGCTCGATAAGTATGGCCTAGTCTACTGCTATACGGACTAATCGAAAATTGGGTTCTATCCGACTTTATCAAGTTTACAACTATCTCAAATCGGCTACACCTCTCTAAACCTCATGTAAAGGTAATTTTCTACACAGTTACGTTTTACCCTTTACTCTGTGTGCTTAGTAAACTACCTGTACGAAGTATAATATACGCGATCGAGTTTAGTCGGTAACATAATTATTATGGTAAATAATTAGGTAAAATAACCTATTATCGGCGGTTTCCAACTTTAACTACACACGGAAATCTCGGGCGCACACGGCAATATATTATATTGATACACATAACTATTCCTTACCCTTCTAATCTTCTGACCACACTTGGGTACGAACACTGCTCTAGGAATCTCTCTAATATATTTTAAATATATTTATGGCCGTAATACGTGCCAAAGATAAAACTCTAACACTTTATAAGTATTTTCTCAGAGCCTAGTGACTAGCATGTTTCTACCCCGACTTTTGGATTGCGAAAGATAGAGTTTAGCTATTTTTCTCCTGACCGGAAGTGGTCGTGCCAGGGAGTTCGTTTCCTTTAATTTATCCGACCAAATTGTAAAATAGTCGTAGCCAAATTTGTAGATTTGGCTGGGTACACTACTTTGTAAATTCAGCCTCTCCCCCGATCTTAATGTACCGTATTGCTTCATATTAAAGTAATAACATTAAATAGGAGTTACTTTAAACTATAGCCATGTACTGTCTATACATAGATATATAGGAATAAAAACGAAATTAAATTCTTCTATAATTACATAAGGGTTTTAAAAAGAATTTACTCCAATTTAAGCAAAAGATGAAGAGGAAGCTGGGGACTTCGTCACATTCTTCTTCTTCTTCTTCTTCTTCTTCTTCTTCTTCTTCTTCTTCTTCTTCTTCTTCTTCTTCTTCTTCTTCGTCTTCGTCTTCTTCTTCTTCGTCGTCTTCTTCTTCTTCTTCTTCTTCTTCTTCTTCTTCTTCTTCTTCTTCTTCTTCTTCTTCTTCTTCTTCTTCTTCTTCTTCTTCTTCTTCTTCTTCTTCTTCTTCGTCTTCTTCTTCTTCTTCTTTCGTTCGCTTGGAATTTATCTATATTTTCAATGGTGTCCCTTTTTTTAACGTCACTGTCTTGTTTAATTCACTCAGCGGTCCATAGTGTTTATCTTCCACTGTTGTTTCTGTAGACCAGAAGGCTTGCCCAGATTTGTCGTATTTTGGACTGTCTTGGAGTATGTAATATGTTGTCTGCAACGCCAATCCACGTGTACATATGGCTGATTCGCCAATCTTGAATTTTAGATACATGTAGTTGCGTAATCAAGTGTGTCCTGTTCTGTGGCGCAGAATAATTATTTGCTATGGTTTGTCCATAAAGTAGTAATTGTTTTATGCTGGTGTTGCTGGCTTTCTGATTGATTTGATCATTCTTTTCTTTTGGTGGGATATAACGGGTACAACAGGTTGTTCTTCTATTGCACCTTCCTTAACTAGTTCATCAGTTGAGTCTTTTCCGGGTACTCCACAGTGGGATGGTATCCACTGTATGGTGACCTTATGCTGACTGCTAAGTTCAGAAAGTAGTGTCCTTAGAACTAGCAATTTCACAGACAGGAGCGCCCCGAGTACTGATTCTGCATCTGTCAATAGCACCACAGGTTGTGTACCATGGGTGGTACAGTAATTCCTCTGTTGCTGTCTTGATTGCCCGGATCTCTACATCATTGTTATCGCAGTACTTTCCTGTTGGTACTCTGGCCGTGTCCCTAGTATTGTTTGGGTATTCTATGTACAACTTTCTCCATGTTTGTATAATCCAATCAGCACTCGCCGGTTTAACTGGTCAATATCTTGTTGATAGCTGCGCCCCAGAAAATATCGTGGTATGTATTTGAAACAGGGTCAATTTTACAAGCTGGCATCGATGGGGGTTCGAACATATGACAATCGGACAGACAGGCAAGAGAGTTAGCCACTGCGCTATCCCATCTCCCAAGCGATGAATGAACGTTGTCTAAATCGCAAGAGAGGAAAATGAAATAACTAACTTCAGAAAAGGAAACAGAATTAGACATGCTCGTTGAAAACAACTAAGAAGTACAAGCCTATAATGGGCACTCTCACGCTGCTTATGCGTCACCTCGACACCGCAAGGTACAAGAGGAATGAGATGAGATGAGACTACTGCGATATGTACTTGTATTGAACAGATGCAGTGGTTTAAACATCTTGTGTTGATGAAGTCGGGCTAGCCAATTAACTGTGCTTGCAGTCCAAGAGGGGCAAGCTATAGTGCTAGAGGATGCCCGAGAAGCCGATGGGTGATTAAGAAACTGAACGTACTCTATGCGACACATCTGGCTGTAATTGAAAACCTTGATTTGCAACTGCGTTTACTGGCACATCTAGACTAAACACCATCGTTTATAGTGTGATATATAATGGATAGAAAATAGATAGATATTTGATAGATAGATCAATCTGAATATATAATGTTTGTTCTATACACATGCACCGCATATTGCAGTAATGAAACATGCACAGAGATCGCAGTTTCGCCACGATTCAAAGATTCTACGTATAATGTGATGGCTATAATCTCCTCTCTGGATATATATGTTCTAATATTTATACTCATATACTCCAGCTGTTAGTCAGGTCTTGGTCAGATATGACTGAGTTACCGTATGACAGTAGACGGTACTACCTGCTTTCTGTTAGCGCTGAATGTTGGCCGGCGCTCACCTAACCCGACACCCCACGCGGTACCAACGGTTTCGGGCGGAGGAGTGCAATTGGGAGGTGCATGTCTTACCCTAGTGCGAGGAAATGCAGCCTAAAGACTAAATGTCCTGGCAAGGCATACCAGGCCCTAAGCCAACTGGTCTAGGATGGAAGCTCCGAGAGGCGAACAGTTAGAGTATTGCTTTGCTTATCAGGCAGCTTCTTCAGCTTCTCTTGTTACAAACGTATTGATGTTACCTTTCCACTAAAGTAAACTAGGCAGGCTGAGAGAGATATCATGCTGCATGGGCAACACATGGTCTGCACAATTCAGCCCACGCTTTGTGTTATGGAGAGGTTATTATGCCTTTTTATTTTTGAAGTACAATAACTATCGTCTGCCAAGACGGCACGGTGCCAGTACAGTACAGTGCAATACAGTACAGTAAGTACAGTACAGCAAGTACAGAGCAGTGCAGTGTAGTGTAGTGTAGTGTAGTGTAGTGTAGTGTAGTGTAGTGTAGTGCAGTACAACACAGTACAATACAGTACAGCAAGTACAGTGTAGTGTAGTGTAGTGTAGTGTAGTTTCCTGTAGTGTTGTGTAGTGTAGTGTAGTGTAGTGTCCTGTAGTGTAGTGAAGTGTCCTGTAGTGTCCTGTAGTGTAGTGTAGTGTCCTGTAGTGTAGTGTAGTGTAGTGTAGTATAGTGTAGTGTAGTGTAGTGTAGTGTAGTGTCCTGTAGTGTAGTGAAGTGTCCTGTAGTGTAGTGTAGTGTAGTGTCCTGTAGTGTAGTGTAGTGTAGTGTAGTGTCCTGTAGTGTAGTGTAGTGTAGTGTAGTGTCCTGTAGTGTAGTGTAGTGTAGTGTCCTGTAGTGTAGTGTAGTGTAGTGTAGTGTCCTGTAGTGTAGTGTAGTGTAGTGTCCTGTAGTGTAGTGTAGTGTCCTGTAGTGTAGTGTAATGTAGTGTCCTGATGTGTAGTGTAGTGTAGTGCAGTGCAGTGCAGTGTAGTGTAGTAGAGTGTAGTGTAGTGTAGACTAGTGTAGTATAGTGTAGTGTAGTGCAGTACAACACAGTACAATACAGTACAGCAAGTACAGTGTAGTGTAGTGTAGTGTAGTGTAGTTTCCTGTAGTGTTGTGTAGTGTAGTGTAGTGTAGTGTCCTGTAGTGTAGTGAAGTGTCCTGTAGTGTCCTGTAGTGTAGTGTAGTGTCCTGTAGTGTAGTGTAGTGTAGTGTAGTATAGTGTAGTGTAGTGTAGTGTAGTGTAGTGTCCTGTAGTGTAGTGAAGTGTCCTGTAGTGTAGTGTAGTGTAGTGTCCTGTAGTGTAGTGTAGTGTAGTGTAGTGTCCTGTAGTGTAGTGTAGTGTAGTGTAGTGTCCTGTAGTGTAGTGTAGTGTAGTGTCCTGTAGTGTAGTGTAGTGTAGTGTCCTGTAGTGTAGTGTAGTGTAGTGTCCTGTAGTGTAGTGTAGTGTCCTGTAGTGTAGTGTAATGTAGTGTCCTGATGTGTAGTGTAGTGTAGTGCAGTGCAGTGCAGTGCAGTGTAGTGTAGTAGAGTGTAGTGTAGTGTAGACTAGTGTAGTATAGTGTAGTGTAGTGTAGTATAGTGTAGTGTAGTGTAGTATAGTATAGTGTAGTGTAGTGCAGTACAACACAGTACAGAACATTACAGTCAGTACAGTACAGTACGCATCGTACAGTAAGTACAGTACAGTACAGTACAGTACAGTAAGTACAGTACAGTGAAGTGTAGTGCAGTACATCACTGCACAGTACAATATAGTACAGTACAATACAGATCTGCATCAAGCAGTTGAACAACACATGTGCATATTGGTATCTTTCTTATTACGTGCTTCCATTTATAAAACAGAAAAGTGTCTTGCTCAAATCGCAGCCCATGGACATCCTTGACTTCGAAGAAGATGCAGACATTGGTTCGGACAGCTACGACCTGGTAAGAAGAAAAGAAAACATCGTATCGCCTTCTCTCTAAAGTTCACTGTTCTGTTTACGTTGTAGAACTTGCCCCTCTTGGAGCGTAAACACATTTCTTCCTCACCCTCATCCCCCATTTCAGTGGTTATACCACCCCCCCCCCTTTCCACCGTTACGTAGTATAGCCTATTACACATAACTATCACTTGAGGAAGCCTTTGAGGCCACTAAGATAAATATAAATAAACACACATTGTGTTGTTTGGCGCTCATTGAAGTAGAAGAAAGAAGTAGAGATTAGAGGACGCCCTAGACATAAACATAAAGCTATAGTTACCGACCGGGATTCGAACCTGTCACCTCCAAATGGTGACAACGCCTCGTTGCAGGAGCAAGTGTACTACGACTCATGACCAACTATTCGAAGTACACTTGCTCCTGTGCGAGGCGCTCTCATTTTCATAACAAGGATCGATTTCATTGCCCTGGGTTTTACCCCATATGGCTCATTCTCATGCTACAAGAGAGAGAGAGAGAGAGAGAGAGAGAGAGAGAGAGAGAGAGAGAGAGAGAGAGAGAGAGGAGAGTGAGAGAAAGAAAGTGAGATACAGCTGAGATTGCGAGAAAGAGAGAAACTTATTCCCAAACTGTATATATTCTTAATTGATTCAGTGCCGAAGGATAATACATTGCCACAAGTGACCATCCATTTGGACAGAAGGACGATATATCGCCACACCAGAGTCATCGTGTCATTTGTTTTGTTTCGTGATATCTCCCGCAGTTTCAATGCTCAGTGAACATAAATTTACATTATAATACTTGTTCATTTGATTGTGTACCTGGTTTGGTCCAATCCTACTTTTTGTTTTGCACAGAATAAGTTAATGAAGATTTGTCTACATATGTTTTCCTCTTGTCCAGTTGGAAACACAACGGTTAACCAGATCCACACCAGATCTCACCAGTCTCCACCAGATTTATCATTCATTGCAGCAGACTAAAACTAGGTCAAATTCAAGGTCCCCGTGGTCTGCCCATCCGACATCTAAAGATGCCCTTAATAACATGGGTTCAAGGACTGAAATTGTCAACTTTGACCCCGAGTTCACCAAACCTAAGGTACAGTATTACATCTGTAATTGTCTAATTTTGCAGAAAACAAAACACAGAAACAAAGAGTGTGGTTATTAATTAGTGTGAATGGATTGAATATCGAACGAGGCAGTTCTTCAAGAAGCACTGTAGTAGTGTCAAATGAAGTAACAAGACTTGATCTGTACTAAAACTTTATACTTTATTCTCAAGATGACAAGCCGTGTCTTCTCAGCTGGACTATCGGATGTTGACTGCCCTTCACAACAATAATACGTCACGATTGAGCATCTCTCTCCGCTTTCACTCATAATGCTCAATCGTGCTGTATCTCTAATTCCCCACTAGATCCTAATTATAACCCAAACTACACATACTGTTACACCTCCCCATGTTTATTAAAGAATTTTCCTTATAAAGGAAAAATCTTTACTCCTAATCCCCTTACTCTATTCCCTCTTTTTCCTCTAATCTTCCATAGTTCTTCTAATCCTCCCCAAACCAACTCCAATTTAATTAAACATTCTATTTCTTTAACTCTTTCCCCAGCTATATAATCAACCCACTTCTTCTTCCATTTTACCTCTATACCTCGTACCATGTACTGTAACCCTTTTTTAACTTACCATTTCTACTCTTCTTTCATTTCCCCAAACTATATAGCAATCCACTATATATTCCTTGGCTCCTCAAGTTCCTATATAAAATATGCATATTATAAACAAAATGGCTCGTAAAATCGTATTTGTACAACTGGCATTAGGAAATCACTCGCATTTCTCAATACAAGACAACCCGAACAACGAGAACAACGTATTTAGAAGAAGTAAAGAAGGGGTGCACCCAGTAAAAGGAATAAATAGTCAAGATAAGCACAAAGAAACGCATATTCCACACAACCACATTTACCTCCTTTGCCAATAAAAAAATTTGTACAATCAAATTTTTTCTTATAAATACGTCATACAAAAATAGATCTTTGTTTTCTATAAACCAAGTTGATATAATGTTTTACAAGCTTTATATATACAACCCTATATGAAATAGAACTTTTTACGTAAGTTTCAAGCCTTATATCTTCAACATTTAAAATTTCCAACCACAATCTTGTCCAAATTGCGTTATCTCACCTTTTAGCATGAGATCCTGTTCAATTTTTATGAACACCTTTAATATAATTAAAGCTGGTTTTTCACAGCACCTATTTCTTGCCCCCTTCCTGTCCCATGATCTGCCCTTTATCCCCCTATGTATTTCTTCTATATGCTGCTATTCACAGTTTTTCCCTTAAACTTCTATCTAGTTATACTCTACTTATATATTCGAAGCTTTTCAAGCAACCTAACCTATGTCTCCATACCCTCCCTCAATAATTTTATAATTCCTTTCTGAACGAAAGGGCTTTTTTTTTATAAAGCCCCCTGTATTTGAAAAGTTAACTAATATTCTAACCAAACTTAAAACCAATTCATTAACCACATCACTTAATCTATCAATCCAAATGTTTACGCAAAACTAAATCAAAACAAGGCGTCACAATTATCCAATTAAAACACATTTTCAAAATTAATATGGCATGCATTTTATCAACCCAAAAGCAAATATTATATCATTATTAGACACTTTTACGGTCCAATAGTGTTTTACTCAAAGCACTATAAACTCAACGATCCTAACTTACTTAAACTAACTTTTTATAAAACCAAACCAAGCATGAAATAAAACATAATACATATACATATAGCATTGAAACATAGTCTCAATAAAATAATCAATTAACAACCATCATTGCCCAGTTACACGAAAATAAAACCCCAAGTGAATAAACAAAGATTTTCCAAGTAAACTTTCTTAAAATTATTACGTATAGTGGTCCCAACAACCATACTAATAATGTACCACATCTCTATTTATTCAGGCCATTCCATTTATATATTTCCTAACTCCATTCTCATTTTCCTACCTCATCATAGCCAATTGCTAACCAGAGACATACTTCCCAGTATATCAATAATACCAAAAACTCCCCACCAAATTCTCTATAAAACTTCCTACAACTCTCTGTAAGCGAACCGCTTTTAAATTTAAATTGTTCATTAAAATTATGATTGACAAAACTGAAGATATTTCCCTTATCCCCTATTTCACATTCTCACAGAAAAGATATGTTAGATTGAGTTAGTGCGCACTTAGGAAAATAAGAAAAAGAAAGGAAAAAGTAAGAAGTAATCACACTTCTCTTTCCATACATACTTTATGAATAAAGTTTCAAAATTTATCTTCAGTTTCCGTCAATAATAATTGTTATTATCAAAAAAAATATTGATTCAACACTACTAGCTTTTCTTTTTTTTTTTTCTTCATTCCTCTCGTCAATTTCAAGTTTACCATTCCAAGTAAACCCATCAATTCAATGCTACATATGTGTATCTGTTACTTACAGACCAATATCCAAATCTTATAAGCATATCTGCCGATACCAATGATAACAAACAGTACAAACATTAATTCCTTCTTTTTCTAGCCTAACTCCAAACACATCATACTACCCGGAAAATCCTCTTAATTAATCACTGTAAACTACAGTACAAGTCCTCTTATCTATACTAATGTAGTATTCACCATCCACTCACCTATTTACTTGTGGCCCTACCTGCCAATTATTTCCCTTCAATTTGTCCAAGCTACTAAAAAAATCAACCATCCATTCCACCCCATAGAGAAATAACCAAATATATACATATACTTCATTCAAAACTACCTCCATATTGATTATAAAAATACCAAGAGTCATCTTCTTCATTTACAATTCTAACACTTATAAATTGCTATCTGCAATATTCTCTACTTATCTACTTCCTACGGTTCCACTTCTTCAATATCTCCAAATTTCTTTGAACCAATGCTAATTCTACATCAATGTCTTCTTCTTCGTACAATCCATTTGTTTCCTCCATACTACTACTACTTGACTCTGACTTTTCATCCATTTCTTCTTCTTCGTCTGTATGTCTCTCTTTAGCTGCCGCTAATCTCTTTTGTTCAATATCCCATCTAATTTGTCGATCACTATTCCTCAAGGATCTTTCTAGTAACGGCATATCCTCCCCGCTCGTTGAATAATCCCTAACTCTCCTCTGTCTTTTCACTTCTCTATCTCTTTGTCTATCCATTCTCCTTTTCGTTGCCTGTCTAGTGTTCCTAAACGGAGCACTTATTTCCTCTTCCATACTATCATAATGAGTCTCATTCAACTTTTCTTCTTCTATTGTTTTCGGTATCGTCTGTTCTTGAGTATCATCAAAGCCTGGAGCTAATAAGCGATTTTGTGCTGGATCTCTTCTAACGCCTGGGGTTACTGTAGCACCTCTAACGAGTTGTTCATCTAAAAACCTTGTGTCTGAATAATAATTATTATTATTATTATATTCTATCTCTTCTTCATCTCTCCTTAAGTGTTCCACGTGTGCCCTTGCTACATGTCCCGTGACCTGGTTCTTAATTTTATACGATACTTTACCTAGTTTTTCCAAAATATAATACCCTGGAATCCAACGATTATCAAACTTAGAGTTTCTCCTATGCTTCTTGTAATAGACCCTATCACCAACCTTAAATTCCTGCAAGTTTGTATTTATATTCTTGTACTTTTTCTGCCTTTCTCTAGCTTTAATTATATTATTCCTTAGTCTTACGTGTGCTTTATGCATTTCCTGTATTATAACCTCTTGAAAGTCTTCCCCCATATATTTCCGTCTAGGTTTTAATAGATTGTCTATAGGTAGTATCGGTTCTCTCCCGTATATTAAATAATATGGTGAAAAACCCGTGCTTTCATTTTGATTAGTACGAATGGCGTTAAGGGCAGGTCCTAAAAACAAATCCCAATCCCTTTCATGTTCATCTACAATCTTTGATATAATGCTATATAACGTCTGATGTTGACGCTCGTTTCTAGCATTGGAAGTAGGTCTATAATATGATGTCTTTATATGTTTTATATTTAAATCATTTAACAACTTTTCAAATTTCTTATTTATAAATTCTTTACCATTGTCTGTAAGTATACTTTGTGGACAACTAAATCTTGGGACAAACTCTTGTAAAAAAATATTGACTACTGTATCTGCACTCTTATCCGGAATTGCATAAACCTCCGGCCAAAGACTGTAAACATCTACTATATGAATCAAATACACGTTTCCTGACAATGTTCTGGGGTGTGGACCCGATATATCTAAACTAATCTTTTGCATTGGGAACTGAGGAATGTCAGTATCCTGCAAGGGACACTTTATTGTTTTCATGTTCCTCAATCTGCACTTCTCACAGGTATCCACATATTTATATGCAGATTTAAATAAATTTGGCCAGTAATATTTACTTGTAAGCGCCTTCACCAATTTGTCTCTACCTAAATGTCCATTTTCATCATGATATGCCTTTAAAAGTTCATTTTCTAAATGTTTTGGAATGTATTTCCTCAGTTGTTCGTTCCTTTCAGACATGTAGTATAAATGTCCATCCTCTTGTAAAACCAAATAATTCCTTTTATATTTGTTATCTTCTGTTTCTCTTAATTTTTCTTTTATTTGTATCACTTTTGGGTCTAGGTCCTGCTCCTCTTTCATGTTAAATTTTTCTAAGTGTAGATCATCTTCCCTATGTTCAGACTCTTGTTCCGATGGTAGACTATCAAATTCTTCTCTATTTATTATAGCAGAATCTAAAATATTTACTTGCCAATTTCGATCGTCAATCTCTGGTTCTCCTTCATCTTCTGTGTCACCTGACGACTGTGGATAGGGAATCCTAGACAGTAAATCAGCGCATGTGTTAACCTTACCTGGAATGTACTCAATTTTCGTATTATATCCCTGTAAGTTCAATGCCCAGGTTTGTATTTTCCTGTTCTGCACTGGGGCTTCTAAAAAAGACTTTAAAGGCATATGGTCAGTTCTAATAACAAAATTTGCGTTATGTAAGTAGTAATTTAGTTTTTGAAGAGCGTAATGTATTGCGTAAGCCTCCTTCTCAATAGTCGTCCACTTTCTTTGTGATCTGCTAAGTTTATGCGACAAGAAGTATATAGGCCTTTCATTTTTAACCCCTGGTATTCCAGACTCTTTCCCTTCATATGGTTGCACCAAACACGCTCCTACTGCATTGTCTGAAGCATCTGTGTACAGTATCAACTGTTTGTTTAAGTCTGGATGCGTCAACAGTGGTACCAGTGTTAAACTGTTTTTTAAATACTCGAACGCTTTTTGACACTCATCATCCCACTTAAACCTAGCGTACTTGCCTGTTAAGTTTGTAATAGGTTCAGCTATTTTTGAAAACGCTGGGACAAACCGCCTATAATACGCGCATGTTCCTATAAAGGCGCGTACCTCCTTAACGTTAGTTGGAGCAGGTAACTCTTTAATAACCTTTATTTTGTCCTGGTCTGGTTTTATACCTTCTCTATTTATAATATACCCCAAATATTTTGTTTCTGTCTTTAAAAATTGGCATTTACTGAGCTTTAACTTCACATCATGTTTTCTTAACCTGTCAAACACTAACTTTATATGTTTCAAATGATCCTCCACATTTCCAGAAGTAAAGATCAGAATATCATCAATATAAGCAAGAGCGAACCTTTGCATACCTTCTAAAACTTCATTTATTAAGAGCATGTAGTGAGATGGCGCAGTTTTGACTCCAAAAGGCATACGTAAAAATTCATAAGAACCCATATGAGTACAGAAAGCACTTTTTCTCTGCGCGTCTGCCGACATCGGAATGCACCAAAATCCTGCTCTTGCGTCTAACGTCGTAAAAAATGTAGCGCCATTTAGCAACCCCAAAATATCATCTATCACTGGTAATGGATATGCAACATTTTTAGTAATTTTGTTCAACGCCCGATAGTCGCAACAGAATCGACTCGAACCATCAGGTTTGGCCACAATTACCACCGGAGATGACCACTCTGATTTTGATCTTTTGATTATCCCTGCTTTCAACATTTCTTCTATTGCCTTTTCTACAATTTCTCTATTTCTTAAGGGAGTTCTATATGGTTTTAAGCTAATCGGCGGATGGTCTCCCGTATCTATCTCCATTGTTACCGTTTTTGTCTTACCCAACTCTAAATCACTAATTGCAAACACATCCTGATTCTCCTTTATAAACTGTTCTAATACTTCTTTATTTTCTGGTGAAGTCTTTAACTGTGCCAACAATTCCTGTTCTCTTGTCTGTTTATCTAGTGAATGTATTTGTGCTGTATTTCTTTTGAATGGATGGATCAATTCATTCATTCGTGTGTTTCCTCTACTTCCGCGTCCGCGTCTGTTATTACTTCTTTCACTAGAAGACTGTGAATAATTAGTTCCCGGCATTTCTACTCTATCCGTTGCCAATATTTCACTAACGTTCTGTTCAATTTTTGCTACTACACACCCTCTGTATAATTTAATTTCTCTACCTGTGTTGTTAATCACCATAACTGGAAAGGTTAAGTGTTTATCTAACACTATTATTCCATCCGGAACTTCCAAACCAGGCTCATCAATTATTTCCTCTTGTAATTCAGTGATTCTGACTGTGTTTCCTTCTACATAATATGGGTTTTTCTTCAGCTTCACTTGTATCAAATTAACCGACTGTGGTTTTAACGTCGTTGTCATTTTAACTCTAACTAGTGCTGATATATGCATGTCTTCTTGCATATCTATATAGACGTCCCTGAATTTTAATTTGTGTAAATCATAGAAAAGTCTTACTCCATTTTTTATTAAAAAATCTCTTCCTATTAACATGTTTCTATTTAAACCCTTCACTACATGAAAAAGGTGTCTTATGTTGATCCCTCCTAACTTAAAATTTATCATTGTTTGTCCAACTACTTGTAAATTCTGTCCCGTAACAGAGTGTAAATTATTATGACTCTTAAATACTCTACAATTTCTTACTATTTTGTATAGAAAACTTTCTTTTACTACACTAACCTGAGCTCCCGAATCAATTAACGTACGAACTCTATACTTTCCTATTTCTAATATACAAGAACTATAATCTGTTTTATCTTCTATAAATTTCTTGACTTCATCTAGTTGAAAATATTCTCTGTTCGACCTATTATACCTGTTGTTAACATATTCTCTAACCCTTGGGACCTTATTATTTACCCTCCTATCATAGGTCCTGTCTAATAGGTAGGGCGCCGATTTTCCTGTGTTCTTGTACCTGTAAAATTCCTGTGTCCATCTACAACATTCCTACTCACCCTATTATTGTCATGTCTACCCTGTGTATTCAACTGGACATGCCTGTTATTACAAAACCGAAAAACATGTCCCCGTTGACCACAATTCCAACAGACAATATTTGTACTATTTGTGTTACCTACTGTTTCTCTTGTAGGGTATCTCATATTTCTTCTTTCCTCATTATCATACCTATTTCTACCTTGTAACGTCTGTATACCTCCTCTCCTATTCCATCCGAATCTTGTTTGTCCTATTTCCATAGGTTCCTCAACTCTATCATCTCGATTACTTCCCACTTCTCGTCCTGTTCTTAATCTAAACCTACGTCTCAAATTTTCTTCTTGTACCGCGATATCCACCGCTTGTGATAACCTCTCAGGGTTTTCCCTCATTAATTTAAGTTTCAAACCATCAGACTTTATGCCATCCACAAAGATCCCTACCAACATCCTTTCCACCTCCTCTCCTCGTACATTCTGTCCTAAGAATGCCTCTTCAGCCAGATTAATTAATCTATCGCTAAACAATTGTACCGTCTCTCCGTTATTTTGTTTAGCCTGCCTCAACACCGAAAATGCATGTTGTGGATCCGTTATTTCTGCATATTTCCTTGCTAGGTCTTCCTTGAATTGTTCCCATGTCTCATCTACTCTAGCTTCTAGCTTTCTTCTTATATGATCCGAGACCGGTTCCGTTGCCGTCTGATAAGCCAGTCTCATTTTTTCTTCATCTGTTGCTGAGATCAAATAGGCATATTTTTCTATAGAGGTGACCCATTTCTTATAGTCTCTGGCCTGTCCACTAAACTTTACAATTTCTGTTGCCATGCCTTGTTGTTTAATCACCATATTAAGTCGGCCTACTGCTGTACCCACGCCTGTCAAAACCTGGGCCAAGTTATCCGGTTCCGCCATGCTGAAAAATACTGAAACAAAGCAAGCAACCAATCACACAATTACAATTTCCCAAATCCCAAACAGCACAATTCAGTTGGTTATAATATTGTAAGATATTACATTAATCAGAGGAAGCATCAACAATATCCTGTCTGAGCATAGGAAGAATGAACCCTGTCCTCAATAAAAAACTCAAATTTGTGGCAATCAGAAGGTTCCTTGTAGATATTTGTTTCTTAAACCACAATAATGTCCTGTACTCCACTCTAATTAATAAATTCGGAAGCTCACGGGAGACCTCGAAATACACAACTTTTACTCCGAGTCTATTTCCTTAATTAATCCGTCATCTTCTTTTACCAACTTACGGATTCAGTTCAACCAACCAGAGCCCGCATCAAGTGAAAGTCTCGGAATTCAGGTGGTGGAGTTCAGATATCACTTCTCTTCCCTCAGGTAATTTCGTCCTTCTCGTGGGCTGCCAGAAAATTTTCAACCCCTGGTTGGGTCACATCTCATGGGCTGCCAGACAATCTTCGACCCCCTGGTTGGGTCCCTTCCTTGATCTCAAGTGGGTACTTCATCGTCGTATGGAATGGGTCATAGGAATATAACGAGGCCCAAAATTGGATTAGGTGTGTTTGGGTCATAGGAATGACAAGGCCCAAAAATGGATTAGGGGTGTTTGGGTCATAGGAATGACAAGGCCAAAAAATGGATTAGTATCAATCAGCCAACGGCTAGTGATGAGCTGACCTTGAACGAGTTCTGACTTCCGATAAAATCTTGAAAGTGGCAAGGTTCAGGCAACGGCCAGGTTAGGCCCCTTATAAATGATACGATTCAAATGTTCAGCCACGGCTCCAGGAAACCCTTCTTGTCCTGGCAGTTTTGTCTGGATTCTTTAGTACTTCGCGTGGTAGGCCATTATCTTCATAATTTGTCTTACAGCATGCCGCCAGTGGATAGTTGTTGTTGGCCGGCCTAGATCAACCTCAGATTCTCGGTCCACGGCACCATTTATTACTTCTGTAGTAGTGTCAAATGAAGTAACAAGACTTGATCTGTACTAAAACTTTATACTTTATTCTCAAGATGACAAGCCGTGTCTTCTCAGCTGGACTATCGGATGTTGACTGCCCTTCACAACAATAATACGTCACGATTGAGCATCTCTCTCCGCTTTCACTCATAATGCTCAATCGTGCTGTATCTCTAATTCCCCACTAGATCCTAATTATAACCCAAACTACACATACTGTTACAGCACACACACAAAAAACCCGTAAATTGTTTAGACCTGTAGTTCTCAACCAGTGGAGAATTCCCCACTAGGGGGAATTTTAGGGTTTCCAGGGGAGAATTAAGATTATTTCAAGATCGCGTTAATACAAGAACCGATTACTTGATGTTGTTTTTCCCTCATACTTTACGGTTCTGTACTGCTGGTCCTTCTTAAATTCGTTTTATAACGTAAGTAGACCCGCAAATCACGTATTATGTGGACGTCTAGACTTGTTTTAGTATGTGTTATTAAATTTAGCTTCCATGTTTACGTATAATGTGTAAGGGCAGGGGTGGGCGGGGGTATTTACAGGGAGGAAATACGAAAGGGGGATGACATTCTGAACATATGGTAAAGGGGTGCATGGGCCAAAAAAAGTTTGAGAACCACTGGTTTAGACAAACTAGACGTATACAGTCAACATATATGGGCATTTTATTATGAAAAATCAACTTGAAAACTTTGTAATAACTGGAAAATTGTATGAGAAATATGCAAGAGGACAACAAATAAACAAATACCTGGATAGTTTGTCCAAACTGTATAATCACGACAAGAACACAGACCAGATCTTAGACTCTGGTAATCTTACGAGATCGTGTCGCCGGCCGTTAGGGCATTTCAACTAGAATTGGCAGAAATCTCTACCCAAGAGTTAACCGATAGTCTCTTGGCATTATGGCTCTTTGTAAAAATGTTCAAAGGGATGGTCCTGATAGAAAAGACAGGGGAATCACTTGGGAGATAAAAGGCAGAAGGTGATAAACACTGGTATTTGTCAGAAGACCTAACACGAATGTCTAGTTTATCTGACCGGTTACTCTTGTCTAAAAATGCCCCCCCCCCCCCTGTTACGTATTACACTTTCACACACTCACTCGCACACCTTGCGTTCAAAGAATCAAGAGTGGAGTAGTGTGTACAATTACAAATAATAATATACTCTTTAATAGCAAAATAGATAAAAAGATTCTTAGTTCATATTTCTCCTACTTGCCTAGAAAAAAAGTTCGACTCAGCGAACTTTTAGAGTAGATGAACCTAGATCGACTATGAATTCTCATCATGGTTTATAGTCGAAACCATTTGGTTTTCCTCTAAGGGTTTCTTCGACTTCTTCTTTCGACTCTGGTGCTGGGTTAGTACTGTTGTCTGATCTCCTGGAATTTCTCTAGGTATGTCAGGTGAGGGTCCACTCAGAGGTTTGTGTGCGGCTATCTCTATAGACTGATCTTGAAAGGTAAGAGGTTCTTCCTTCCTTTGTAATTTAAGAACAACATTTAGGGCTACTAGATGCACCTGTCGTTCTTTTGCTCGGTCAAAGTACTTGCGGAGCAATTTAATGTGATCGATTTTCATCTTACCTGCCACGGAGATTTTATACTTGGTGTTAGACACTTCTACATTACGGGAAATGGCCGTAGCCACCAACATCTCGTTATTTGTCCCACTAGGGCGTAGCAGTAACATTTTGTCACATACCGCTAGCGAACGTTTAATTGAAAAAAAATGTCACTCTCAGGGGAGTCTTCCTAGCACTGGGAAGCTGGTTAAAGCCTGCTGTTAAGGTCGACACTCGGGTCAGTGCACTCCCTACTATCATATGAGTGAATGGTTCCCCTAAATTAACATACTTACGTCCTAGTATTATGTCATATATAAATCGACTATCACTGCTGCCAGTATAGTTTCCTTTACGAATCTCGAATGGACTGCCACTTGATCTATTGGTAAGGTCAGTGTAGGCTAACTTTTTGTCGTAGCTATAACTTCAACAGTGTCTTTGGTCAATTGACCAAGTTGTGCTGAGTGAGCTGCTATTAAAGCATCATAATGTAACTCTCTGTCATACAGACACTCGACCAACTGTCCATTGACCACTCCATGTCTCATTTCGGGAGGTGGTGGTCTAATAGTGATTTTCTTCCATATCAAGAAGCAAGTCGCAGTCTGGGGTTCACTTTGCAATTGCAATCTACCGAACTGTGGGAATTATTCCGACAGCTCACGCAGTAGGGTTTTCTAGACACAGACGCGGTTGGTTGGTTATGTTGCTGCTGCTGGGGTTGCCTCTTATCTACTGGTCTGTTATGGCTAGGGTATAGTACCAGGTTGGTTGGAGGTTGACAAGGTTTATTTGGAAATGCAGACAGATACTGTTCTGTAAAGATAATAATTTTCTATAATTTCTGAGCATCTTCTTCGATGATGAAAGTTTCGATCGGCTTCGACATAGTCTCTAAGCTGCTAAGCCAACATCATCTCCCGAAAGCAATCATGGGAGTGGTCATAAACCTACAACGTCTCCCATATACAGAGATAACTCTGCAAACGAGCCGACAGTTGTGAGAATGATGCAACCTGCAGATGTCTTGTGGTTCGGAATTTCCGCTGGCAAGTAGCTGAAGTTAACTCGTACCTCTTCAATAAAGCCGCTTTCAATCTTTCATAATCGTTTTCATGGCATGGAGGTAGTCCCTGAAAAACTTCATAGACCGGTCTTCTCAGTCTTTTAGAAAGTTTTAGATTCCATTTCTAAGACCCACCCAAACGACTCATCTAATTTCTCAAATTTCTCAACATAATTGTCTAGTTGGTAATGAGTCTCCTCGAATGGAATCAAAAGAAAACTAATTGGACCCAAGTGTCTGTGTATTTTTACTTATTAACTCTGTATGAACCTTTGTACGCCACTAGCTTCTTGAAATGCTTCAGAAATCGTCCAAAATTTACCGATCTCGACACTAAGTGGCTCTAGTAGCTGGGAATCTACGAGTCATGATTAGGTCAAATACATGTAGCGTTAGATAATTAGTTAGTTGGCTGATTGGTTGGTTGGTCGGTTAGTTAGTTAGTGGGTCAGTAAGTGAGTTAGTCAGTCCATCCGTCAATTCGTTCGTTAGTCAGTCAGACAGTTAGTTAGTCAGTCAGTCAGCCAATCAGTTAGTTAGACGACTAAGCCTGATATTTCATCTCATTGACCACTCAGCAAAATACTTACTCTAACAGACCAATTAGCCTCAAATTTTGTCTCACTGACCAGTAAGCCTCAAATGTCATATCACTGACCACTCAGCTTTAACTGTCCTCTCATTGACCACTCAGTCGTAACTGACCTCCCACTGACCACACAGTCGTAACTGTCCTCTCACTGAGATTGCCTTGATTGCCATCTCATTGACCACTCAGCCTTAACTGTCGTCTCATTGACCACTCAGCCTTAACTATCGTCTCATTGACCACTCAGCTTTAAATGTCCTCTCACTGACCACTCAGCCTTAAATGTCCTCTCTCTGACCACACAGACAGACTACCCTAGCGATGACAGTGGAGTGGAGATCAACGGACATGCGCTGAAGGACCCACTGTCAGAATCACACCCAGGAATGCCCGATCCTGTGCTTCTATACAATGTTTCACGTGCACACACGGCTACGGTAAGCATGTGTTTCTGTACCAGATTATCCATTCAATCATATCAACAGCGATTGTAAACTTATGAAGTCAATTTCAATAATGGAGGTACATTTTTAGTAATCTTCTATATTAAAATGTTAAAGGAAACTTTAAATAAGGGAGATAAACTGTTAAATTACATCAAGGGAGATAAACTCTTAAACTGTACGAAGGGAGGCAAACTGTTAACTTACAACAAGGGAGATAATATGCTAACATAGAACAAAGGAGGTAAACTATTCAATGTAACTTTACAAAAGAGGAGGTACACTTTCGAAGGTAGATTCAAGCATTTAAACTGTTGCCAGTAACTTAAAACAACAGAAATAAACCGTTGACAGAAAATTCAAACAGGGGAGCTAAATCTTTTAGGGTAATTTATACCACTGAATTGTTAAAATTAACTTCAAATAGTTACAGAAAGCTGTTAAATGTAACTTAAAACAGGGGTGGTAAAGTGTTCATGGTAACATCAAACAGGGGAGATAAACTATCCATGGTAACATCAACCATGGGAGATAAACTATTCATGATACCATCAAACAGGGGAGGTAAACTGTTGATGGAAACATCAAACAGGGTAGATAATTGTTGAAGGAAACATCAAATAGAGGAGGTAGACTGTTAAAAGCAACAATTCAACAGCACGGCATGTCTGCCTATCTATCAATCGTGTCTATATTTTTTGTCTACCATTTTTATGTCTCTCTAACTCTAGTTCGTTCATTTATTAGTTCTGTCCATCCATCCATTCGACTACCCATCCAGCATTCACCGATCCAATATGCTGTCTACCATTCCAAGAAGGGAAGTAAACAGGTATTATATTGAATACGACCACATGGAAAGTTCCTTTCCCTAGAATGGCTGCTAGCAAATGACGAGCCAGTATATCGGTAACTACACGAATTAATAAATAAGAGAATAATTGGGGATATGATCTGTTAGTTGGCTAGGTTGCTGGTGGGGTTAATGGTGAATTGATGGAGGCAATAAATGAGCAACAGTAATAAATGTATGCGGTAGTTCGAATGTATGAATGAGATTTATGTGCATACATTTATGACTGAGCGGATAAATAATTAAGTGATGAGTGAGTGTTGATTAAAGGATTGAGTGAGTTGATTATCAAAGGATTGGGCGAGTAAACAAAAGAACAGCAATCTAATAGAATGTACAGTCAGGGCGAGAGACAGACAGTATCGGAGGTCAGTTGCAGCCAACCGTTATTGTGGAGACGGCACCTGATTGATTGACTCAGTGAAGAAATTAATGTTATTTCAGAACACGGCACGGACATTTAGACCAATCTGAGTTAATAGATTAGCCCAAGTCGGAATACGTCACAAACAATTAGGTCAATCTGAGCTACGAGATTGGCCCAATGTTGAAACACGTCGTAAACAATTAGACCAATTTGAGCTAATAGATTATTCCAATGTTTGAACACATCATAAATAATTAGATTAATCAGAGCTAAGAGATTAGCCCAATGTTGGGACACGTCATCAACAATTATACCGATCAGAGCTAAGGAATTAGCCCAATATTGGCACAAGTCATCAGCAGTTAGACCAATCTGAGCTAAGAAATTAATGTGACATTGGAAAAAGTCATAAACGACAAAAGTCATAAGCCAAAGCCGAACGGATAAGAGAGCTAGCTCCCTTTTAAACTTCCGCTTTTTTAATGGTAAGGTATCAGGTTCAACCTCTACACCAGTCAGTTCGACTAAAGTGTTGACTTCTCGTCCGTGATTTGGAGGAGTAAATTAAAAGTACCTCAGAAGTCAGAGTCCCCGGGAAGGTTAACCCGGTCAACAAATGCCAGCAGAAGTCGGATGTGTCGGCCTAACGGCGCAAGAACGCAGCTCTGCTGTAAACAGGCACAACGCAATCACGTCCGGAAAAAAAAAAATCCGGATGAACGCAGAAGAAGAAGAAGAAGAAGAAGAAGAAGAAGAAGAAGAAGAAGAAGAAGAAGAAGAAGAAGAAGAAGAAGAAGAAGAAGAAGAAGAAGAAGAAGAAGAAGAAGAAGATGATGATGAAGAAGAAGAAGAAGAAGAAGAAGAAGAAGAAGAAGAAGAAGAAGAAGAAGAAGAAGAAGAAGAAGAAGAAGAAGAAGAAGAAGAAGAAGAAGAAGAAGAAGAAGAAGAAGAAGAAGAAGTCAGAGTTGGTTTGCTTGTATATATGGTTGTGTTTATAAGGTTACCAGGAAATGTCTTGGAAAGCAAAGGCGGCCGACGTGATACTTATCATATGACCCAGTGAGTGTTGATTGGTCTGTAAAAGTATGGGTTTAGCACCATATGTCCAATGCGCCTTAATTTATGTAAAAGTGTCCTTTTGTTTACTATATACGAACAACCAATTACGTGTAACCATATGTTTGATTGTACCTTGACCTCAATGACCCCACAGGAAGTGAACTCCAAGGAGCTCTCGGGCCCACAGAAGAAGATTCTCAGCCATCTACAGCTCAGAAAAGCACAAGAGGAGCAGCAAACGATCTTCAACAAGAACACCCGAAACCACACAGAGACAAAGGTGATGTCAAAACCCTTAACTGCAGAAACGAAAGGATTCCACAATATTATTGAGCACAAAGCAGAAGTCCACGTATCCCCAGGCTCTTCTGACAACGAAGATGCTCGGGATTTATCAGACTTCAGTCCTCAAAATCCTACACGAAGTTCAGCAGCAAACCCTTCTCGAAATGATGCTGCCATCTCTCTGGCTTCCAATGAAACCAGCCGAAGACCACGGCATCGAAATCGGGTCAAAGACAAATCGAGGTCAAGATCCAAATCAAAATCCAGGGACATTGCAGGTTTTGATGATGCCAAAGAAAGTGGACAGATTCAGCAAAGGTCCACGCTTGGTTTAGTTCATGGGGATCCAAGCGTATCTCAGACTAACTCTTCTCATCATCGGAATGAGGAACATGGTGATGCTACATCCAAGCAACCACCAGGGCTGTTTAATCTATCTTTAAAACCACGACAAAGAAAAGACAAGTCGGCGTTTAAACAAATTTGGCGCAATTTGAAATACAACGGTAACAGTCCTACCGCTGTTACTAGTTCAAGAAATCAAGAAGGTGGTTTGACCATCAATGGTCAGCTAATTTCATCACCATCGCATGATAATGATGCATCGGCGTTGACTGGCCAGAGCCCGCGCGTACAGGAAGAACAACTTAACGAAAAGGAAGTATTCGACATTTTGGGAAGTCATGACGATCACGAGCCTTCTGTCGATATTTCAGATTCACAGATTGGTGGGAATACAAGTATATCTAAACCAACTACAACCAATCAAAAATCAAAAGGGGTCTTGTTTGCGCGTGGCAGGAAAAGTTTAACCAATGAGACGTCTCCAATAAAAGTAGGCGGAGTTAGTTCTTCGAGGTACAAATCTCCAAGGCGTGACAAACAAGTTTCAAGAATAAATGTGCCGTTAATAAAAGTAGATAATACGTCCAATGACAAACATAACGGGATGCCTCTGGCTCCGCCCCTGGACGGCAACGATGGCGATGTCAAGGGAGGGGGAAACTATCTAACAGTCATTCAGTATAATGGACCCACACAGGACAAACAGAAGTCAGCTGCAAGGTAAGAATGATAGTCGATTCACTAAATCATATTGATATTCTACCCACACAGTACATGCTTTAATAGGATAAGGTATAAGAGGGGATTGAGGATGAAAGAAAGAAAGAAAGAAAGAAAGAAAGAAAGAAAGAAAGAAAGAAAGAAAGAAAGAAAGAAAGAAAGAAAGAAAGAAAGCTGGAGGGACTAACTCAGGGAAAGGTAGACGAAGTGTCTGGGCGATACCCAGGAGGTAGAGAAAAATGCGAGTGGACTTGTGGTCAGTTGTTGCTGGAAGGATCTACTCGGGAACTCTGTGGTGGTTTTTGAAGCGGGAGACTGACCATGTACGGGAATATGGTAAGAAAATATATATTTTCAAAGTATGAATAACAGAAAAGTATGAAGTAATATTTCAAAGTAAGAATATATATGCATATGTATATATAAATGACTGAAAATGTGTGTCCCCAGGATTACAATCGCAGACCAGTTAGCAGACCCATCAGCAGACGCTCTCGGCAGAGACTTACCTATTTCTGTTCGAAGCAGTTCTGTCGACCAGGGACGAAATGTCACCAGTATCTCCGTTGGCGCTGTGTCCACTCGGGAACCTTCTAGTCAATCTGTAAGTAACGGTAGTTGTTCCGGGTTGTTTATGGTAATGGTCGAGTCAGTCTGTCAGTAACGGTAGTTGTTCCGGGTTGTTTATGGTAATGGTCGAGTCAGTCTGTCAGTAACGGTGGTTGGGCAGGGTTGTTTATGGTGATGGTCTAGACATTCTCTGAGTAACAGTGGTTTCGTCGGGTTGTTTAAAGTAATGTTCTAGTCATTATGTAAGTAACAGTGGTTTCGCCGGGTTGTTTATGGTAATGTTGTAGCCATTCTGTAAGTAACAGTGGTTTCGTCGAGTTGTTTATGGTAATCTTCTAGCCATTCTGTAAGTAACAGTGGTTTAGTCGGGTTGTTTATGGTAATGTTCTAGTAATTCTGTAAGTAACAGTGGTTTCGTCTGGATGTTTATGGTAATTGTCGTTATTCTGTAAGTAACAGTGGCAAGGCCGGGTTGTTTGGTTTCCAAAGATTATTAGTAAATAAAAGACTGTGTACTTAAAGTGTATTTGGCATATGGTACTAGACACATATGTCTGCATACCAATCGGCTCTCCTGAGAGTAGTGTGCTCAATATAACGCCTGTCGCCTTTATTTCCGAAGACATTTCCTGGGACCTATTTTAGGCTGTGTCGACGTGGGAGCGCAGGTCTATAGACACAAAAAGATCCCGGTCTCCATGGGGATTCGAACTCTTGAGCACTGGACAGTAGACATGCTCCCCCAGGTCAATCTCTATATTAGTCCTGGGTCGTTCCAGACCAATCCATGCAATCCACTATATGACACCTGGGATCCCCCACCCCAGGCCAATCCCTGCGACCCACTATATGAGACCTGGGTCCCCCAGATCTGAGTAAGATTATCCCCAGTCACTAATAAAACCTGATCTATTGCGTTGGTTGGCATGTGTGCGAATCATTACAGCGCAGAGATCAAAGACTCGGCCACTCCGACAAATAAACTTCATCAGCTGTTTTGAACCGGGACCCCTTCCTTTGGGTATCAAGTATGCTTTTGTAACAGTGAGGGAATTAGATTAGGAGTAAAGAGTTAAGGAATGCTGCGCATTCCTTGACTAGGGGGAAAACCATAGTGAACGTGTGTGCACGAATGAAGAAGTGTATCTAGGAGAACACACACGTCACTTGGGGCCAGCGAGAAGACATGTCAACACCGGGCAGGGAGTCTACCATCAGGTATGCTGTAGTATAACTATTCGGCCAATAAAGTATGTTTAAACAACGCGGAGACTTGGGTCTATACGATCACGTGCTTAACCTGTCTTGACCACACTATGACAGCAGGTTGATTTGGTGCCGTGAAAGTCTGAAACATGGGAGGTCGCGGAGAGAGTCATCCGCTATGGAAAATTGTTGTGTCTGGGCGTCTGGAGAAGGAAGTTTGTAAATATTGAGAAACGCAACAGATGAAAGCCGCCTGTTGATAGTTATTGTATACCTGTTTAACAAGGAGTTCCATTTTCAAGGACAGCGCTCAAAAAGGTTTGATTGATAAACTTATTTTGTTGAAAGACTGATGTTATTACATATTTAATCCTATAAATTAACTGGAGAATTGACCAACGCTAATTGAAAAATTGATCAAGTAATGCCGTTCTGCATCAAAAATCAGTACAAATTATGAAGTTTAACCCGTGGGACTGTTGAAGGTGAAGTCAAGGTTATGGTGCAAGTTTCATAATTATGAAATCAAGATCTGCAATACTTTCTACAGTCACTTCACATTTAGAAGGCATTGATAAAATTTGTCTCAACTTATAAGATAAAGCACTTTAAACTGACCATGGCGAGAGTCCCACATGAAAATAAGAGATTGGATAGCGTCAGCTTTAAATCAAATTGTTGTTGACTGGATTACGTTTGCGCTGAAATGTATATATGAAAAACCCAGATGGCTGTTGGAAACTGAGTTTTTTGTTGCTGAAGTCGTGAGCAGTTGTCGTTTGCGTGAAGGTGACCTTACTTGAAGGGAATCTACAGTTAATCGAGCAAGTAAACAAGCAGTCTTGTTGCGAGCCTGGTATCGAGCATAATCTTCGTCAGGAATTAATTGGAAAGAACTGACTTCGACTTCGATTAAATTATTATGGAAAGAAATCCGGAGGCTCTTCTTTGTTCTGCTCATTTCAACGAGCTTGATTAGAGTCCTTTGTTAATGTGGTGTAGGTAATTCTGAATCAGTAGCTCATTTAAATTCTTTTATCAAAATTCAGGATTGAAACAGGAATATTCTTCGTCAGGATCTTCGATTGGAGGCTTTAATTAAGTTAATTAGATAATATTAGAGTAATTAACAGATTTTGTATTGTTGCTGAATTTGAAATTAACATTGTTTGAAATATTTGTATATTGCTTGATAATTATAGATTTTAGGATGGAATCCCAAGATTTTTCACAGGTACTGACTGGAGTTGGCGGGGCAATATCAAGGTTGGATGCAGTGTTAAGACAACAAAATGTAAACAGTGATGTTGAAAGATTTAGTGGTCAAGCAAATCAGTTTAAGAAATGGATCATTTCTATTGAGAAACATGCATATTTAATAAACGCTACAGATGGGGAGAAAAAGAATTTGGCATACAGAACAAGTACAAGTCCAGTTTCTGACCATATAAGAAGAAAATTAGAAGCAGCAGGAGGTGAAACCTGGGAAGAATTTAAAGATGATCTCGCAAGAAAATATGCTGAAATTACTGATCCACAACACGCATTCTCAGTATTGCGACAGACTAGACAAAGCAGCACAGAAAGTGTCCAGTTATATAGTGACAGGTTAATCAATTTGGCTGAAGAGTCATTTTTAGGACAGAATGTACGAGCTGAAGAGGTGGAACGGATGTTAGTAGGGATTTTTGTTGATGGGATTAGGTCAGATGGATTGAAATTTAAATTATTAAGAGAGAATCCTGCAAGATTGTCACAAGCGGTAGATATCGCTATACAAGAGGAAAGCTTGAGGAGGAGGTTTAGGTTAAGAGTAGGACGAGAGTTAGGTAGTAGTTCAGAAGATAGAATTGAAGAACCTATGGAAATAGGACAGTATAGACATGGATGGAGAGGAAGACGAGGAGAAATACAGATGGTACAAAGAAACGAGAACGTATATAATCAAGATAGAAGAGGACAAGTGAGAAATACTGTAAGAAACATGGAAGGAAACACAAATAACTCGAATGTGGTTTGTTGGAGGTGTCATGAACGGGGGCACATTTTTCGCTTTTGTGGTAACAGAAGTGGCCCATCGAATACGCAAAATAGTAGAGGTGTTCAGTCGAGTATACAGAATAGAATTGCAAATGGCAGACCAGTAAATTGGAATTCTGGAGAAATACAGAGAAATTTTAGAAGGTCAGGAAATCAGGAAAATGGGCATCCCGCTTACTGAATAGGGTCGGCAGTAGGAGGGAAGATAGTAAGATCCAAAAAGGGCATCAATATATTAAAAACCCAAAGGATGAGTATAATAGAACATTTAGAAATAAAAAACAAGACGAGGTAAAACAATTGTCATTAAATATGGTAGATCCTAGCTCATGTATAGTACAGATAGGAAAATATAAAGTTAGAACATTAGTGGATTCGGGAGCACAAGTTAGCGTGATTAAAGAAGCATTTTTATATCGAATGTTAAAAAATTGTAAAATATTTAGAATTCAGGAGAATCTTCATTCGGTAACGGGACAAAAGTTAGAAGTGCTAGGACAAACGATGATAAATTTGAAATTAGGAGGGATAAATGTCAGGCATATGTTTCATGTGGTTAAAGAATTAAATAGAAATATGATATTGGGACGAGATTTTTTATTGAAAAATGGGGTGAGACTTTTATTTGATTTGCATAAATTAAAATTCCAAGATGTTTACGTAGATCTAGAAGAAGATATGCATGTGTCGACACTAGTTAGAGTTAAAACGACCATGAATTTAAAACCACAGTCAGTTAATTTGATACAAGCAAGACTGAAGAGAAACCCGTATTATGTAGCAGGAAACATAGTCAGAATCACGGAATTGCAAAATGAAATAATTGATGAGCCAGGTTTAGAAGTTCCGGATGGAATAATAGAATTAGATAAAAGTTTAACATTTCCAGTAATGGTTATTAATAACACAGGTAGAGAAATTAAATTATACAGAGGATGTGTAATAGCCAAGCTAGAACATAACGTTAGTGACATATTGGCAACAGATAGAGTAAATATGGCAGGTATAAGTTATTCAGAAACCTCTAGTGAAAGAATTAATAATAGACGCGGATGCAGAAGAAAAGGGAACGTAAGAATGGATGAATTGATCCATCCATATAGAAGAAATACAGCACAAATACATTCACTAGACAAAGTAACAAGAGAAAAAGAATTGTTAGCACAATTAAAAACTTCGCCAGAAAATAAGGAAGTGTTAGAAAAACTTATAAAGCAAAATCAAGATGTGTTTGCGATAAATGATTTAGAATTGGGTAAGACACAAACAGTTACGATGGAAATAGACACGGGAGATCATCCACCAATTAGTTTAAAACCATACAGAACTCCATTAAGAAATAGAGAAGTCGTAGAAAAGGCAATAGAAGATATGTTGAAAGCAGGCATAATAACAAGGTCAAAATCAGAATGGTCATCTCCGGTCGTCATAGTAGCCAAATCTGATGGTTCGAACAGGTTCTGCTGTGACTATAGGGCGTTAAATAAAATTACTAAGAATGTAGCGTACCCATTGCCGGTGATTGATGATATTTTGGGGTTACTTAATGGCTCTACATATTTCACAACGCTGGATGCAAGGGCAGGATTTTGGTGCATTCCGATGTCGAAGGACGCGCAAAGGAAAAGTGCCTTTTGTACTCATATGGGTTCTTACGAATTCTTACGTATGCCATTCGGTCTCAAAAATGCACCATCTCACTATATGTTCTTAATAAATGAAGTACTAGACGGTATGCAAAGTTTTGCCCTAGCATATATTGATTTTTACGAAAGGAGATGTAGAGAATCATTTGAAACATGTTAGACTAGTATTTGACAGATTAAGAAAGCATGAAGTTAAATTAAAGCTTAGTAAGTGCCAGTTTTTAAAGACAGAAACAAAATATTTAGGTTATATAATAAATAGGGAAGGTATTAAACCAGACCAGGAAAAGATAAAAGTTATTAAAGAGTTACCTCCTCCCACTAATGTTAAGGAAGTGCGTGCTTTTATAGGAACGTGTGCGTATTATAGACGGTTTGTACCAGCCTTTTCAAGGATAGCAATACCTATTACGAATTTAACGGGAAAATACGCTAGGTTTAAGTGGGATGATGAGTGTCAAAAAGCGTTCGAACTTTTAAAAGATAGCTTAACAGTGGTACCATTATTGACACATCCAGACTTGAATAAACAGCTAATATTATACACAGATGCTTCAGACAACGCAATAGGAGCATGTTTGGTTCAACCATATGAAGGAGAAGAATCTGGAATACCAGGGGTTAAAAATGAAAGACCAATCTATTTCTTGTCTCATAAACTCAGCAAGACTCAAAAGAAATGGCCGATTATTGAGAAAGAAGCATATGCTATACACTACGCTCTTCAAAAATTAAATTACTATTTACATAACGCCAATTTCATTATTAGAACTGACCACATGCCATTAAAATCGATATTAGAAGCACCAATACAAAATAGGAAAATACAAACCTGGGCATTGAATTTACAAGGGTACAATGCTAGGGTTGAATATGTGTCAGGGAAACATAATACGTGCGCCGATCTTTTGTCTAGAATCCCGTACCCACAGTCATCAGGAAACACGGAAGATGAAGTTGAACCAGACATAGACGATCGAAACTGGCAAGTAAATATATTAGATTCTGCCATAATAAATAGGGAAGAATTTGAGAGTTTACCATCGGATCAAGAGTCTGAACCTAGAACAGAAGACCCACATTTAGAACAGTTTGATATGAAAACAGAACAAGAACTAGATCCAAAAATAGTACAGATAAAAAGAAAACTGAAAGAAACAGGGGAAAATAGTTTTAAAAGAAAGTTTGTAGAGTTACAAGAAGACAATCAATTATATTATATCAGTGAAAAAGGTGAAGGAGTAAGAAAATATATTCCGAAACATTTAGAACAAGAAGTCTTAAAGGCATATCACGATAATAATGGTCATTTTGGACGAGATAAGTTAGTGAAGGCTATTAGCAGTAAATATTACTGGCCGAATTTATTCAAAAGCGTATATGAATATGTTGAAGCATGTGAAAAGTGTAGGTTAAGAAACATGAAGGTAATTAAATGTCCTTTACAAGATACCGATATTCCTCAATTTCCAATGCAGAAAGTAAGTTTGGATATTTCAGGTCCTCATCCAAAAACATTATCGGGAAATGTATACCTACTACATATAGTTGATTCATATAGTCTCTGGCCAGAAGTTTATCCAATTCCAGACAAGAGTGCCGATTCAGTTATAAATATGCTTTTACAAGAATTTATACCAAGGTTTGGGTGTCCACAAATAATACTTACAGATAATGGGAAAGAATTTGTAAATAAAAAGTTTGAGAAATTGCTAAAAGATTGGAATATAAAACACATTAGGACTTCATATTACAGACCAACTTCTAATGCTAAAAATGAGAGACAACACAGAACACTATACAATATTCTAGCGAAAAATGTAGAAGAACACGATATGGATTGGGATCTTTATTTGGGGATAGCATTAGCGGCGATACGTACACACGAAAATGAAGGAACAGGTTTCTCACCATTTTACTTAGTACATGGAAGAGAACCAATATTGCCAATTGATAATTTATTAAAGCCTAGGAGAAAATATCTGGGGGAAGATTTTCAAGAAACAAGGTTGCAAGAGATGCATAAAGCACATGTACGTTTAAGAAATAATATAATTAAGGCTAGAGAAAGACAGAAGAAATACGCAAATAAAAATGCACACTTACAAGAGTTTAACGTAGGTGATAGAGTATATTATAAAAAACATAGAAAAAACTCTAAGTTTGATGCTCATTGGGTCCCGGGATACTATATTCTAGAAAAAAAAGGTCCAGTGTCATATACTATTAAGAATCAAATTTCAGGGCATGTTGCACGTTCACATGTAGAACACTTAAGGCGGGATAATGAAGAAAGGAATGCAGAGAATAATAATAATAATTATTGTTCCGAAGAAATATTGTCAGGTGGACAGTTTGTCAGACAAACGGTATATCCAATGCCTATAAAGAATGGAAAACAAGTAACAACAGCTGAACAAGAAGAAACGGTACCAAAAACAGTCATGACAGAGGAAAATAACATGTATGACGATTATATTAGTGAAGAGTCGGTCAGGGAAAATATCGAACCTCCGTTTATGAATACAAGACAGGCAGTAAAAAGAAAGTTGGATAGACAGAAAGAAAAAGAAATTAAGAGGCAAAGGAAACTTAGAGTGAGTTCTTCAAGTGGTGAAGATATGCCAGTATTTGAAAATTTGTTGAGACGGCAAGACAGGAAAATTAGATTGGATTTAGAAAGGAAGAAATTAGCGGTTGCTAGTAATGGATATACAGACGGGGAAGAAGAAATGGATGAAAAGTCAGAAACTGATGAAGAAGCTGATATGAAAGAAGATAGCTCTCCTCGGGAGGATAGCGACATTGATGTAGATATTGCAATTATAGAAAAAAATTTGAGGTTATTAAGAAAATGGAGAAGAGATAGATAAATAGCTTGGTAGAATATTCTGCAGATGGCAGATAGAAGAAGAAGTTAGACACGATATTTTTGTGTTTACAAAGAAGGTACTTGGTGGAGTTTTTTCTAAAACGGAAAATTATTATTGGGTACTCATAATATGGACTTGAAATTCATAATGTATGTGTAAATTGATTAATGTGTGGGGATAAATATGATGAGGGGATTGATATGGTTTGCTCAATTGTTGGGACTGCAATTGTGTTTTATGAAATGTGAAAAATAAGTTAACTTAGATGGTTATTTTTACAATGTTTTGGTTTTATTGAGTGTGTTTAAAATGATTATTACTTTGAAGTTCAATTAAAGTGGTGGTTAGTGAAGTGACTCAATATGTAGTAATGGAGGGGTATGTTGTTATTACATGTGGGGTATGCAATGTATAGACAAGGTTTATAATAGGAGCTGGGTTGAACAGCGTTTAATGGGAGAATATGGGGGGAATGCCAGGTTGAGTTTTGGCATTTAAATAATTGGATATTGGAAGAAGAAGACTGTACTTAACAGTATAATAATAGTTAGGAGGTTTTTTTTTGTTGAAGGAATGGTAAACGGGAAATTGATGACCTGAATAGTACAAAGGCTGGCAGTTTTGGATTAACATAATTTTTTTTGATAGTAACAATTATTATTGACGGAAACTGAAGATAAATTTGGAAACTTTATTTTTTGATAAAGTTTTGAGAATGTATGGGAAGAGAAAGGTGATTACTTCTTACTTTTTCCTTACTTTTTCTTTCTTATTTTTTTTTTGGTGCGCACCAACCCAAATCTAATCTAACTATATTTTTTCTGTCTATCCTAGAATCCTGAGAGTGTGAGAATGTGAATAAGGGGGAAATAAAGGATAAGGGAATATCTTCAGTTTTGTCAATCATAATTTGGATGGACATTTTAAAGTAAAAGCGGTTCGCTTATGGAGACTTTTGTATTGTGGGGAATTTTATGGAGAGTTTTGTAGAGAGTTTTCTAGAGAACTTTATAACGAGTTTTGTAGAGAGTTTCGATATTATTGTCTCTGGTTAGCAATTGGCTATGAGGAGATAGGAGAATTGAGTTAGGAAATATATGGAATTGTTGTTATTGTAGTATAGAGATGTAAAGTTAACTAATTAAAAGTTGGGGTTGAGATTTTTTCAAGGAAAAATTCTCTTTGAAGAAGGGGAGGCATTGTAACAGTGAGGGAATTAGGTTAGGAGTAAAGAGTTAAGGAATGCTGCGCATTCCTTGACTAGGGGGAAAACCATAGTGAACGTGTGTGCACGAATGAAGAAGTGTATCTAGGAGAACACACACGTCACTTGGGGCCAGCGAGAAGACATGTCAACACCGGGCAGGGAGTCTACCATCAGGTATGCTGTAGTATAACTATTCGGCCAATAAAGTATGTTTAAACAACGCGGAGACTTGGGTCTATACGATCACGTGCTTAACCTGTCTTGACCACACTATGACACTTTCCCCTGCGCCGATTACATTTATTCTTGTACTCATCATCATCATCATTGGCACCTTGTCGTCTTAACAGACGATAGTTTGTGCTTCAAAAAGGCATAATGACTTTTACCCATGGCGGTAGCGAATGTGACTGGTAAGGCCAATTCGCGCTGTAAATGTTCGTTCACAGTAGGTGCATGTGAACACGTGGTTATTTCCACCATCATGTACCATCTTACGTCTCACGCGCTCGGTGTGTGACTTATCTGCAATAATTTTCTCCTTTGTCTTTATTCCATATTTGATGTTTGCCCTCCATGCAACACGTTCAGCGGCGACTTGCTCCCAGTGTATTCTTGTACTAGTGATGACTTTATCAACAATATAAAGACTTGTATCTAAGTACCTACTTACCTGCTTGTCTGACCACCTACCTAGCAAGCAAACTGCCTACCTACCTACCCACCTACCTAACAAACTACATGCCTACCTACCTACCTACCTACCTACCTACCTAACAAACTACATGCCTACCTACCTACCTACCTACATAGCAAGCTGTCTGCCTGTCTACCTACCAAATTGTCTACCTATCTAACAGACTGCAGACTACCTATCTACCTACAAATCTGCTACCTACCTGCCTACCTACCAAACTGCCTACCTACCTACCAAACTTCTGCCTACCTGTCTTCCTATCTATCAAACTTTCTACCTACCTATCTACCTACCTAGCAAGGTACCTATCTACCTATCTACCTACCTACCCACCAAACAGCCTACCTACCTACTTACCTACCCATCTACCTACCTAGCAAGCTACCTATCTACCTACCTAGCAAGCTACCTATCTACCTACCTAGCAAGCTACCTATCTACCTGCCTACCCACCAAACAGCCTACCTACCTACTTACCTACCTATCTACCGACCAAGTTGTCTGCCTACCTACCTACCAAACTGCCTGCCTATCTACTACCTACCAACATACCAAGCTATCTACCTGCCTACCTACCTACCAAACTGCCTGCCTGCCTACCTACCCACCAAACTGCCTGCCTGCCTACTTAACTACCAAACAGCCTGTCTGCTGCCTACCTACCTGCCAAGCTGCTAGCCTATCTACCAACCCACCAAATTGCCTACCTGCCTACCTTCCCACCTACCAAACTTCCTACCTAATTACCTTCCTACCAAGCTGCTTGTCTGCATGCCTGCCTGCCTACCTACGTACCTACCTATCTATCTACCTGCCTGCCTGCCTGCCTACCTACCTACCTACTAGGCTGCCTGCTTACCTACCTACCTACCTACCTGCCTACCTACCTATCTGTATGCCTGCCTACATGCCTACCTACCTGTCTACCTACCTGTCTACCTACCTGCCTAACTACCTTCCTTGTCGTCTATCTAAAGAAGTATAGAACAACCATCCACAGACTACCCCAGTTTGCCAGACTTCACAAAACGCACCCAAGAAAGTATACACAATTAAACCGCACACACACAAAGCGATAACACAGGGCAGAATCGATTCTCAGCTGTATTAAAAAGCAAAGTCAGAGACAGTAATCAATATCACCCAGTGAGTAAAATCTAGAATATCCCAGTGTCATCTTCTTGTCACTGACACAATGTGCCACGCCCTGCCAGCCCGCTGCAATACCAACCACACCCGCCCGTGCCTTCTACAACCCATTTGGAATTAGATTCTCCTACACTCATTGTGCGCCAGTTGTGTTCTAATTTCTCTGTTTTGATCATTCGAAAACATCGGGATTATGTTTTAAAGGCAATATTACATTAAACTATACGCATATGTTAGAATTTGCTTCATGAGTGTTTAAAAATAAATTCTATACGTGGTTTTCTTACGTGGAAATTATACAAGACGGACAGGGATAAAATTGTGTCAGTAATGTAAAGTCAAAACCAAAATAATAATATTATTACCAGCCAAGTGTTGTGCCCTCTCACGTGGGACCGACAGCACGTGTTGCAGAGCGCGCGAGTCAATAAATATAGATTGCCTGGAAATAACAGTAAATGTTTGAGTAATTACGGAAATGTTACACTTCTGAATCCCAGTCGATTTGTTCGTGTGGCGCTCTCGTCATGCGCCATGCCGATAAGCGTGAATAGTCATATTTCGCCCATTTCACACAATCACCAGAGTCGTGGATCAGCCCTGTGTCCTCATCTCGACCATGCCATGTGGCCAAGCCATCAAGATATTTAATTTTCTGCCTTTCCCTTGTTCTTTTCCCCCCAATTTTTTCCCGCTGTCACTGAAGATCTCCAACGTATATATTCTCAAAACATGTCAAAAATTGACTGTCTGCGTCTAATTTCTCTAATCAGTTTACGTTTTTATTTGTTTCTTGTAAGACTTGGTCATTAATTGTTCTGTCTGTCCGTTGTATTCTTTGATTTTCTTCAAAAACCACATTTCCGAAGCCATTAGATGTTTTTTTTTAGTTTGTCTGCTCATTATCCACGTTTCACATCCATACAAAAGTACAGGTTCTATGTAGCATTTAAACGCTCCTTTTCTCGTTGCAATTAACATCTCTTTATTGGTCAGGATGTTTTCCATAAGTCTACCTTCGCCATGGCGATTCTTGTTCTAATCTCATTAAATCATCTCCCTTCAGATCTTATGACATTTCCGAGATAGTTGTAGCGATTCAATTGTTTAAGAATTTACCCATCTACCTGTATATTTAAAAAAAAGTTAGTTGCATATCCTTTACAGGACGTTGCTGTAATTTTTTTTTTTTTTTCGTGACTCCTGGGCAAGTTTACGTTAAGTAGTTTGCCATTGCTGTCTGAACGACCAGCACCCATACCTTTTCATAAAAAACCAACGTAAGGGTGTCTGCTGCCAAATCACCAGCAGCTGTGTTTATAACGCGGTATGCGGGAATGCGAAGTGCGTCCGTAACACCTTCGCCACGGACCCGGCCATCAAAATAAACCAGCATTATTTAGCAGGTCTTTCCCAGAACGTTAATCTCATCATGGCCAACTAAACAAATTCTCCTTCCACAACAAAGTATCCCCTTTGTGGATTTAAAGACAGAAGTCAAGGGGCGTCTGTGGTGAAGTGATTAGCCGCATCGCTCCGGTCCCGATGGTTGAGGTTCGATTCCGGACTACAACATTCGGTTCACGGGTACAATTTTCTCCGAGATTTCTAGGGGTCGTCGCCGGGGCTGCGGAGTTCGTGGTTTGTGCGACGCTTTTGACAAGCCGACTTATGAAACGGGACAGAGCCTTATGGGATTTTTTTTTTTTTCAACGGTGCAATGATGTCCAACCTTAAAAAAAAAAAAGTCACAAACAATATGTTGCATGATTTATTGCCTAGCATATTTCACTGCATCCTCGCACGGTTATCTCAATGCTCCACATTCGAATAATACATTAGATGGAAGATGCATTACAGAGATAAATAACAGAATACGGCAAGCAAACACCGCATTCTATCAAAATAAAAACATTTTATGTACTAAGTCCTTGTCCTTGGAAGTTAGAAAAAGAGTTCTTACATGTTACACAAACCTGTGTTAACATACGACCGCGAATTCTAGACAGTTAATAAACAGGCGAAAAATTCCCTAGAAAAAGCCTTAGAGATGTGGTTTTATACAAGAATGTTGAAAATTAAACGGACAGCCAAAATGAGCAATCTGGACATTTTGAGGGAAGCTAAGTCACAAAGTCAACTTATCACAAAATCAGAAACAGGCAGTCATCATATTTTGCCACATTATGAGAACTGGAACATATTGTGACAACCAGAAAGATTTGTAGAACGAGAGATAAAGGAAGACAGTGTGAGAAAATGTTTGACAGTCTTGTGTCATGGCACGGAAGGGAGTCAATAAACGAATTGATCCATGCCGTCGGAGATCGCAATTTGTGGAGATGCATTATCGCTAACGCAAGCCGGCCAGGCACTGAATAATGATGATATATAACTACAGTATGTACCTGACGAGATGCAGCACATTATGTCAGGCAATAAATCGTGCAATACAATGTTTGTAGCTTCTGTGTTTAGCTGATACAGTGTTGAAGGATAATATATCGCCAAATGTGACCTCCTTTTTGGACAGACGGACGATATATCGCCACACTAGGGTCGTCGTGTTATCTGTTTTATGTCGTGGTATCTTCCGCAATTTAAATGTTCAGTGAAAGTAAATTTACATTATAACATAGGGTGTATTTTTAATGGCTGTGCAGTGTTTGAAAATATTGCCGGTCCAAGTTTTGTATTCACCCTCTGTAAAGTTCATGCAACATAACAGGTAAATTCAAAACTGTGACCGGCAATATTTTCAAACACTGCACAGTCATTAACAATACACCATGTACTTGTACATTTGACAGTGGACTATGTTAGGTCCAAACCTACTTTTTTGTTAGGTATTGCATCAGCTAAATTCACTAGGGGAATATAATGTTTTGATTTTGTTGCATTTATGATCAATATCAGTTTTGATGTGCGATTAAGTCCAAGACTTGCGAGGACATGTAGTTAAGAGTTCAAGGATCTTCAGAGTTCGAGACCGAAGGTGATTTCATGTGTTCATGAGCAGAAAGTAGTGCCCCCCGCCATTCGTCATGGACGGTTGTTTGGGACAGATCAGCTTCCGGCTGCCCAGACCGGAAGTGTACACGCCCGTGGAACTGGCTATAATTGATGATATGGATAAGGTACTCTATGGCGATGTCTTTTGGTTAGTTGCAGATCCTTTACATGACATAGCAGTCAACGCCAGTATTTTTTTTTGGGGGGGGGGGGGCTGTTTATGATTTCTTGGCAAGTTTACGTTCAGTGGGTTTCCACTGCTTTCTGAACGACCGGCACTCGTACCATCGTATGAAAACCAACGCAAGACGGTCTGCTGAAAATCGCCCGCAGCGGTGTTTCGAACGCGGTATGCGGGATTACGAATTGCGTCCGTAACCACTTCGTCATAGATTTGAGTGTGTTTTTCGCGTTTTTGAAGGTGAAAAGGAAAAATATGGTAAATTAACTTTGACGGTGAACAGGAAGAATATGGTAAATTAACTTTGACGGTGAACAGGAAGAATATGGTAAATTAACTTTTCGCTCCTTGATGTGTATTTGAACTCAAGCTTAGTTCATACACGTGCTACTACTTCTAGTGCAACGGACTGATTTTTTCGTGTGTATTAGCTTTCTCTATTACCAGTGTCCCTCGTCATCAGGCGAACCCACTCCGACTTCTGAGGTATTTGTAATTTTCATCCCCAAGTCAAGGATGAGAAATCAACATTTGAGTCCAACTAACTGGTGTAGGGGTTGAATCCACTACATCGGCATCAGGGCACCGGATGTTTAAGAACGAGCGTTCTTATCCATTCGGCCACGGTGACACCTCCTTCATCTTTAGAAATGCCACTTTGCCTGGGCTGTCCTACACTGAACTTCCATTATATACATCTTCCATATCCTGGGCTGTCCTACACTGAACTTCCATAATACATCTTCCATCTGCTGTTATCAGGGGTGCCATTTATTTTAATACATACAACGAGTGCTGACAACATTTACTCCAATACTCCAATTATGTGCTTGGATATATGAAGTGATACAACCTCTCAAGTGCTTTGTGGCGGAGTGTTATGCAGCGGAGTGCTTTGTGTTATGGAGTGAGCTAATCAGTTAGCTTCCTCGCCGGCTGCCCACACACATACACACACACGCACACACACACACACACACACACAAATGAACACACATAAATTTTACATAAAGTAAATAGCAAAAAACGCTATAGATTGCTAAAATGGCTGAAAACACTCATACGCATGCACACACAATCACACAGAGAAATATTTCATAGGCAGGTCGCTTGCCAGAGCTTGTTTGTTTCAGAGCAATTTTGGCTGAGAAGTTCTCGGTTGGGTTTTCTTCTTGCGAAGTTCTGGTGCCGTGCTTGGCGAAGAGTCCTGGTAATAGTGAAAGCTAATCCACACGCATGGTGTATTTTTTATGACTGTGCAGTGTTTGAAAATATTGCCGGTCCAAGTTGTGTATTTACTTATTGTGTTGCATGAATTTTACAGAGGGTGAATACAAAACTTGGACCGGCAATATTTTTAAACACTGCACAGTCATTAAAAATACACTCTATAGTAGCACGTGTGTGGACTACGTTTGAGTTCAAAGCGAGCGAACACACACACACACGCACGCACATACGCACGCACACACGCACGCACGCACGCACACACGCAGACACGCACGCACACACACCCACCCACACACACACACAACAATGAAGACGATTCTATGCAATGTCTTTTTCAGTCGAAGTAAGAACAAGAGTTCTTAAGAGCTACAATAAGCCAATACTCACGAATGGAAGTGAATCATGGATTATTGGCAGACGAGACTAGTAAGGAATTATCTGGAAGCTGCAGATGTTAAAACGGATACATTGGTGTAACGTTAGGGCGTTTAGCTGACAAAGGCATTAGCCATGTAGGGCAAGATTGTGATGCCAGGTCTGGTCATTCTCTAAGGAGAAGATGGGCGGGGGGGGGGGGGTCGGTTACACTCGTCACCTATTTATCCGTGCACTCAGGCCTACAACAATGTAATGGTTATAATAATTCATCTTCCCACAGCAGGTTCATGCCGCTGTGCTATTTTTTTGTTTCGGAGGTGTCGTGTCAAAGACAGATGAGAACCCCGTGGGAAGTTAAAGAGCGTAAGGAAGATATCTTGAAGGAAATTAAGTCACACAAATCACTGGTTACCTGCATCAGCAAAAAGATAGTCTGCGTTCTTTGGGCATTACATGAGAAGGTAAAAGTTGCCACAACGGGAAATTTGGAGGAGAGAAGAGGAGAGAAGGGGCCCAAAGGAGAAGATGCTGGACAGTTTGGTATCATGGGGGAGCATCCTTGACAGAAATGATCGACAGTACACTGGATAGAAGGCTGTGGAGAGATATGATGACCAACGCCAAAACGGCGTGGATTATTAGGTGAAGGGGACTTTGGATACAACCATGATGTGTCAGGGTTGGGGTTCAAACTATAATCTCTTTTTACCTGCAGAAGGAGCATCCTGATCAGACACTAGTCTGTGGGACATCCTGAGCAGACATTAATCTGTGGACTATCCTGATAAGACACTAGTCTGTGGGAAAATCTGAGCAAATACTAACTAGTCTATGGAGTAACCTGAGCTGAGACTAGTCTGTGAAGCAACCTGAGCAGAGACTATTCCGTGGAGCAACCTGAGCAGAGACTAGTCTGTGGAGCAACCTGAGCAGAGACTAGTCTGTGGAGCAACCTGAGCAGAGACTAGTCTGTGGAGCAACCTGAGCAGAGACTAGTCCGTGGAGCAACCTGAGCAGAGACTAGTCTGTGGAGCAACCTGAGCAGAGACTAGTCTGTGGTGCAACCTGAGCAGAGACTAGTCTGTGGGACATCCTGAGCAGAGACTAGTCCGTGGAGCAACCTGAACAGAGACTAGTCCGTGGAGCAACCTGAGCAGAGACTAGTCTGTGGGACATCCTGAGCAGAGACTAGTCTGTGAAGCAACCTGAGCAGAAACTAGTCTGTGGGACATCCTGAGCAGAGACTAGTCCGTGGAGCAACCTGAGCAGAGACTAGTCTGTGGGACATCCTGAGCAGAGACTAGTCCGTGGAGCAACCTGAGCAGAGACTAGTCTGTGGGACATCCTGAGCAGAGACTAGTCTTTCGGACACCCTGAGCAGAGACTAGTATGTAGGATACCCGGAGCAGACACTAGTCTGTGGGGTATCCTGGGCAGACGAGGAAAGCATCAACCAAACTGTCCACTGTAATAAAGCCTGTCGCAGACAATAAACTGTCCACGCTACAAGAATGATAATTTCCCGACCATTAAAGTAGAGACTTCGTACCCAAGTCTTGCCCTCCCCGCATTAAGAGTTCATGATAATGCTCAGAATGAGTGTGCTGATTGTCCATCAGGATGAAAACATGTCATCATAATCATCTTCTCAGTTCTTACAAGAGAGAAGAACTCTTATCGACTGAGTTGTACAATAATCGTCTATAGCAATTCCCATTGGCTCGATCTTGCTGTGTTCAATCGATGATTTGTTTTATGCAAATATTCTCAGGTTGAAGCCATTAAGAGACAAGCTAGAGAAAAATATGGAGAAATTCCACTGGACATTGTCTACATATATCGCAGTAAACCCACACTGGGCGTGGCCATAGAGGGCGGAGCCAACACTAGGCAGCCCCTTCCAAAAGTCATCAGCGTCCAGGTAAACTTTCCCATACGAAAGAACACCACCATCATCATCATCATCATCATCATCATCATCATGTGTCCCGCAGAGTTGTAGAAGCGAGCATGTTTGTCCACGATCATGTATTTTCTCAGTTATTGATAACGCGCCGGCTCTGTGGCGAAGGTTTACGCAAGTAATTCGTAATCCCACATACCACGTTCGAAACACAGCTCCGGGATATTTGGCAGCAGATTGCCTTGCCAGGGTTTTCATACAATGGTATGAGTGTCAGTTGTTCATAAAGCAATAGCAAACTACTGAACGTAAATTTAGCAAGAAACAGCCACATAATGATGTGGTCGACTGCGACGTCCTGTAAAGGATATGCAACTAACTCTCTAACACTAATTGATAAATTAGAAATTCAATGCAGAAATTATATTCTGAACTAACCATTGTGGATATAACTGAATTGAAGAAATGACATCAACGATTAATTCAGGATATGTTTAGCAAACAGTGACAGTGTATGTATAATACACACCAACAAGGAGACGCCAATCACAGTGAGAGTTAAAGTGTAGCTGAGTTGAGCTAAGAACAGACATTACTGCACTCAGGACATTCCCATATGCGCTCCGTCCCCTCGTTCAACAGCCAGCGAAGAGTCACACTACTAATCGTTACCACCACTATCTGATCCTGGTCTTCCCTCTCAGTTTTGAGATTCTACCAGAACCCCTGCCAATCCCCCGCAATCTCATTCTTTCCACATAAGGGTTCTCAATCTGTTCTTTCACCTTCTCCACCTGGTCTCACAGGCGCACGACCACCTCTCCCTTGTCCATAGGTAATCGACCACCAAGAGGTGCATTCCCTGCCAGCCTATCAGCCTGTTCATTCCCCCCCCCCCATCCCCCACCCCGCACTCCCACATGGCCAGAGCAAAAATCCACACAATTCTTACAATCTGTGACCTCTGAAGCGAGATGAGCAATTCCACACGAAACATTTTTTCTTAACCTTACAAAGCATACTCATTGAGTAAGTGATGAAGACAATGTGTTTTGCAGTGGTCTCATCATCTAACCAACGGAATGCCGCTGTGACTGCTTCCACCTCCATTCTTGGCTGTGATTCGTCTGCAAGACTAAGTCCTAACTGATTAAGTGCCGAGGGATAATATATCACAATAGGTGACCCCCCAACCCCCACCCCCACCCCACAATTTGTACAGAAGAACGATATATCACCATACTAAAGTCATCGGGTTATGTATTTTGTTTCGTGGCATCTTACGCAACTTCAATGCTGAGTTGAATAGTAATTTACATTATAATACTTGTTCATTTGATTGTGTACACTATTTAGTCCAAACCCTACTTTTTGTGTGGCACTGAATCAGTTGCGCATGACCATCTAGACATCTGTTGAGGAGCGGCTGGCGAGTGGCTAGAACGCCGGATTTTTCCTTCGGGAGACCCGGGTTCGAATCCCGGGTAAGGTGTGGATTTATTTTTTTTTCTGTTGAGGGAGAAAAGAAAACCTTAAGCTGCACAGTTCGCGGCGACTGCACTAGGCAGGTGGACTTAATTTCCCAGGCTCATACACCGCAAGGTACTATATAGACCAGTGTTTCCCAACCTTTTTTGTACCATGCCCCACTTAAGCCTTTCTAATATTCATATTGCCCCCCTCCCCCGCCCCATGCCCCCCCCCCTTAACATATACATTATTTTTAATATTCAAAAATTGAAATGTTCACTAAAGAAACTTGAATGATAGGTTTTAGGAAGAAATCACTAGGTTATTATTGAGCAAACACAGTAAGTAAATTTTCAAAACATATAATGGAGAACTGAAATTCAAGTACACAATAATTTTAATGAAAGATTTTTCTATATTATTTTAATTATTAGTAATTATTTATTATTTAAATTTAGTGCGATCCTTGCGCTTGATGCTTGCTGCAAAGAGATCTTATGTCAGGTTCCAATTTAGTTAACTTCAGACTCAAGTCTCCCCGTTTTGTTATATTCAGCCGATTTCTTCCATTTTCGAATTGCCCCCTTAACAGTCAAATTGCCCCCCTGTGGGGCGTGGGCCCCACGTTGGGAAACACTGATATAGACAGTAGATGACTGAATCAGTTAACTCTTAAATCCGATACACTGGCGTTCGTTCAGATTATCTAAGCCCTGAGCAGAGCTGGTCTATCGTTCAAAAATCAATGGCAAACTACTGAATGTAAAATTCCCCAGCAAATCTACCTGGGGTTGATTGCAACGTCATGCAAAGGACATTGTGTCTATAGGGACGGTGTAGAGAGTTTTCTCCCAACCCTACCGAAGTTTCACTTCTGCGGGGACTGTTGCAAAACTCTCCTTCCCTAGGTAAGAAACCTGTGGTGTCTGCCAAACTCTTACTAGACTTCACATCTGCAGAGTGGTATATTAGGATGTAACCAGATCATTATTCTATATTTCATAGAACTTTGAGTAGTTATAACGACGTTGTTCGAAAACTACGTTCATAGAACGATGAGTAGTTGTAAGGACGTTGTTCGGAAATGTCTTTCATAGAACTTTGAGTAGTTATAAGGACGTTGTTCGAAAATGTCTTTCATAAAACTTTGAGTAGTTTAAGAACGTTGTTCGATGACATATTTCAAAGAACTTTGAAACTAATCAGGATTACCATTCACCTGAATCCCCAAATATGTCATTATTATCCAGATCTTTCATCTACCTGAACCCACAAATATGTCATCGTTATCCAGATCTATAAGCATGTTCCTAGGACTTTCGAAGTCAGCAGCAGGTCGCTTTGCGTTGATTTTCACCGGTCTCTGCGCGGCGGTTCATAAAGCAATTGCAAACTATTTAACGTAAAATTGTCTAGAAAATATCCTTCCATTATCAGTATTTATATTGTATTTGTGTCCTCTGATAGTTAGATTTATTTCACCGTGTTTTTTTTTCCCTCAGCCTGGTGGATCAGCTTTCGAATCCGGTGGTCTAAAAGTGGGTCACGTCATTCTTGAAGTGAACGGTCAACCTGTGGTTGGACTCTCACATATGGATGCAGCCCGGTTGATCGCCGAAGCCTTCAAAAACAGGACCTACAACCGCATGGAGCTATTGGTCACCGAGTGGTCAGATGATCTACTCGACACTATCAAGGTTGACGTTGGGATGCTGAAAGCCAGATGATGTGGTGTTTTACAGGGCAAGTGATGGTGAAGGCCAAAGGATATTGAACATGACGGAGCGAATGATCTGGGACGGAAGGTCACATACCGTAAATTTAAAGGGCGTGTGATGTGGAGCAGGTCTAATATTGTAAATTTAAAGGTCGTGTTATGTGCCGCGGAATGTCACATACTGTACATTTCAAGGTCTTATGTTGTGGGGCAGAAGGTCACATACCGTAAATTTACAGGCCTGATGATGTGGAGCAGAAATTCATTTACTGTAAATTTAAAGGTCGTATATGCTGTGGAGCGAAAGGTCATATACTGTAAATGTAAAGGTCGTGTGGTGTGGGGTGGAAGGTTACATACTGTAATCTGAAAGGGCGTATGACATGTGGGGCAAAAGGTCACATACTGTAAATTTAAAGGTTTTATGATGTGGAGCAGAAGGTCATTTACTGTAAATTTAAAGGTCGTATATGCTGTGGAGCAGGTCATGTACTGTAAATGTAAAGGTCGTGTGATGTGGGGCAAGAGGTCATTTACTGTAAATTAAACGGTCGTGTGATGTGGAGCGGAAGGTCACACACTGTAAATTTAACGGTCGCATGATGTGGAGCAGAAGGTCGTATGATGTGGAGCAGAAGGTCATTTACTGTAAATTTAAAGGTCGTATATGCTGTGGAGCGGAAGGTCATAATGTAAATGTAAAGGTCGTGTGATGTGCTACGGAAGGTCGTATACTGTACATTTAAAGGTCATGTTATGTGGAGCAACAGGTCACATGTGTAAATTTAAAGGTCTTATGATGTAGAGCAGAAGGTCATTTACTGTAAATGTAAAGGTCGTGTAATGTGGGGCAGGAGGTCATATACTGTAAATTTAACGGTCATGTGATGTGGAGCGGAAGGTCACACACTGTAAATGCAAAGGTCGTATGATGTGAAGCAGAAGGTCATATACTGTAAATATGAAGGTCGTGTGATGTGGAAAGTTATATTGTTGTCATAACTCAATTTATTGAGGGTCAAGAACTAATGACCGACAAGGTCGGGAGATGTGAACGGTTCTTCTTCTTCGTTCCTGTGTCGAGGGAAGTGCGTCATGCCTAGTTCAAAGGTCAGCATGTCCGACTTCGGCACTCATGCGTGTGAGGTTTGCTTCCTGTAGACAGATTCCCTCCAAGATAACGGGCTCTATCTACCCGTGAAGTTCAGTACGAGAGGAATGGTGCACGGAACAGCGTGAATTATGAGCGACTAAACAGTCGTTGAGTGAATGCGAAGCAACAAGTTCACTCAGTCTAGCCCAGAACGTAAGTCAGGGCAGTTGACAATAAACCAACTATAGCTATATTATGACGGGCATAGAAATATGTGAACCAGCCTTGATCTGATTAAGTGCATGGAGAGATTAATCGTCTTAAGCGACGTCCCGTATCTGACAACGGCTTATATACAGTAATTTTCCCTATGTAACCTCTTTTCATTTGATCTATAATACAACATTTCTGCTACCATATTCCCAAGTTTTAAGTCTTAACTGTGACACACTGCTACTTCCAATTTCCGCCATCCATTTTTGTGTGGTCCAAACCAACGTTTTGTTTGGCACTGAGTCTGTTAAAGTTAAGTTGAGTCAAGAACAGATATCACAGCACTCGGGACATTTCCGCACGTGATCCGTCCTCATCTTCAACAGCCAGCGAAGAGTACTTAATTTTTTTTTTTTTTAATGTAGCGAGATTTTACGAACGCCCTGTATATGTAAGTAAATACATGGATGGCTTGACCACGTCTCTGTGGCAAAGTGGTCAAGCCGTTTGACTCGTGCTCCGAAGGTCGTGGGTTCGATTCCGGGCCGCGTCTTTCGGTTTACGAGTTAAATGTTTCGGAGACTCCTGTGGGTCGTCGCTAAAAGCTACGGAGTTCGTGCTTTGTGCGACGCTTTCCGCGCTGCGGAAAGAGACCGAGCCATATGGGATAAAACCCGGTGCAATGAAGTCGACCCTGTCGACTTTTAAGCGACTTTTTTAAGCGACACTAAGCTGATCCACGACTCTGGTGACCGTGTAAGATGGTGAAACATGACCGCCCACGCTTATCGGCGTGGCACATGATGTGTGTAATTCAGATGTATGTGTGTGTTTAAATATTATAATTGTGTGTATGCCTGTACATGTGTGAGTGTGCATGCGTCCGTGTGTGTATACAAGCCTCGTACACATGTACGAGTTCAACTATTAAATCATCGTGCCACACATACCACTGAAATACATCTCCCGTTTGTTCTGTGACGATGACAAACATGTAGTTATCTTGTTGACTAGCTAGCTAGTTATTAAGCAAGTTAGTTAATAAATTAGTTATTTAGTTAGTTGGTGCACTAACCACTATCCCACCATGTGTCGCGAGTATCGGATAATTTTCAGACTTTTTTGTGGAATAGCATATGAAAGAAAGTAGGCCAGGAATGGAAATGGTCGCCTCATTTCATGCTATAACCTATATAAAATGACACAAAGTAGTGCAGCTTTACATAACAGAGTTAAGACACATACAGAACGTTGCGGCGATTAGCCTTCATCAGCAAACACATTCACAAACACAACATACAGTCAAGGAGATCTCCTGTGACTACATCAGAAGGTGACGACAGGGCGAGAAGAACAAAAGCATGGAAAAGTGGAAGCAATGAAGAGAAAATGAGGATTGGAGAAAAATGTTAATAGAAAAGAATGTTGGTTGAAGAAAATGTTTAATTGATACAAATGTTAATGGAGAAACGTTAGCACTCATCTCGCCTTACGGATCTGTAAATGACTAAGAAAATCTCCGATGGATTCTGATACCTGGTGACGGATGTACGGTTCAGTGAGCACATAGAAGGAAGGGGGCGGGGCAGGAGGACGTTGACTGGTCTGGTAAGGCTGGGGGTGGTACTAACCAAGACTCCATTGTGTTGTTTATAGGGGCGAGTCTTAAAGTCTGGGTGGACTGATATGTGTGAACGCGCATATCTACATAGACACACTTCAACAGGCAAAATGCCAGTGTATGTGGGCATGTGCAAAGTACATGTAAGAAGAGAGAGAGAGAGAGAGAGAGAGAGAGAGAGAGAGAGAGAGAGAGAGAGAGAGAGAGGGGGGGAGGGAGAGGGAGAGAGAAAGACATATGTAGGCACCGAGAAGCAAGATGGAAGAGAGAGAGAGAGAGAGAGAGAGAGAGCGAGAGAGAGAGAGAGAGAGAGAGAGAGAGAGAGAGAGAGAGAAAGAGAAAGAGAGAGAGAGAGACATTGGAAAAGTGCCTAAGACACGCCCCTGATGTATGTGGGGTCGATCGGGCTGGTGGTCTGATTCTAACACAACCACTGGACGATTGGTTCCTCAAATACGTTGTATAAAAATCAACCTTACTGCCTCTATTTCATAGGGAACAGTATGAGTGAAGCCTCGTATTTGTAGACCGATCGACCCCGCATACATCAGGGGCGTGTCTTAGGCACTTTTCCAATGTCTCCCTCTCTCTCTCTTCTATCTTGTTTCTCGGTGCCTACATATGTCTTTCTCTCTCCCTCTCCCTCCCTCTCTCTCTCTCTCTCTCTCTCTCTCTCTCTCTCTCTCTTTCCTTACATCTTGCTTCTCTGTGCCTACCTACTTCACGTAGACTACTGTATTTTCCATTAGACTACTGTATTTGCCATTAGACTACTGTATTTGCCATTAGACTACTGTATTTTCCATTAGACTACTGTATTTTCCATTAGACTACTGTATTTGCCACTAGACTACTGTATTTTCCATTAGACTACTTTGACCCACACACAAAAAATATGACGTTTAGCGTGTATAGTTCTGGCGTACATTCACATATCATAGCCAGTGCTAGAGTTCGTGCACTGTGTAGAAATGCTCTGTGTGTGATTTATGGGCGAGACTGAGATACATATAAAGGTTGTCCTTTTATTTCTCAACCTAATTTCCGCCAACATCGATGTACTTATCCCATCATTTTATCAGTCCTCCCAAACCGGCTGAATAGAACTGCATGCCCTGTTTTCTAAACCACGTTTACACTTCACATTCAACTTCGGCGTCATTCGCGAAATGTCTCCCGCCAAGGTGGGTTTTCAGTGGACTTAGCCCCTCGCGATTTCCCGTAAAACGGTGCATCGTTGGGTAGAAAAAGTTATGAGAGCGAGTCAATAAGTAAGTCACACAGTTCTGTGGGATGGCAGGTAAATGAAAACGGGGCACGCAGATTTATGCAGCCGGTTTGGGAGGACTGATAAAACGATGGGATAAGTACATAATGTTGGTGGAAATTATGTTGAGAAATAAAGTATGTATAAAAATAAACTGTTTCAAGTTGTTACCATAGTTAGTTATTTTTCTACAGCCATTTGTGACTTACTTATTAACTTACCCTCGTAAATACCACAACGTGTAGCGGTTAATGGTTCAAGGTAAGAGAGAATTGACTTCTCTGGTTCAAGGTAAGAGAACTACTTCAATGCACCAGATTCTATATCACGAAGGGGCTTCAATTGAAAACCTTAAAAGTGTGACATAAATTGCAATAACCATGCTTTTGTCTTATAGCCTGTCAATATTGTTGTTAAGGATGTCAAGAGTGTTAAACACATCACATCACGATGCAGACGAACACAGTGACGTCATAATGGCCGTTTAAAGACGACCGCCCCACTTTTGACATGCACTCTGTTATCCGTATTTTTTTTTTTTTTATCAGTGAAGGGGTGAAACCTATAGAAATTCTTTGGCGAATGAAGGCCCATTTTGGTGTTGCATGCGTATCAGTGCAGCGAGTGTATGAGTGGAGTAGGAAGTTTAAAAACCGCTTGACTTCTGTGACAGAGGTACAGCAGGTGTGGCATGAATGGTTACCAAGAGAAACTTTTTTTTTTCTATGGGAATCCGAGCACTTCATCGGCGCTGGAGGACTTGCAATGAACCACGGTGGTGACTACGTCACAACATTATACATTTGTTCTTTACTTTTTCAGAATATTCATTCATTCAGTTGCGTGTCCTTTGCAGAACCTCGCTCCCATAAATGGTTGTTAGGGTTTCTTGGAAAGTTTTGCAGAAGGTAGTTTGCCGTTGCTTTCCTTCTGGGCAGTGATTGTACTAGTCGGTGGCCATAGCCATTGTCTCAACTGAAGAGATCAACTGCCAATTGCCGCTGAGTGCATATCATAATCACCAACAATCTGTCGGCTGCTCTCACACTCCATCCACCACCTGCTTCCATGGCTTTATGTAACCCTGATAGGGAGGCGGGGGGATGGGCTAAACGGGTATTCCACCTAGCCCAAGGGTGTCCCGTAGACTAACGGAGGAAAAGCAGCATCTTACATCCCATTTGATAGGGGATATTTCATAATATATTCACCCAAAAAAAAAAAATTTTAGTTTTCATTTGGATCCCCCTCGTATAATATATGGCACCGTCTTCTTTCCACTGAGTGGCTTGCAGAAAGCATCACACAGAGCATGAACTTTGTATCACCAGCCTGAGATTACCACCAGGAATCTCAGAAAAAAATTGCATTCGTGAACACAATGACAGTCTGGATACAAACCTATCACTTCCATGTTGCGAGGCAGGTAGCTTGACCCCTTCGTCAATAATTAACACACCAACGTTTGAGTTTTGCTTCCACTCAAAGACAGAAGAACAACACTGAACAATCAATCAATCAATCAGATGCCGTCTCCACAACAAAGGTTGGCTGCAATGGATCTCCAACACTGTCTGTCTCTCGCCCTAACTGTACATACTGTCAGGCTTATGTTTGTCCATCTCTTGATGTTATCTTCCCACTTGTATCGTTGGCTACCTCTTGTTAGCTTGCCCTCAACCTTACCCTCCAGTATGGTTTTTATAAGAGTGTTACATCTTTTAACGTGACAGAAATATGTAACTTGCCTCTTTTTAATTTCTTTCATCAAGTCTCTTTTCATTCCCAGTTTTTCTAGAACCTCTGTATTTGACTGTTTTTGTTTCCATGAAATACGACATATCCAGGGCCTCAATTCGACTTTGTAATTGCTTCTTCAATGTCCAGGCTTCCGCGCCATATACAGTAGAAGTGTTGAATATGTATAACATTTGACAATTCTAATTTTTTATGCGTTGTTAATCTCTCTAAAACAATGAAACAGGTTTACAATTCTTGTCACATCAATGAATCAGAACACAGAATAGTAACAATAATAAAAAGTATAATTTAATTGCATGTAATACAGAAATCAGATCATTCCTCAGAAACGATTTTCAGTTCACAAAATAATTATGTTTATAACATACAAATGATAATTTTTTAAATTCTAAACCATGTGAAAACAATCAATCAATCAATGTGAAAACAGATAATGCAAAATCAAAGTTCTATGAAAGATGGTTCCAACCAACATCCTTACAACTATCAGAGTTCTATAAAAGACATCTAAAATATCATATACCTACAACTAATCAAATTCTATGAAAGATATTTCCAATCATACCCTACAACTGCACAATGTTCTATAAAAATTACACCCAAACAATGTCCCTACACATATTCAGATTGCTACTGGTACTATTAGTGTTGGAACTCTTCGCTGGCTACTGAGGATGGGGACGGAGCTCTTATGGGAATGCCCCGAATGCTGTGATGTCGGTTCCTAAATCAGTCAATCAATCAATCATATTCAGAGATTTACTAAAGACATTTCTAAACAACATTCCAACAACTATCCAAAGTTCTATGAAAGACATCTCAAAACACGCATACAATCATTTAAAGTTCTATGAAAGACATCTGAAAATATCCCTACAATCACTCAAAGTTCTATGAAATATAGTTCCAAACAACATCTTAACAATTACTCAAATTTCTAGAAAGACAACTCCAAATAACATCCCTACAATCACTCAAAGTTCTATGAAAGACATCTCTAAACATCCCTACAATAACTCAATGTTCTATCAAATATAGTTCTAAATAACATGCCTGTAACTATTCAAAGTTCTAGGAAAAACATCTCCAAACAACATCCCTACAACTACTCAAAGTTCTATAAAATGTAGTTCTAAATAACATCCCTACAACTACTTAAAGTTCTAGGAAAAACTTCTCCAAACATCCTTATAATCACGCAAAGTTCTATGAAATATAGTTCCAAAAAAACATCCCAACAACCACTCAAAGTTCTAGGAAAGACATCTCCAAAGAACATTCCTACAACTGCTCAAAGTTCTATGAAATATAGTTCAAAACAACATTCCTACAACTACTCAAAGTTCTATGAAATATAGTTCCAAACAACATCCCCACAACTACTCAAAGTTCTAGGAAAGACATCTTAAAACATCGCTACAACAACTCAAAGTTTCATACAATATAGTTGTTCTAAACAACATCCCTACATCTACTCAAAGGGCTATGAAATATAGTTGCAAACAACATCCCTACAACTACTCAAAGTTCTATGAAAGACATCTCAAAACATCGCTACAACAACTCAAAGTTTCATACAATATAGTTGTTCTAAACAACATCCCTACATCTACTCAAAGTGCTATGAAATATAGTTGCAAACAACATCCCTACAACTGCTCAAAGTTCTATCAATGATATCTCCACACATGCCCAAAAGTCTTTCTGTACCTCTCACAGATCCACCTACTCTTCATTTCTCATACGCATGTACCTTGTGAGAACTTTGGTCATATATAGGCCACTTCCCTGGTCTGCTAACAACTGTACGAGTTCAATCTTCAGTTAAATAAAAATGAGTTTAAAAGGCAAGAGAACCGACTTTTATCCCGTATGGCTCGGTCTCTTTCTGCAGGGCAGCTTGGCAAAAGCATCGCATAAAGCACAAAAGCTGTAGCACCAGCGACAACCCCCAGGAGTCTCACAGAAATTTGCAACTGTGAACCGAACAACGCAGCCTGGAATCGAACCCATGACCTTGAGAGCATGAGGCAGGTGGTGTAAGGAATTCACTATGGAGATTCCCTTCACTCGACCTCATGGACCCAGTCTCATGGAACCAACCTCATGGCTCATGGACCCAGTCTAATGGACCCAGTCTCACGGACCCAACCTCATGGACATAGTCTCATGGACCCAACCTCACAGACCCAGTCTCATGGACCAAACCTCATAGACTCAGTCTCATGGACCCAACCTCAAAGACCCAGTCTCATGGACCAGACCTCATAGATCCTACCTCATGGACTCAATCTCATGCACCCAGTCACATGGACCCAACCTCATAGACCCAGTTTCATGAGCCAAACCTCATAGACCCAGTTTCATGAGCTGAACCTCATAGACCCAGTTTCATGGACCAAACCTCATGGACCCAATCTCATGGACCCAACCTCATAGACCCAGTCTCATAAAATGGACCCCAAGGATTTGTCTAGAAAAGAGAAGCCTAGCCTGCAAACTAAATGACAACAGCCTGGAAGAACTGTCTTGAAATCCCACATACAATCTACCCTGTAAGTTAGTTGCATATCCTTTACTTATGAGACCTGGACAATTACTAAACAAGCTGAACAGCGCATAAATGCTTTTGAATATAAATGTTATAGACAGGTTCTAAGAATGTCTTGGATACAGAAAAGAACAAATGCATTTATACTTCAAGAGTTGAATATTGAAGAAGGTTGGCTATTAAAAAAAATAAAACAAAGAAAATTGAATTATTTTGGTCACTTGAAACATCATGAAAGTTTGAAGAGACCAATAATGGAGGGGGTTTTGCCCGGGAAGAGAGGAAGAGGAAGGCCAAAGAGAAGATGGGTGCAGGATGTGACGGATGATCTCCAGATGGGAGTATCGGGCGTGAGACATCTTGCTTATGACCGAGAAGTTTTCTAGAAGGTTTTATGGGAGCGAGGTTCTGCAAAGGACATGCTAATGAATGAATGAATATCCTTTTCAGGATTACGCAGTCAACCCCAGTATTTTTAGGCTGCTTGAGATTTCTTGGCAAGTTAACATTCAGTAGTCAGACACTGCTTTCTAAATAACCAACACTCATACCATTGTATGAAAACCAATGCAAGGCAGTCTGCTGCCAAATTGCCTGCAGCTGTGTTTTGAACAGAGTATGCCGGATTACGAACTGTGTCCATAACCCTTCACCACAGAGTTGGCAATCTACTCTTTAGACACCAATTATTAAATCAACCACAACATCAAGTAGTGAGAATTAGCTTTACGAGAACACAACGACAAGCAACAGAGTAGACACTGCAGCTAGAAAACCTTCATCAGCAAACAAAACTACAGACAGACACCAACAATGGAACAAAAACACTGTAATTAAATTAATGAGTGTTTTTTTTTTCAACCTTTCATTAATGTATTTCTTCCTGTAATTAAAATTACAAACAAAACAGCTGTAAACTATTGAGAGAGAAAAATGCACAAAAAGGCAACAAAAATATGACCTGATAATGCATAATTGAGTAATACAATCTCAATGTTGGACTAATACCTGAACCCATCACCCGGCTGACATAAATACGGACAATTGTCCGTGCTCAGATGTGACAAAAACACAACCTAGGCAAGTGGACAGTAATACCAAGACAATGTACACAGCTAAAGATTAACAGAGCAATGATAAGTGAACAGTAAATAATGAATAGAACTAAGGAAAGTAGAAGTAGACAGTAAACAATGAATAGAACTAAGAAAAATAGATATTAAAAAATGAATAATGAAAGGTTTACGGTACAAGATGAAACAAGAAAAATATCCAAGAAAAGCAGACAGTAAAAGATGAATAGAACAAGAAAAGCAAACAGTAAAAGATGAAAATAACGTATAACAGATGACAGTAACAGATGAACTAAGTACAGAAGATTGTAAAACGTGAACAGAGCCAAGAAAAAGCAGAGAGTAAGGTATTAACAGAACGAAGACAGTAACAGATGAACAGAAGTAATAACAGATGTCAGTAACAGATGAACAGAACCAATAACAGATAACAGTAACAGATGACCAGAGCCAAGAAACACATGACAGTAAAAGATGGACAGAACCAATAACAAATGGCAGAAGCAATTACAGATGCAGTAACAGATGAACAGAAGCAATAACAGACAACAGTAACAGATTAACAGAACCAATAGCAGATAACAGTAAAAGATGAACAGAACTAACAGATGACAGTAAAAGATTAACAGAAGCAATAACAGATGGCAGTATAACAGATGACAGTAAAAGATGAATAAAACTGACAGATGACAGTAAAAGATTAACAGAAGCAATAACAGATGTCAGAAACAGATTAATAAAACCAATAACAGATGTCAGTAACGGATGAACGGAACTAATATCAGATAACAGTAACAGATTAACACAACCAATAATAAATGACAGTAACAGGTTAACAGAACCAATAACAGATGTCAGTAACAGATGAACAGAACTAATAACAGATGATGGTAAAAGATGAACAGAACCAAGAAACAGATGACAGTAAAAAATTAATAGAACCAAAAGCAGATGGCAGTAACAGATGAGCAGAAGCAATAACAGATGGCAGTAACAGATAAGCAGAAGTAATAACAAATGGCAGTAATAAATGAACAGAAGCAATAACAGATGGCAGTAAATGATGAACTGTTCCCAAACATCTGCTAAGTCCTGACTTGAAACTTGCCAGCCCTTGTGATGTACTTAACTCCCTTGAATGGTTTGTATTTCTGTGAAGTAGTCAATGAAGATCACACATGGTTACACACGGTTCCAGAGCAAACACACATGGTTACACACGATTCCAGTGGATAAACACATGGTTACGCGTGGTTCCAGTGCATCAACATATGGTTCAAGTGATAACAGTTTAATAACAGTTAACAATGGTTAGATAAGTCATGGTTAATGATAATGTGAAGCCAACACTCCTACAAATTTTTAACTAAGAGGAGAAAAACTCCAGGCATCCAGTAGCCATGGCGCCTATACATTTTTAACCTGGAGCCTGATTTTTCAACCATTTTCTTAACGTGCATTACCAGAAAGAATATGCTGACTCCTGAGATAAAAGGGGATGGCCCCTGAGATAAAAGGGGCTGGCCCCTGAGATAAAAGGGACTGACTCCTGTTATAAAAAGGGCTGGCCCCTGAGATAAAAGGGACTGACTCATGTGATAAAAGGGCTGACTCCTGAGATAAAAGGGGCTGGCTCCTAAGATGGCTTGAACAAGTGGCATGACACGGACAAGAACACAGACCTGATCCAAGACTTGAGTGATGTGTAAGATGGCGAATCGTTGATCACCCACACTTAGATTGGTATATGATGATGATGATGGTGATGATGATGATGGTGGTGATGATGGTGGTGGTGGCGGTGGTGGTGGTGGTGATGATGGTGGTGGTGGTGGTAGCGGCGGTGGTGGTGGTGATGAACGTGGTTGTGGTGGTGGTCGTCTTGGTGGTGGTGGTGGTGATGATGATAGTGATGATGATGATGGTGATGATGATGGTAATGATGATAGTGATGATGATGGTGATGATGATGGTGGTGGTGGTGGTGATGATGATGATGATGATGGTGGTGATGGTGATGATGACGGTGATGATGATGATGATAATGATGGTGATGATGATGATGATGGTGATGATGGTGGTGATGATGATGTTGATAATGATGATGGTGGTGGTGGTGGTGGTGGTGGTGATGATGATGATGATGATGATGATGATGATGATGATGATGATGATGATGATGATGATGATAAAAAAAATTTGTGGGATATTTACTAATAACTAGATAGTCAAGTAATGAATGATTAGATGGTTAAATAATGACTGACTAGATTGTCAAATACAGACTGAATAGACAGCCAAATACTGACTGACTAGATAGTCAAATACTGATTGAATAGACAGCCAAATACTGACTGACTAGACAGTCAAATACTGACTGACTAGACAGCCATATGATGACAGACTAGATAACCAAATACTGACTAACTTGATAGTCAAAAACTGACTAATTATATAACCAAATACTGATTGCATAGACAATTTGTTAACAATTTTCATGCATAAATACGTAAATATAGTGAAAATTGTTTGCATAAAAATTAACCTAACATGTTTTCATGCCTTAAAATCTACCCAACATTTAAAAAAATATAAAAACAAGTCCTAAAGTAAGGACCTGTTATGGGTCCAGGAAGTGTCAGGACCAGGACATTTTACAGGCCTGAATATATTGAGGAATGGGCGGTAGTGTTTTTCTCTCTTAGTGAATGTCGAGCGCAGGCATCAAATACTCGTCCAACTTCGTTCATGACATAAATCAGCGCAACCCCTAACGATTCCGCCATCGTACCCACTAATCCAACATTTATAGACCTGAAAATTAACCTAAAATTTATTGACCCGAAAATGAACCTAACATTTTTTGACCTGAAAATGAACCTAAAATTTATTGGCCTGAAAATGAACCTAACATTTATTGACCTGAAAATGAACCTAAAATGTATTGACCTGAAAATGAACCTAAAATTTATTGACGTGAAAATGAACCTAAAATGTATTGACCTGAAAATGAACCTAAAATTTATTGACGTGAAAATGAACTTAAAATTTATTGACCTGAAAATGAACCTAAACCCTACTGACCTGAACATGAACCTAAAATTTATTGACCTGAAAATCAACTGACCGTCCATTAACTTTAAAATACCCCAAACTGTTTTTTCTGAACATCAATCTACTATTTATTAACCCGTAAAACAAGCCTAAAATTTACTGACTTTAAAAATCAGCATAACATTTACTGACCTGAAAATCAACCTAACAGTCACAAAACCCAATTCATCCATAAATCTCGTTAAAGTAATACTGGTAAAAGTTGTGTTGGTAAAAGTAATACTGGTTAAACAGAACTCCCCAGCAACGTAGTGCATAATAAAGCCAAGTTGATTGAATGAATGAATCCATAGTATACCATCAAAATAAAGAAATAAACATTAAGAATACATAAATAAAATGCAGTATTTTAATGAGTAAAGACACACAAAAACCGATGGTATGGCCAAATATGTTACTAACTACTTTATACAAATATGTTACTAACCGATTTACACAAATATTGACATGAGATGAAATCAATGAAAAAAAGGCAACGTAACACATATTGCAAAGAAGGAATATAACATTAACAATTTTCAAACTGATCATCACCAACATCACGTGAATTGCCAAATGGCGCAGATGTTTATGTCTTTTCACAGATCTTGGGATGTTCTGGATCATTTCTACTGATGATACTCCTTCATGCCTTAGACCATCCAGCATCATTTTCCGTTGGTCAGCCTTTGCCTCTTTTACCACTGGTCTTGTAAGTCATGGCAGTGTTTTTTCTCTTCTCACTATTTAATCAAAGAAATCTGTCTGTCTCTTTCTTAAGAGGTGGCCTCTTTCTTAGAGGTGGCCTCTTTCTTATAGTTGTCTCTTATAGCGGTCTCTTTCTTATGGTTATCTATTTCTTATATTATACATGTCTCTTTCTTATAGTTATCTATTTCTTATACTTGTCTCTTTCTTATAGTCGTCTCTTTCTTATAGTCGTCTCTTTCTTATAGTTGTATCTTTCTTATAGCTGTCTCTTTCTTATAGTTGTATCTTTCTTATAGCTGTCTCTTTCTTATAACTGTCTCTTTCTTATAGCTGTCTCTTTCTTATAGCTGTCTCTTTCTTATAGTTGTATCTTTCTTATAGCTGTCTCTTTCTTATAACTGTCTCTTTCTTATAGCTGTCTCTTTCTTATAGTTGTATCTTTCTTATAGCTGTATCTTTCTTGTCTCTTTCTTATAGCTGTCTCTTTCTTGTCTCTTTCTTATAGCTGTCTCTTTCTTATAGCTGTATCTTTCTTGTCTCTTTCTTATAGCTGTCTCTTTCTTATAGCTGTATCTTTCTTATAGCTGTATCTTTCTTATAGCTGTATCTTTCTTATAGCTGTATCTTTCTTATAGTTGTATCTTTCTTATAGCTGTATCTTTCTTGTCTCTTTCTTATAGCTGTATCTTTCTTATAGCTGTATCTTTCTTATAGTTGTCTCTTTCTTATAGCTGTCTCTTTCTTATAGCTGTATCTTTCTTATAGTTGTCTCTTTCTTATAGCTGTATCTTTCTTATAGCTGTCTCTTTCTTATAATTGTATCTTTCTTATAGCTGTATCTTTCTTATAGTCGTCTCTTTCTTATACTCGTCTCTTTCTTATAGCTGTCTCTTTCTTATAGCTGTATCTTTCTTATAGCTGTCTCTTTCTTATAGCTGTATCTTTCTTATAGCTGTCTCTTTCTTATAGCTGTCTCTTTCTTATAGCTGTCTCTTTCTTATAGCTGTATCTTTCTTATAGCTGTCTCTTTCTTATAGCTGTCTCTTTCTTATAGCTGTATCTTTCTTATAGCTGTCTCTTTCTTATAGCTGTCTCTTTCTTATAGTTGTCTCTTTCTTATAGCTGTCTCTTTCTTATAGCTGTATCTTTCTTATAGCTGTCTCTTTCTTATAGTTGTCTCTTTCTTATAGCTGTATCTTTCTTATAGCTGTATCTTTCTTATAGTTGTATCTTTCTTATAGCTGTATCTTTCTTATAGCTGTCTCTTTCTTATAGCTGTCTCTTTCTTATAGCTGTCTCTTTCTTATAGCTGTCTCTTTCTTATAGCTGTATCTTTCTTATAGCTGTCTCTTTCTTATAGTTGTCTCTTTCTTATAGCTGTATCTTTCTTATAGCTGTATCTTTCTTATAGCTGTCTCTTTCTTATAGCTGTCTCTTTCTTATAGCTGTCTCTTTCTTATAGTTGTATATTTCTTATAGTTGTCTCTTTCTTATAGCTGTCTCTTTCTTATAGCTGTATCTTTCTTATAGTTGTCTCTTTCTTATAGCTGTCTCTTTCTTATAGTTGTATCTTTCTTATAGCTGTCTCTTTCTTATAGCTGTCTCTTTCTTATAGCTGTCTCTTTCTTATAGCTGTATCTTTCTTATAGCTGTCTCTTTCTTATAGCTGTCTCTTTCTTATAGTTGTCTCTTTCTTATAGCTGTATCTTTCTTATAGTTGTATCTTTCTTATAGCTGTATCTTTCTTATAGCTGTCTCTTTCTTATAGCTGTCTCTTTCTTATAGTTGTCTCTTTCTTATAGCTGTCTCTTTCTTATAGTTGTCTCTTTCTTATAGCTGTCTCTTTCTTATAACTGTCTCTTTCTTATAGCTGTCTCTTTCTTATAGCTGTATCTTTCTTATAGCTGTCTCTTTCTTATAGTTGTCTCTTTCTTATAGCTGTATCTTTCTTATAGTTGTCTCTTTCTTATAGCTGTCTCTTTCTTATAGCTGTCTCTTTCTTATAGCTGTATCTTTCTTATAGCTGTCTCTTTCTTATAGTTGTCTCTTTCTTATAGCTGTATCTTTCTTATAGCTGTATCTTTCTTATAGTTGTATCTTTCTTATAGCTGTATCTTTCTTATAGCTGTCTCTTTCTTATAGCTGTCTCTTTCTTATAGTTGTCTCTTTCTTATAGCTGTCTCTTTCTTATAGTTGTATCTTTCTTATAGTTGTCTTCGTAGACTTAGATGGATAGGACATCTTAGGAGGATGGATGATGGTAGAATACCAAAGGATATCTTTTTTGGTGAATTACAGATGGGTAAGAGATCTCAGGGTCGGCCTCTACTACGATACAAAGATGTGTGTAAGCGGGACATGATTGATACAGGTATTGATAATGCACATTGGGAGCAAGTCGCCGCTGAACGTGTTGCATGGAGGGCAAATATCAGAAATGGAATAAAGTCAAAGGAGAAAATTATTGCAGAAAAGTCACACACCAAGCGTTTGAGACGTAAGATGGTGCATGATGGTGGAAATGACCACGTGTTCACATGCACCCACTGTGAACGGACATTTACAGCGCAAATTGGCCTTATCAGTCACACTCGCTACCGCCATAGTTAAAAGTTATTATGCCTTTTTAAAGCACAAACTATCGTCTGTCAAGACGGCAAGGTGCCAATGATGAATGATGATAGTTGTCTCTTTCTTATAGCTGTCTCTTTCTTATAGTTGTATCTTTCTTATAGTTGTCTCTTTCTTATAGCTGTCTCTTTCTTATAGTTGTATCTTTCTTATAGTTGTCTCTTTCTTATAGCTGTCTCTTTCTTATAGTTGTATCTTTCTTATAGTTGTATCTTTCTTATGGTTGTATCTTTCTTATAGCTGTCTCTTTCTTATAGCTGTCTCTTTCTTATAGTCGTCTCTTTCTTATAGTTGTATCTTTCTTATAGCTGTCTCTTTCTTATAGTTGTCTCTTTCTTATAGCTGTCTCTTTCTTATAGTTGTATCTTTCTTATAGCTGTCTCTTTCTTATAACTGTCTCTTTCTTATAGCTGTCTCTTTCTTATAGCTGTCTCTTTCTTATAGTTGTATCTTTCTTATAGTTGTCTCTTTCTTATAGCTGTCTCTTTCTTATAGTTGTATCTTTCTTATAGTTGTCTCTTTCTTATAGCTGTCTCTTTCTTATAGTTGTATCTTTCTTATAGCTGTCTCTTTCTTATAGTTGTATCTTTCTTATAGCTGTCTCTTTCTTATAACTGTCTCTTTCTTATAGTCGTCTCTTTCTTATAGTTGTATCTTTCTTATAGCTGTCTCTTTCTTATAGTTGTATCTTTCTTATAGCTGTCTCTTTCTAATAACTGTCTCTTTCTTATAGCTGTCTCTTTCTTATAGTTGTATCTTTCTTATAGCTGTCTCTTTCTTATAGTTGTATCTTTCTTATAGCTGTCTCTTTCTTATAACTGTCTCTTTCTTATAGTCGTCTCTTTCTTATAGTTGTATCTTTCTTATAGCTGTCTCTTTCTTATAACTGTCTCTTTCTTATAGCTGTCTCTTTCTTATAGCTGTCTCTTTCTTATAGCTGTCTCTTTCTTATAGCTGTATCTTTCTTATAGCTGTCTCTTTCTTATAGCTGTCTCTTTCTTATAGTTGTATCTTACTTATAGTTGTCTCTTTCTTATAGCTGTATCTTTCTTATAGTTGGCTCTTTCTTATAGCTGTCTCTTTCTTATAGCTATCTCTTTCTTATAGCTGTCTCTTTCTTATAGTCGTCTCTTTCTTATAGTCGTATCTTTCTTATAGTCGTCTCTTTCTTATAGTTGTCTCTTTCTTATAGCTGTCTCTTTCTTATAGTCGTCTCTTTCTTATAGTCGTCTCTTTCTTATAGTCGTATCTTTCTTATAGTCGTATCTTTCTTATAGTCGTCTCTTTCTTATAGCTGTCTCTTTCTTATAGCTGTCTCTTTCTTATAGTCGTCTCTTTCTTATAGCTGTCTCTTTCTTATAGCTGTATCTTTCTTATAGCTGTATCTTTCTTATAGTTGTATCTTTCTTATAGCTGTATCTTTCTTGTCTCTTTCTTATAGCTGTATCTTTCTTATAGCTGTATCTTTCTTATAGTTGTCTCTTTCTTATAGCTGTCTCTTTCTTATAGTTGTATCTTTCTTATAGCTGTATCTTTCTTGTCTCTTTCTTATAGCTGTCTCTTTCTTGTCTCTTTCTTATAGCTGTCTCTTTCTTATAGCTGTATCTTTCTTGTCTCTTTCTTATAGCTGTCTCTTTCTTATAGCTGTATCTTTCTTATAGCTGTATCTTTCTTATAGCTGTATCTTTCTTATAGCTGTATCTTTCTTATAGTTGTATCTTTCTTATAGCTGTATCTTTCTTGTCTCTTTCTTATAGCTGTATCTTTCTTATAGCTGTATCTTTCTTATAGTTGTCTCTTTCTTATAGCTGTCTCTTTCTTATAGCTGTATCTTTCTTATAGTTGTCTCTTTCTTATAGCTGTATCTTTCTTATAGCTGTCTCTTTCTTATAATTGTATCTTTCTTATAGCTGTCTCTTTCTTATAGCTGTATCTTTCTTATAGTCGTCTCTTTCTTATACTCGTCTCTTTCTTATAGCTGTCTCTTTCTTATAGCTGTATCTTTCTTATAGTTGTCTCTTTCTTATAGCTGTCTCTTTCTTATAGCTGTATCTTTCTTATAGTTGTCTCTTTCTTATAGCTGTCTCTTTCTTATAGCTGTCTCTTTCTTATAGCTGTATCTTTCTTATAGCTGTCTCTTTCTTATAGTTGTCTCTTTCTTATAGCTGTATCTTTCTTATAGCTGTATCTTTCTTATAGTTGTATCTTTCTTATAGCTGTATCTTTCTTATAGCTGTCTCTTTCTTATAGCTGTCTCTTTCTTATAGTTGTCTCTTTCTTATAGCTGTCTCTTTCTTATAGTTGTCTCTTTCTTATAGCTGTCTCTTTCTTATAACTGTCTCTTTCTTATAGCTGTCTCTTTCTTATAGCTGTATCTTTCTTATAGCTGTCTCTTTCTTATAGTTGTCTCTTTCTTATAGCTGTCTCTTTCTTATAGCTGTATCTTTCTTATAGCTGTCTCTTTCTTATAGTTGTCTCTTTCTTATAGCTGTATCTTTCTTATAGCTGTATCTTTCTTATAGTTGTATCTTTCTTATAGCTGTATCTTTCTTATAGCTGTCTCTTTCTTATAGCTGTCTCTTTCTTATAGCTGTCTCTTTCTTATAGCTGTCTCTTTCTTATAGCTGTATCTTTCTTATAGCTGTCTCTTTCTTATAGTTGTCTCTTTCTTATAGCTGTATCTTTCTTATAGCTGTATCTTTCTTATAGCTGTCTCTTTCTTATAGCTGTCTCTTTCTTATAGCTGTCTCTTTCTTATAGTTGTATATTTCTTATAGTTGTCTCTTTCTTATAGCTGTCTCTTTCTTATAGCTGTATCTTTCTTATAGTTGTCTCTTTCTTATAGCTGTCTCTTTCTTATAGTTGTATCTTTCTTATAGCTGTCTCTTTCTTATAGCTGTCTCTTTCTTATAGCTGTCTCTTTCTTATAGCTGTATCTTTCTTATAGCTGTCTCTTTCTTATAGCTGTCTCTTTCTTATAGTTGTCTCTTTCTTATAGCTGTATCTTTCTTATAGTTGTATCTTTCTTATAGCTGTATCTTTCTTATAGCTGTCTCTTTCTTATAGCTGTCTCTTTCTTATAGTTGTCTCTTTCTTATAGCTGTCTCTTTCTTATAGTTGTCTCTTTCTTATAGCTGTCTCTTTCTTATAACTGTCTCTTTCTTATAGCTGTCTCTTTCTTATAGCTGTATCTTTCTTATAGCTGTCTCTTTCTTATAGTTGTCTCTTTCTTATAGCTGTATCTTTCTTATAGTTGTCTCTTTCTTATAGCTGTCTCTTTCTTATAGCTGTCTCTTTCTTATAGCTGTATCTTTCTTATAGCTGTCTCTTTCTTATAGTTGTCTCTTTCTTATAGCTGTATCTTTCTTATAGCTGTATCTTTCTTATAGTTGTATCTTTCTTATAGCTGTATCTTTCTTATAGCTGTCTCTTTCTTATAGCTGTCTCTTTCTTATAGTTGTCTCTTTCTTATAGCTGTCTCTTTCTTATAGTTGTATCTTTCTTATAGTTGTCTTCGTAGACTTAGATGGATAGGACATCTTAGGAGGATGGATGATGGTAGAATACCAAAGGATATCTTTTTTGGTGAATTACAGATGGGTAAGAGATCTCAGGGTCGGCCTCTACTACGATACAAAGATGTGTGTAAGCGGGACATGATTGATACAGGTATTGATAATGCACATTGGGAGCAAGTCGCCGCTGAACGTGTTGCATGGAGGGCAAATATCAGAAATGGAATAAAGTCAAAGGAGAAAATTATTGCAGAAAAGTCACACACCAAGCGTTTGAGACGTAAGATGGTGCATGATGGTGGAAATGACCACGTGTTCACATGCACCCACTGTGAACGGACATTTACAGCGCAAATTGGCCTTATCAGTCACACTCGCTACCGCCATAGTTAAAAGTTATTATGCCTTTTTAAAGCACAAACTATCGTCTGTCAAGACGGCAAGGTGCCAATGATGAATGATGATAGTTGTCTCTTTCTTATAGCTGTCTCTTTCTTATAGTTGTATCTTTCTTATAGTTGTCTCTTTCTTATAGCTGTCTCTTTCTTATAGTTGTATCTTTCTTATAGTTGTCTCTTTCTTATAGCTGTCTCTTTCTTATAGTTGTATCTTTCTTATAGTTGTATCTTTCTTATGGTTGTATCTTTCTTATAGCTGTCTCTTTCTTATAGCTGTCTCTTTCTTATAGTCGTCTCTTTCTTATAGTTGTATCTTTCTTATAGCTGTCTCTTTCTTATAGTTGTCTCTTTCTTATAGCTGTCTCTTTCTTATAGTTGTATCTTTCTTATAGCTGTCTCTTTCTTATAACTGTCTCTTTCTTATAGCTGTCTCTTTCTTATAGCTGTCTCTTTCTTATAGTTGTATCTTTCTTATAGTTGTCTCTTTCTTATAGCTGTCTCTTTCTTATAGTTGTATCTTTCTTATAGTTGTCTCTTTCTTATAGCTGTCTCTTTCTTATAGTTGTATCTTTCTTATAGCTGTCTCTTTCTTATAGTTGTATCTTTCTTATAGCTGTCTCTTTCTTATAACTGTCTCTTTCTTATAGTCGTCTCTTTCTTATAGTTGTATCTTTCTTATAGCTGTCTCTTTCTTATAGTTGTATCTTTCTTATAGCTGTCTCTTTCTAATAACTGTCTCTTTCTTATAGCTGTCTCTTTCTTATAGTTGTATCTTTCTTATAGCTGTCTCTTTCTTATAGTTGTATCTTTCTTATAGCTGTCTCTTTCTTATAACTGTCTCTTTCTTATAGTCGTCTCTTTCTTATAGTTGTATCTTTCTTATAGCTGTCTCTTTCTTATAACTGTCTCTTTCTTATAGCTGTCTCTTTCTTATAGCTGTCTCTTTCTTATAGCTGTCTCTTTCTTATAGCTGTATCTTTCTTATAGCTGTCTCTTTCTTATAGCTGTCTCTTTCTTATAGTTGTATCTTACTTATAGTTGTCTCTTTCTTATAGCTGTATCTTTCTTATAGTTGGCTCTTTCTTATAGCTGTCTCTTTCTTATAGCTATCTCTTTCTTATAGCTGTCTCTTTCTTATAGTCGTCTCTTTCTTATAGTCGTATCTTTCTTATAGTCGTCTCTTTCTTATAGTTGTCTCTTTCTTATAGCTGTCTCTTTCTTATAGTCGTCTCTTTCTTATAGTCGTCTCTTTCTTATAGTCGTATCTTTCTTATAGTCGTATCTTTCTTATAGTCGTCTCTTTCTTATAGCTGTCTCTTTCTTATAGCTGTCTCTTTCTTATAGTCGTCTCTTTCTTATAGCTGTCTCTTTCTTATAGCTGTATCTTTCTTATAGCTGTATCTTTCTTATAGTTGTATCTTTCTTATAGCTGTATCTTTCTTGTCTCTTTCTTATAGCTGTATCTTTCTTATAGCTGTATCTTTCTTATAGTTGTCTCTTTCTTATAGCTGTCTCTTTCTTATAGTTGTATCTTTCTTATAGCTGTATCTTTCTTGTCTCTTTCTTATAGCTGTCTCTTTCTTGTCTCTTTCTTATAGCTGTCTCTTTCTTATAGCTGTATCTTTCTTGTCTCTTTCTTATAGCTGTCTCTTTCTTATAGCTGTATCTTTCTTATAGCTGTATCTTTCTTATAGCTGTATCTTTCTTATAGCTGTATCTTTCTTATAGTTGTATCTTTCTTATAGCTGTATCTTTCTTGTCTCTTTCTTATAGCTGTATCTTTCTTATAGCTGTATCTTTCTTATAGTTGTCTCTTTCTTATAGCTGTCTCTTTCTTATAGCTGTATCTTTCTTATAGTTGTCTCTTTCTTATAGCTGTATCTTTCTTATAGCTGTCTCTTTCTTATAATTGTATCTTTCTTATAGCTGTCTCTTTCTTATAGCTGTATCTTTCTTATAGTCGTCTCTTTCTTATACTCGTCTCTTTCTTATAGCTGTCTCTTTCTTATAGCTGTATCTTTCTTATAGTTGTCTCTTTCTTATAGCTGTCTCTTTCTTATAGCTGTATCTTTCTTATAGTTGTCTCTTTCTTATAGCTGTCTCTTTCTTATAGCTGTCTCTTTCTTATAGCTGTATCTTTCTTATAGCTGTCTCTTTCTTATAGTTGTCTCTTTCTTATAGCTGTATCTTTCTTATAGCTGTATCTTTCTTATAGTTGTATCTTTCTTATAGCTGTATCTTTCTTATAGCTGTCTCTTTCTTATAGCTGTCTCTTTCTTATAGTTGTCTCTTTCTTATAGCTGTCTCTTTCTTATAGTTGTCTCTTTCTTATAGCTGTCTCTTTCTTATAACTGTCTCTTTCTTATAGCTGTCTCTTTCTTATAGCTGTATCTTTCTTATAGCTGTCTCTTTCTTATAGTTGTCTCTTTCTTATAGCTGTATCTTTCTTATAGTTGTCTCTTTCTTATAGCTGTATCTTTCTTATAGCTGTATCTTTCTTATAGTTGTATCTTTCTTATAGCTGTCTCTTTCTTATAGCTGTCTCTTTCTTATAGTTGTCTCTTTCTTATAGCTGTCTCTTTCTTATAGTTGTATCTTTCTTATAGCTGTCTCTTTCTTATAGTTGTATCTTTCTTATAGCTGTCTCTTTCTTATAACTGTCTCTTTCTTATAGTCGTCTCTTTCTTATAGTTGTATCTTTCTTATAGCTGTCTCTTTCTTATAACTGTCTCTTTCTTATAGCTGTCTCTTTCTTATAGCTGTCTCTTTCTTATAGCTGTCTCTTTCTTATAGTTGTCTCTTTCTTATAGCTGTATATAAAGTTTATTTTCCTTAGCCTCTTCAAAAAAATCAGTGTAAGTTACAATGATAGTCAAAGGTATTCGCACCATTTGTCTTGGAAACCACATCTCGACGGCCTCCTAGCTCTACCTAATTCGTTCATTCACTTTCTAAGATTCAATGCCGTATAAGATACTTTCCATCATCAGAAAAGCTTAGCTTATTCTGCACTAAATCTCTATCACACATCTTCCATTTTATTTCTCTGAAATATCCGAGTTTATTGACTTGACTAAGTACTTTTCCTTCTTTTGTTCTATCATATTTTGATGGTATCTTTTTCATTGACATTGTTTCTGTTTTCTTGATATTCAAGGAAAGTCCCGTTACTGCACTCTCTACAACAATATCTACTATAATATCCAATAGTTCAACTATCAATACATATTGTTTATATTATAAGCTCCAACTCATATTCCTGGTCTATCTCTGACTTCTCTCATTATTATGAGAGTGAAAAGTGATTCGCTGACAAAATTGATTGAGTGAAAAATAAAGCAATCTCAGGCAAACACTGTCGTATGGGTGTGAAATACTAGATCTTCACTGTCACTAGACCACAATAGTACAAGGTGAAAGTGATCAGTTCTTTCCCTCCACACTTTAATATCCTAGGGGAATCGCAGGTCAAGATCTGCCCATGGGGAGATCATCTGACACATGTAAAGAATTTACAGGAAAAAAAACCACAAACTGCCAATGCTTATCACTGTGCAGACAAGCATAAGAAGTGTACTGAGCAACAATGCAAATCAAAGTAAACTAAATTACCACAATGTAAAGTGCTGAAAAATACAATCATGGGTAAATTACCACAATTTAAAGTGCTGGAAAATACAATCATGGATAAATCACCACAATTTAAAGTGCTGGAAAATACAATCATGGGTAAATTACCACAATTTAAAGTGCTGGAAAATACAATCATGGGTAAATTACCACAATTTAAAGTGCTGGAAAATACAAACATGGATAAATCACCACAATTTAAAGTGCTGGAAAATACAACCATGGATAAATCACCACAATTTAAAGTAATGGAAAATACAATCATGGATAAATCATCACAATTTAAAGCAATGGAAATTACAATCATGGATGTAATAATACACAATGCAGTAAGGAGCTAGAAAATGCCATGACTAAAGCATAGACAGCTTTAATATGCACAGATTTCATTAGGGAAATGTATTATATTACTGTACATTACTTGCCCAATAAATCACAAAGAGCCCTCCAAAAATGCTGGGGTTGGCTGCGACATCCTGTAAAGGACGTGTAACTAACTAACAGTAACTGTTCAGACAGTAATGGTAAGCTAATCATCATCATCATCATCATCATCTTCCACTTCTGCCATCAAGTGTCGTGGGAGGAATAATTTGCACTCCAGCGCCCGATGGGCAGCACTGGATAGTGTCATTCCATGTGATTGTACAATGTCTTTGATGTCGTCAATCCATTTTCTTCTTGGACGTCCTCGTGGTCTCGTCGCAGATGATCTTTGATGTAAGGCCAGTGATGGTAGTTGATGGTGTTGCATTCTAACGACATGGCCAAACCACTTGATCTTCTGTCTTTCAATAAATGTGGCACAAGGTGTTGATCCCACTGTCTGTCTGATAACAGCATTTCTTACTCAGTCTCGGATTGTTAAGCTGGCAGCTCTCCTCAGGCACCTCATCTCGCAGGTGTTGATTTTGTGTAAGTGTGATTTGGATAAAGTCCAAGTTTGAGACTGGTAGCTTAGAGTTGGTGTGAATATGCTGTTTATTATCTGTCGTTTTGCGGACATGGGTATATTTGAATGTTTCAGTATGGGCGATAGTTGATATGTAAGTGCACTAGCTTTTTGACATCTGATTTCGATTTCTCTGTCCAATCTGCCATCTTCTGTGATCATACTTCCAAGGTATTTGAATTCTTTAACTTGTTTCAGAGTTGTGTTATTTATCTGTATACTTAGTGGACTAGGCAATCTGCTAACTTGCATTACTTCAGTTTTGGTTATATTTGTACTCATATTGTATCTGCTGCAATTTAAACTCAGATTATTAATATGATTTTGTAGTCTGCCCTCATCGCTGTAAATGGTAAACTACTGAGCATAACAATTGCCTTGTAAATTACAAACAGCCAAAACAACGCAGGGATGTATTGCAAAGTTGTATAAATATCATACTAACTGTTTTTACACTGTAAACGTGTGAGTGCCATGGTAGTGTAGTGGCTGGCACTTTTGCCTTCTGGTACAGTGGTCATATTTTCAGATCTCCCTCGAGGTGAGGGACATTTTTCACTGATCTGAGGTCCCTGGTCAACCCAGTATATAAATGGGTACCCAAACATTCTCTGGGAAGTAAATGCTACTAGTCAGATATTATATTATTACCAATATTACCTGATTGGTTTACAAAATTATGCAACTAACACCATATTCTCAATATGCCTGGCGATTTGGAAATGTGTTCTTTCTTTGTTTCTTACATACGTTAATAAATGCCTACTGGCCTAGTAGCCCTATGTTCAAACCCTCATCAAGGCACGGATTTTTAAAAGCTGACCTGGGCCGCCAGATTGAAATGGCCTAAAATGGCTGCCAGGAAATGTTCTTTGAAGTCAAGGCCGCCAGCGTGATACTGACCACATGACCTATTGAATGCTGATTGGTCAATACAAATATGAGGCTATAACTTTTCTTGGCATGGAAAAAGCCTTTTATATATATTCTTCTTCTTCTTTCGTTCATTTGAAATATGTCTATAACTGTATTGTTGTCTCTGGTATGAATTTAACTATCATTTTTAATTCACTCAGTGGTCCACAGTGTTTAGTTTTATATGTTTATATAATACACAAGCTGTCTGGATCAACTGAGGGTGAAAAAGATGTCACAATGGGGGATTCAAACCTGGGACAAGTACAGCAATATGTAGGTGGCCTTAACTACCAAACTAATACTATTATATTAACACAGCAAGGTCAATATGCGCATACACGTTTGACACTGAGTTAGCAATGGTAGAAGAATGCAAACAAAGCAATAGCAATACACAATAGCACACAGACAACAAGCACGGCACAATATAGTCAGACTAAGTGTGCGAATTATAGGTTAGGTCACGTACACAATACTATTGTTAGCAGTTACTAATGACCATTCATACATTCGCATGCCATTATGGGATACTTTGGGTCACTGCCCTGGCAAAATTTTCAAAAGCCATCCAGAAAAACTGAATATTTATAACATTGAAATAGCTTATGTGGATGCAGGGGTCAAGGGAAAACCATGTCATTAATTTCTCAGGAATAATTGTACAAGGAGCCACAAAGATAGATTTTATAGTGGAGTCACATGTTCTAGAATCCTCATACTGAGTGAAGTGACATGAGAAGGCAAGCTAGGAGACTGGGATACTGTAACTAGGATACTACGATTGGTATTGTAAGTCTGGATATTGTGACTGAGATATTGTGAGACATGGGCTACTGTGAGACATGGGCTACTGTGAGACTGGGATACTGTGAGACTGGGATATTGTGATTGTATGAGACAATGAATACTGTGAGACAGTGAATACTGTGAGACTAGAATCATGGATGCAACTCATTTCTTTGGTTAGCTGCTGAGAATAGAAAACTGATGGCACAAGAAGAAGGAAAAACCATTAGACCGGAGACAGTAGCACTTTGGAATTTTGTTTATTTGAACATGAAATGTTAGGTAAACAAAGTAGTTTAATTTCAGTAAACATCTACCGGGATAGCCCTGTCCTAAGAGGCCAAAGAGGTGCCTGGGGGTTCATAATGAAGGTTAATGGATGGTGTTTAATGCAGGAGAGCCTGGCATACAATACCGTGACATCTAGTCTGAGAATGGAGGTGGAGACAGTCATTGCAGCGTTCCGCTGGCTAGAGAACAAATGGCACATCCCTGTCATGAAGACAGGCATGCTTCAATTCAATTATCAAAGAAAAGAAGCATCCATTGGATGTTTTCCCAAGGACATGCTGGCGTATTGGGTGGACAGACTGGCTGTCTTTGCATTGCTGGGTGGGGTATTGGTCCAGGATAAGGCAAATGTGTTTAGGACCTTTTGGGATCAAGTGAGTGGATGAGCAGATAAATCATAACGGCAGGGAGACAATGGTGCGGCATTAAGTGACCAGAAGATCTGGCTGAGACAGTACTCCGAGGAAAGTCCAAATGGACACATAATCAGCTCGCTATTGGTACGATTAGTATTGGGACTCTACGTTGGGTGTTGAAGATTAGGTCAGAGCATAATGTCCTGAATGCTGTGATGTCAGTTCTTGACTAAACTCAATTCTAATTTCATTCACACAAAACCTGGCACAACTTGCCCTCCCCTACCCCTCACATTGTCTTTCAAATCAGCTGCAGAAAAACATTAGCAGACATCTGAATACAACAAACTCAAATTTAGACTGAAATTATCATCATGGTAGCATCTTGTGCTCCATAAAGGTTAACTCTTTCAGTAACAGGAAACTGTTATTGTTAAATAACAGAAGCAATTAATATAACAACTGTCTGGAACTGCAAGTAAAGAACCCTTGTAGACACCTTGAGATGTACAGGTCATATAATGCTAACCTCATTGTATGAAAACCAAAGCAACGAGGCGATCTGCTTCCAAATCACCCGCAGAAGTGTTTTGAACGCGGTATGCAGGATTACAAATTGCATTCATATTTGACTAAGCCTAGACTTTCACTGTCATACAGTAGCTCAGTCATATTTGACTGAGACCTGACTTGTTTCACAATGACTGCCTATATCTAGATGGCTTGGCCAAATGACAAGATTGAGGCTTGAAGACTAATCTGATCCAGGGCTGGTGAATGTTGGAGACAGCAAACAACGATCACCAATGCTTATCGGCATGACACATGATAAAATATTTATAAGGCACGGTCAGCGCTAGGACTATATGATCAAGAACCACCCCCACGCCCCCCTTTAGAGGGAGACTCAAACCTGGAACTACTGGTCCAGTAGGAAAGTACACAATCTACTTCTACTACTATAGTTACTGCAGCTCTTAAGCTCTTAAATACAAAACAATGTATCCTTTAGTTCATTTAAACACAGAAGCCTCAAACAATAGCTTGCAGGATTTATTGCCTGACTGATTAACAACTCTGCCACAGAGCAAGCAAGATAGGAAGCTTCTGATCGTCAGAAGTAGTCCCCCTTCCCAGAATGCTTTGGCCCTTTACCTTCCTGACATTCTGCATCTCACCAGGTGCATATTGCAGAATTACATATAATATGAAATGAATGAATCATAGTTTGGCTGAAGCACATAATACACAGTCTCTGATACTGTTCAAACATGGAGTGATGTTATCTCTATGGTAATCACAGAGACAGTAAAAATCTTTCTGACGGTACAACTCTGGTTTTAGATGTTTAATTGCTATCCATCCATCATGTGCCATGCCGGTAAGCATGGGTGGTCATATTTTGCCATCTCACCTGATCACCAGAGTTGTGTATCAGCTCTGTGTTTCTGTCTCGACCATGCCACAACGCCAAGCCATCCAGGTATTTGCTTCTAGGTCTTCCCCTTGGTCTGTTCCCTTCGATCTTGCCAGTTGTCACCAAGTTCTCCAAATCATTTCTTCTCATAACATGCCCAAAAAATTGTGACTGTCTACGTCTAATGTCTCTAATCAGTTTACGATCTTCATTTGTTTCTTGAAGGACTTGTTCATTGGTCTTTCTGGCTGTCCATGGTATTCCTCGCATTTTCCTCAGAAACCAAATTTCTACAGCCATCTAATCTCTATGATCAGATGTTTTTCATCTAATTGCTATGGCTTCTTTATATTTCAGTAATTGTTTATTGTTTGTTCGTCGAATACAGTACACAAAACACATCGCAGACTTTGTGTGTTTCATATTTCAGCCAAAATATGATTCACCCATTCCCTTCATATGATGTATAACTCTCCAGTATGTACCTGAGGAGATGCAGCGAAGTATGCCAGGCAATCAATCCTACAACCTATCATTTGTGACTTCTATGTTTATAGTCCACCATCCACTATGCTATTACAATTTTATGTTCTTAAGCACACATAAATAAATCAGCAAAATTTTCAAAAAGAGCAGTTTACTTCTGTTTAAACAAAAACAACTTAGTTAAATTTCATATTTTTAACAGATTAGTAACACTTCTGGAAAATATAACATTTATGTGTTTACAGTAAAGGAAAAACAAATATAAATTATAAGAAGAAAAAGCAAATTTTGAAGAAAAATAACCACACGAAAAAGATCAATTTTTTTTTAACGACCGCACACAAAATAATACAATACACAAGACTAGATAACTGAGAATAGAATGAAGCTGTCAGAATATGTAAAATAAAGAAAACAAAACAGGGTGGCTGGCAGATTGTATAGGTGGTAGCATGCAAATTAAAGGCAAATAAATGGATAAAAAGTAAATTATTTAAATTATTTTTTAACAATTGGCGCGAACAAAATGAGAAATGAATAATAAATCAGTAAAAATGCATACCCATTTACGAGGAAGTTCCTTAGGAAATTAAATAAAACTTTGGTCAGGGCTGAGTGACAGAGAAGGAACTAACAGATTCAAATTAGGAATGAGATAACTAGCACTCTGATACCATATTATGCAGTCCTTTGATGATCTGTGGTTTTTTGCCTTCAGACACTCAGACAACTTATCATGTAGTCCTTTGACAGTCTGTAGTAGTTTGCTTTCTGCAGACACTCAGACTTTCAGTCTGTGATAGACTTTATTGCACCAGGTTTTATCCCATATAGCTTAGTCTCTTTCAGCAGGGCGGCCTGCCGAAAGGGTTGCACAAAGCACGAACTCCGTAGCTCCAGCAACAACCCCCAGGAGTCTCAGAAAAAATACACTCCTGAACCAAAAGACGTAGCCCGGAATCGAACCCAGGACCTTCGGAGCACAAGACAGACAGCTTGACCACTTCGCCACGGAGACTCCCACTGCGAGTTATCTGTGGTTGTTTGCCTTAAGGCAACCAAACAATCAATTATGCAGTCCTTTGACAGCTTGTAATAGTTTGCCTTTAGAACCAGTCAAGTTTACTTTCTTATTGTTTCATCTTGTATTGTTTCTGCTTGTGTTAGTTTGTTACTTTAGTCAACGGATCAACATCATGGCACATGGGTGTAATCCATAAGTGCTCCCTTCTACTCCTAACTCAAGCCTGAGTCCGGAAAATCTTCGCTCAGTGCATACACTCCGTAGCATCAGCGAGGATCCTGAAATACTTTGAGTAGATTTTTAACTCAAAATTTTTGCCTGGGCAGTGCCGTTAGGCTACTCTTTTTCAATTTCCAACTGCCAAGGGAATTTTTAAGTGCGCAACAATACACATAGGCATCCGATCTCACTACCCAGAGACCAGGGGAAATTTTTTTACTAGAAGTCCACGTGAAAAAATCCCGGCCCTCACCGGGGCTTGAACCCGGGACCTCCAGCACTAGAGGCGGAACCATACCTCAAGACCCTGTTTGTAAATTGATCAGCTTGTATCCACTGCCGCCAGCTTGTAGGACCCACTGCAGCTTCAGGAAGGATTAAACCAGGTGGATCATATCCAATCTGGCAAACTAGAGCCCCATTATCCCGAGACCCTGCGACCATAGTTTCACAATGTGAAAAAGCACTTGCGGGCAGGTTTGACAGGCATGTTCTCCAGCTCATTGGCAGGCTACTAAATTTCATCCAAAGACGAGCAAGCCAACACCCCCCCCCCCACCTTACATTGTTGGCTTGCATTGTCGGGTGTATTTAAAAAATGTAAGTTGTATGTTTTTAACAAACTGTAGCAATCAACCCCAGCAAGCACTGGCTAAGTGTGATTTACTAGGTGATGTTAATTCAGTAGTTTGCCATTACTTTCTGAATGACTGACGCTTCACACCAGCGAAATCAATGCAAAGTGGTCTGCTTCGAAATCATCCTCAGTTTTCTAACCCTCAACTCGGTATGTCAGGGAATTATGAAACTGCACGTTTGACTACCCACTAAACTACTGCGCCAGTTGTTGTGTGCATTACCTCCCTTGAAAACGCAGTAAGAGTAACCGCCCCCAAAGATAGAATGCTGGACTACCTCAGGCAATGAATACCACCTTGTCTGAAGCACACATCAGAGCTCTCTCCAGATGACTCTTCTCAGGTCAGGATCAGAGAAGAGAAGGGTTCAAACATGTAGCTCAGCATACACTGTTGATTTGTGTTTGTAGAGTTAAACCTAAACATCCAGTTTGTTGATGTTAAGGCAGGGGGTTCAACCCTACACAAGTCAGTTGGACTAAAATGTTGACTTCTTGTCCTTGACTTAGGGATGTAAATTACAAGTACCTCTGAAGTCGGAGTGGATTTACCTGATGGTGAGGGACACTGGTAATAGGGAAAGCTAATCCACATGCAAAATTCAGTCCAGTGGTACTAGAAGTAGCGTATATGGACTGTGCTTGAGTCCAAAGCGAGTGAGCGCACACACAAAAAATACGACAACAAAAATGACAACTGTCATGAAAGGGATAATAATCGCAGCAAACAGTCATGAGAGTGATGATGATAATGGTGATGATAACACTAACAGTGACAAAATTGACAGGCTAGCCAGAGTAAGACAACTTGTAAGTACAACTTGGCATAACACTTGCATTAGACACACACCAGTCACCAACACCAGCTCAAGATGGCTACCACCTTACGGATATACCAGAACAAATCATTATTCTACACCTTAGAACAGGACATAATAAATTATGCAATCACATGTAAGTAAAAATTAAAGATTGGCAAATCTGCCATGTGCACATGTGGATTGACGTCACAGACAGCAGTTCACATACTCCAGGATATGACATATCTAGGCAAACCTTCTGGCCTAGAGAAACAACAATGAAAATGTTGAAAAACTCTATGGACCACTGAGTGAACTTAGAAAACACAGTTAAATTCATAAAAGCGACAACATTGCAGATAATGATAAATTTCAAGCGAACGAAAGAAGAAGAAGTCATTATGAAGATAAAAGGAACACTTTACATTAAAAAACACAACAGCTGATGAACACCTCCATGTATCACTATATAGCACTGAGTCGAATAGTGGATCACTACATAGCACTGAGTTGAATAGTGGATCACTACATAGCATTCAGACGAATAATGGATCAATATATAGCACTGAGTTGAATAGTGGATCACTACATAGCACTAAGTCGAATAGTGGATCACTACATAGCACTGAGTCGAATAGTGGATCACTACACAGCACTGAGTCGAATAGTGGATCACTACATAGCACTGAGTCTAATAGTGGATCATTACATAGCACTGAGTCAAATAGTGGATCACTACGTAGCACTGAGTCGAATAGCGGATCCTTATGTAGCATTCAGACAAATAGTGGATCAATACGAAGCACAGAGATGAAAACAACCGGCAAAATCCTAAATCAACGAAAACTGAGATAATTATTTCCATATGAATCAATGTACTTCTAATTAATTTGTTCTAGAAACTCCAAAATACATACCAAACACACATTTTATAGAGAATAAATATAGTGGTTAATACTATGTTTCGGCCCCATTATTTTATGATTTTTTTTTTTTTCGCTCGTTTTGCATGTGCAGTGGACTGAGTTTTGCGAGTGAATTAGCTTTCCCTTTTACCAGTGTCCTTCGCCATCGGGCGTACCCACTCAGACTTAAGAGGTACTTGTAATTTATGTCCCAAGTGAAGGACGAGAAGTCAACATTTTAGTCCAACTGACAAGTGTAGGAGTTGAACCCCCTACCTCAGCATCATCACACCAGATGTTTAAGAATGATGCTCTTACCCATTCGGCCATGCTGGCCTCCTCTATTGCGTATGTCTTCATAGTCCAAACAACATAATCTATCAGCAGATGGATCAAAAGCAAAAACAAACAAGAGACTTGACATAATCATGAACTAAAGGCTGGCAACTACAAAAACAAATATAGGGAAATCAAAACTAGTAAACTACAGTGATGAAAGCAAAAACACCAGCTCAATTTTGACACCAAGCAATAGTGGTGAATTTACACAAAAAACACTGCAATAATGAAATTGCATGAACACATCCAAGCTTTGAATGTTTCACAGTAAATATGTAACACAGGTAAAATAAAAGAAAAGATGTAGCGCAGATAAAATACAAGTAAAAATATAACACAGATAAAATAAAAGTAAAGATGTAACACAGATAAAATACACGTTAAAATGTAACACAGATAAAATAAATGTAAAAATGTAACACAAATAAAGTAAAAATGTAATACAGATTAAAATAAAGGTAATGATGTAACACAGACAAAAGTAAAAATGTAACACAGATAAAATAAAAGCAAAGGACCCTTTTTACGTGGCTGAGCCATATAGGGCATATGGTGATTTCCCCATATGTTTATACACAAACTGGCACTCAAAGGATGACATATTCAATAATACAGATTCTACTAAATAAATACACACAAGAACAAACTGATAGTTTATATGAGCAGAGCATCAAACATATAAAGTAATAAACAAACGAATATAAATGTTAAAGAAGAGTATTCACAATTCACTAGATGAGACAGAGCAAACAGATCTACCCAACTAAATCTAGTAATGACAAAATAAAATTGAGGAAAGTAACACATTCAGGGCATGTAACAGAAGACATGAATGTATCAAAATGATAACTATGGAGGGAGATGTACTGAGGAAGCAGTCATCACATCAGACTCCATGAATACGTTACAGAAAATTGCAAACAGCAGTCTCCATGCTGAATGAGTAGACTGTGTTTGTAAGTCACGCCTTACATCATTTACCTGGATGTACACACCAGACCAGGGCATGCCGACAATAAAGGGCAATGAACACGCTGACCAGGCTAGTAAACAATGCACCAAAACAAACAGGAAGAAGCTTGAACAAGGGCAAAATTGTCAATGCAGTACAAACACAGCTGGCCGATACCGACGCATCTCTAATGCTAGAATCCGATCACGCAAATTGGGTGTGAAGCCTGGCTAAGCACAACGATGCCACCTTCGAAAGTGAGAGAGGAGACATTACAGCTAACTCCCCATGGGAACAGTGAGAGAGGAGACGTTACAGCTAACTCCCCATGGGAACAGTGAGAGAGGAGACGTTACAGCTAACTCCCCATGGGAACAGTGAGAGAGGAGACGTTACAGCTAACTCCCCATGGGAACAGTGAGAGAGGAGACGTTACAGCTAACTCCCCATGGGAACAGTGAGTAAAGATACTACTTTAAGGTGGCGGCTGCACTCAAGGACTGAGAACGCATGGGGATATAGTCCAATGTGCTGGGATGTTGATGGGAATTTTTAAAAAAACATACCACATGACAACGGTGGGGGGGGGGGGGGGGGGGGGGCGCACACATGCACGCACAGAGAGAGAGAGAGAGAGAGAGAGAGAGAGAGAGAGAGAGAGAGAGAGAGAGAGAGAGAGAGAGAGAGATTAACACTCCTACGAGCAGTCAGATAATACACTCATCAGCATACAGAAACTAACTACCACTTAAGTGTTTGTTGACAAGTTTGCTCATGTGCCTGCCATGCTGCTCATTTCTAGCATTTTTCAATTTGAATTCTTGCATTCTATTTATCAATATCAATTCAATTGAATGAATTAAGTTTGCTGACTTGTGCATTCAACAGTGATAAATCAAATTAAACTCCCGCATTCAATCAACATCAATTCAATCCAATTAAGTAAGTTTGCTGAAGTGCATTCTAACTGTCAACGTCGATTCAATACACTTAATTAAACTCTTGCATCCTAACTGTCAACATGGGTTCAATCCATTTAATTAAACTCCTGCATTCTAACTGTCAACATCTATTCAACCCAACGAATTAAAACTGCGGAACACTGCATCTTGACAAAGAAGCAATAAACACATCAGGTATCCAGTCCAGGACACCCAAAGTATAAATATTCACGTACCAACATCCCAAAATGCAAGTTAGTAGTCCAACATGCCTATACAACACAATCCTCACAGGTAATGATGACTTGGTACATACAATAGAATATTTCAGAAATGAACTTATGCAGCCAAAGACACAAAGATCACTGGTAGGTTTCTTATGATCTCAGAAACAAAGAAGACTTCACGTGTGAGATGGTCTGAGAAATGAAAATTACTTCACATGTGTGCTCTGAAACAATTTATGGCATTTTGAATAATGAATTTAGTTTAGTTTAGTTTAGTTTAGTTTAGTCAATGGATCAACATCATGGCACACAGGTGTAACCCATAAGTGCTCCGTTCTACTCTTAACTCAAGCCTGAGTCCAGAGAATCTCAGCTCAGTGCACGAACTCCATAGAACCTGCGAGGATCCTGAACTACTTTGGGTAGATTTTTAACTCAAAATTTTGCCCGGGCAGCGCCGTTAGGCTACTCTTTTTTGATTTCCCACTGTCAAGGGATTTTTTACGTGCGCAACAATACACACGGGCGTCCGATCTCACTACCCAGAGACCAGGGGGAATTTTGTTAACAGAAGTCCACGTGAAAAAACCCCGGTCCTCACCAGGGCTTGAACACAGGATCTCCAGCACTCGAGGCAGACACCATACCTCGAGACCACTCATCCCCCCCCAAATAATGAATACAGAAATGATATGTAGCACAATTTATTGCCTTGTACATTTCACTGTATTTCACCAGTTGCATATTGTAGCAGTCACTCAACTTAAACCAAGCAAAATAACATTCTTCCATCAGAATGCACCTGAGGAGATGCAGTGAAATATGTCAGGCAATATATTGTGCAACTTATTGTTTGTGTATTCATGATTCACGTTCACTAGGGAAAGTTTTTTTTCCCAATTTATGACACTCAAGAAAGAAATTAGAAGATATCTAAACCACTGCATGTCTCAGAAATAAGTTATAAGATTACAGAAAGAAATTCTGAAGGTTTTTATTTTTTATTTTTTTGCACTCGCTTGCTTTGACCTCAAGCGCAGTCCGTACACACTACTTCTAGTAGTGCTGGACTGAACTTTGCGTGTGGATTAGTCTTCCCTATTAAGTGTCCCTCGCCATCAGGCAAACCCACTCCGACTTCAAAGGTACTTGTAATTTACATCCCCAAGTCAAGGACGATAAGGCATCATATTAGTCCAAATGTCCAGTGTAGGGTTTGAACCCCTGACCTCGGCAGTCAGCACACCGGATGTTTAAGAACACTTGTTCTTATCCATTCGGCCATGCTGGCCTACTTCTGAAGATATCTAAACCACTGTATGAAATAAATTAGAAGATTACAGAAAGAAATTAGAAGATTGACATCTAAGCTGGTAGGATAATGATATGCCCATTATACCACCATAACTCCAAACCACATGACATCCATCTCTGACTCCAGACCACATGACATCCACCCTCTGACCCCAGACCACATGACACCCATGTCTAACTGGTGCAAACCTGGTGTGACTCCCAGTGTGGAATGTTTTTGTCTTTTCACAAAATAAAAACAGTGTGATACCCTCCTTTCCTGATTATAGAATAGTGGATTGGAGGTCTAGCCGTCTAGGACAATGGCAAAAAACTGCCAGGGCTATTGTGTGCCTTGCACAAATTAAAAATCCAGCGGCACTGGGAATAAAAGCACAGCTGGCCAAACAGGCTGCTTTTTTTTCATATTCTTTTTACAGGACATCGCAGTCAACACAAGCATTTCTGCCACTGTGATCTCTTGGCAAGTTTATGTTCAGTAGTTTGCCATTGCTTTCTGAACGACCAGCACCCATACCAACGCAACGTGGTCTGCTGCCAAATTGCGCGCAGCTGTTTCGAACATGGGTATAGGGGATTACGAACCGCGTCCGTAAACCTTTCACAATGGAGACCGGCAAATAAGCTGCTACCTGGGCAAAATTTTTAAAAACAACAAATTTAATCATAAAATAATATTTACAGCAAGTGTTTTTATGGGATACAAGCATTTGGATCAATGCCGTTAATACAGAGTTTTTGCATTGTGCTGAAATTCTTACTGTGTAATCACAGGAGGAGACTGAAGCACATATTGAGATAGTTAGTCGCAGTTCCAATTTCAAGGCAATGGGTCACCCCATTATGTTCCATACCTGTGCCGGTGAATATCACACAAAATGCTCTTCACTGTTCCATGTGAAGGGTGGAACAGACAGGAGTCTCAACAAACAAAAATCCCACACAGGTATACTATGCATAATGCTGCTGCCAGAATGCCAACACAAAAGTCTGCTACGAAAAATAGTTCATCATCGATGGAAGTGGCAGTCACTAGAAAACCAGCAGTCACACATTCCTGCATAAGGCAACCCAGTTAGTTCAGCGACCGGCTGGCCGACATTTTTCTGAACATGCAGTTCACGCTACAAACAACCGCGGACAGATGTAAAAGCACTCCACACAAAATGCACAGCTCACAGTTTCGCTCCACATACTCAATTCAGTAGCGACAGAACCATGCATATTGAGTTATCTGTGTGCAATGGACAGTGACCCTTTGACAAAAATCCAAACCAGACAAGACAGACTCCAACCAACATAAGGCATGCCAAACATTTGAAGACAGGGATGGGCAGAGAAAGTCAAAAAACTGTAAAACAGATCCACCCCAAAAAAAAACAACTAAGAAATAAAGCACTATAGTAAATGGTTTTCTGAAACACAATTCAGTGAGGTTAGAAGCAAACCACACTACGATGCCAGGCATTCCAAGACAAACAAATGCCATCTCCGACTCCAGCAAGGCACCACCACAACAACAATAATAATGCCATCTCTCGGGGGGGGGGGGGGGGGGGGGGGAAACAAACAACTGAAACAAACCGCAGGCACTATGTAGATGACAAACCGCACAGAAGGGAACAAAGTACTCACTGATGCCAGATCTTTCAGAGATTTTCGCTTTTTGAAACATGAATATGAGAAATGAACATTCATAAAATACAAAATTCAAAACAATGATTTCTCATTGTGAATTTATTTTGTCTTCGCTTGCTTTGAACTCAAGCGTAGTCCTTAAACGCTACTTCTAATATTCCTGGACTAAATTTTGCACATGGATTAGCTTTCCCTATTACAAGTGTCCCTCACCATCAGGTGAACCGAACCCACTTCAGACGTCATTGTAATTTATGTCCCCAAGTCAAGGATGAGAAGTCAACATTTTAGTCCAACTGCCCGGTGTAGGAGTTGAACCCCATACCTCGGCATTAGCACACCGGATGTTTCGGAACAAGCGTTCTTATCCATTCAGCTATGCTGACCGCCACGGTGAATTTGATTAATGAAGACACACAGAAAAACCAGCTGATACCAAACAGCACTGGTAATATGTGCATGCCGATGCGGGTTCAATGCCTGGACTTCTCACTTGCCAAAGTGAGGGTAAGACTGACCAACTATTCCTCCTTACTCTCAATCTACAAATGCGATGACCCAATCACATCACAGAATCATAGCAAGAAACTGGGACAATTAATTAACAAAAGGTTGCACAGTTTATTGCCTGGCATAGTTTGCTGTATCTCATCAAGTTGCTGTATCTGTCATCTGTCAGCTGCATACTAAAGACAAACACAGACATAATAGTCTCTCTTTACAGCTGTCGTGGTGATAGCGAAACATATGACAGTGTCTTCTATGTATTTCAGTTGAAAGGATTTGTTTCGCGACTTCACCATATGTTTAACTTTTCTTTTCGTTTCCTCACTGTGAATTCAAGCATAGTCCATACACATGCTACTAATTCTGCTGCACTGGACTGATTTTTGCATGTGGGTTTACTTTTCCTATTACCAGTGTCCCACGCCATCAGGCGACCCCACTCTGACTTCAGAGGTACTTGAAATTTTGTCCCCAAATCTTCTTCTTCTTCTTCTGTGTTCATCCGGATTTTTTTTTCGGATGTGACTGCGTTGTGCCTGTTTACAGCAGAGCTGCGTTCTTGCGCCATTAGGCCGACACATCCGACTTCTGCGGGCATTTGTTGACCGGGTTAACCTTCCCGGGGGTCCCCAAATCAAGAACGAGATGTCGACATTTTAGTCCAACTCGCTACCTTGGCATTAGCACACTGGATGCTTAAGAACAAGCTGTCTTATCCATTCGGCCCTGCTGATCTATGTTGAACTGGTTTCTGTAGAAGCCTTGGAAGCGAACCTTACACAAACATGTGCAGAGAGTCAGACACACTGACCTTTGAGGTGCATAAATGGGTGTGACAAACTTCCCTCGAAAGAGGGACGAATAAGAAGCATACACCATATGAGATACAGCGGATATGCCAAGGCAATAAATTGTGCAATATTCTTTATTAGTCAAATTCATAAAATATCAAGTCAATAAGGACAAAACAGAAAGAAAGGAAACTGCACAAAGGGAAAGTCCAACAAGTTAAATGTTTGATTAATCTTAGCCAAGCTAATTGTAACGCACTATTTTCAGGATATAACACTTGTAACTTGTATTACTGTAAATAAATAGATAACTCTCCTTCTTATTCATGCTTCTTTCTTCTATGATCATGCTATTTCTTCTGTTCTTCATTTTTCTTCCCAATGTCTTCATCTTGCTCTGTCTTCTTTTCCTCATATTTCTTGCTAATTGCTTCTTTCTTTCTTTCTTTCTTTCTTTCCTTCTTTCTTTCTTTCCTTCCTTCCTACCTTCAATCTTTTTCTTTCTTTCCTTCTTTCTTTCGTTCTTTCTTTTTTTCTTTCTTCTCCAAATTCTGCTTCTTTTTTCAGTGCCATTTAGCCAATTACATCTATGCTTTAAAATAAAACTGACAACACACCAAAAGCACTACTCCATTGCACTGACATGACAACAACAACAGCACTATTTCACACCACAAACACCAGTCAATGTGCTGTTGTGACACTCAAGTAATTACACCAGTGCTTCCCAAACTGTGTCACACCACACTTGGTTCCAGGGGTCAGCAGGTGAGACACACTGATTCCATGTGCTAATATTCTGCTACAAATAAAGTACTGAATTATTTCAGAGTTATAATATTTTTAACTCTTAACCATCTTAGACAAAGGGGTTAAAATTGAAAACAGGTTTATTTATATCAGAGCTCTTCCCATTGAAAGTTATGTTTCTGTGTTTTAATGTGGATACTACCGCTAGCCGCTATAAGTTGATGTCGATGGTATGAGGTGTCATTTGTTCAGAAAGCAATGGCAAACTACTCAACTAAGATTGCCCAGTAAATCACAAGCAGCCAATACATGCTGGGGTTGGTTGCCATGTCCCGTAAAGGACATGCAACTAACTTTTTAAAACTACTGTTAGCATCACGTCCTGCCATTTCAAATATAATAACATATAGTTTCATTATAATCTTAGGCTATCTGCACATTGATCAAAGATGATTGAAACTACAACAAATAAACCAATACTATATAAAGATTTCTCTGAACTGGTATGTTTTAATCAGTATTACATTTGACATTATGCAAAAGACAGTCATTTCAAGACTGTGACTGCAGGGCAAAACAGTTTGAGATGCACTGATCTAAACACATTGTGCACTGCGTAGACACACACAATTTGTGGCAAACAAACTAAGGAACATCAACGCTAAACACATCATAAATATACAAGTGGGTGGAAATTATGAATATGAACATAAAAGGTTGAAATGATATGGTTGCATCTAAGTATGTGCGTGTGGAGTGAATATAGCACGTATTGTATACATACAGAAATGCCAGCCGTATAGGTTTTAACAATGCAGCATGCTGGGTAATATGTATATGTAACATAATGGGATGTCAGCAGTTATCTTTAAACAACTAGCGGAATGTGAGAAAATATGTTTGGTGTTTATTGAAGTGTTTACAGTATGCAAGTTGGAGGAAGTGTGTACAGTATCATGATAGCTATGTAAGATGGGAGGAAACATGTACAGTATCATTAAGGTATGTAAGATGAAGGAAATGTGTATTATATTATCATTACAGGTCTGTATGATGGAGAAATGTGTACAGCATTATTAAAGGTATGCACGATAGGAGGAAATATGTACAGTATCTTTATAGGTACGTACGATTGAGGAAATGAGTATACTACAGGTATGGATTGGGGGCGGGCTGGTGTTAATGTGTAAAAGTGATGGAAATGTGTATATTACAGGGATGGATTGGGAAGCTTACCAGAATCTCTGACTATCATATGTTGTATGGTGTCTGGTAGATCTTGCAAACGTCCGTGGATTACAAATTACTGCAACATACTGGTAAAGTCTGAATGTTGACTGGTATATATTTGTTAATGTTTAAACTGGAATATTTCAGTGTCATGTTGTTGACTAGTGTGTATTTCTTCATTTTGACTCCTATGTATTTCTTAATGTTTAAACTGGAATATTTTTATCTCATGTTGTAGACTGGTATGAATTGTGGGACGCTTGTAACTTCCAATTTTCTTAAATGAAAATATAAGGCGTAATGAATTATAAATCATTAATAAAAAACAATATATTTTTTAAAAATAAGATCAGATTGCTATTATCAAACAACTGTCATTTCTAACAGCCACAAACAACAACCCTAAACAAATCAATCACAACATTATCACATTTCCACAACATTTATTTGAATAAAACTCAAAGTCAACATAATAAAACAAACAAAAAGAGTTATCTTAACTTGTCTGCAGAAATCATTCTGACTTACCTCCCCATACATGTCCAGTCTGTTGACCTTTAACCCAGATATAGCCAGTGTGTTTATCGTGAACATCACCTGGTAAAGTGCAGGAGAGGAGAGGTGAATCAATGCAAGGATGGACATATGATGCAGTATTAAAGAATATATTAATACTTCTTTTCCTTCTGCTTGTCATCTGTGATGATTACAGTCAGACGAGTTCTTGTGAATTTTTTTTTTTTTTTTTTTCGCTCGCTCGATTTGAATTCAAATGTTGTCAATACATGTGCTACTACTTCTAGTGCACAAGACTGGTTTTTGCATGTGGATTAGCTTTCCCTATTACCAGTGTCCCTCGCCATGAGGCGAACCCACTCCAACTTCTAAGGTACTTGTAAATTATGTCCCCAAGTCAAGGACAAGAAGTCAACATTTTAGTCCAGCTGACAGGTGTAGGGGTTGAACTCGTTACCTTGGCATCAGCACACAGGAAGTGTGAGAGTGAGCAGTCTTATCCATTCGGCCAAGCTGACTTCCAGAAGAATGGATAAATCCAGCAGTATCTGTAAATAATCTCACCCAACTATTATACAGGCTGTTTGTAGTCTCACTACACTTTGTATGTAGAGGAAATTTGATAATGTCATCAAAACATGCGTTTCACAGTCCACCGTGAAGCAATATGCAGAGAATGGCTGTCATCTGCTGGAGTAATTCTATGGGGTTTCTTGAAAGGAAATGTTTACAAAAATAATATACACAACAATTGAGCACCTGAAAGAAGCAATCAGAATTACCATTCAAGAAATAACATCAGACACGTTGCAGAAGATATTTGACAATATGAAGAGACGTGTATAGTCATGTCTTAACCCTTTACAGGGCAGACGCTTGTCCGTTTTTTAGCGCTGAACGGGAAAGATTTTTTCAGGTTCGGTAAAATTTTGGGTTGTGTTAGTAAAAACATCACAAATAAGGTGTTAGTCAACCGATTTTAGTTAAATAAACAACACAATGAAGGGAAAAGCATGCAGAATATGTTACTCACGTGATTGTTGCCAGTTATCCATAAATAAACACAAATATTTATGACATACAGTTATTGTTTGTGATTTTCAGTCATCTATACGGCAATTTACAAACACATTTTCAGAATCATAACTTTCTTTAAAGTCCGACTCAGACTGCTAATGCAAAGTAACGCTTTTCACTGATATCTAGCTCCGATTAATAGTCAACTTCATGCCCTTTCATGTCACTTAAATTGAACCTAGCGAAATCTCGGCTATCACTTGAAGCAAAAGTAGCTGTCGGAAGTATCGGAAAGCCGAGAGATCACATTTTTACAATGTATAATAGTATCGGGCGCGTTCGGGCGATCTGCCCGTTTAAGCGATCGAACGGAAATGGATGTTCCACCCTGTAAAGGGTTAAAGCCTTTGGTGGACATTTCCAACACCTGTTAAAATGAATACTTCATTGGCACTTTCCAGCTTCCCCAAAACAGTGTTAGACCACAGCAGTGACTAATTTAATGAATTTTTTTAGCACATGTTTTGATGACATCATCAAATCTGTTCTACATACAAAGTGTAGTGAGACTTTACACACATCCCATACAAGTAATTAATGATCAAATCCAGCATTGTTTTCAGTGATAATCTCAGATGTTTGATGAAGAATTCAAGTCACTACACTGGGGACTAGCTGATTAATGCTAGGTCTCTCCCATCTGAGGGCATGGATACTGATTGCCTCTATTGCATGCTAGTTGGCTATATATATAAGAACCGTCACAGCCTGCCATAAAATATATGTACTTGTTTTAAGGTGAATTGTAGGAGGAATGGAGTAAAGGTTATAGTGTATCCGCCTCATGTCCTTGACTTGAGGACATAAAATGACAAGTACTGCAGAAGTTGGAGTGGGTTCACCTGATAGCAAGGAACACCAGTAATAGAGAAAGCTAATCCACATGCAAATATCAGTCCAGTGCAGTAAATGTAGTAGAATGTGGATGGAGTGCGCTTGACTTCAAAGTTAGTAAATGCAAAACAAACAATAAACAATTCTTCTTCTTATACTTCATGCCACGTGGCATTGGTTGTCATGGTCATGGTCTTCTGTTTTGTATTTTTTTATTTGGTGCACTCGCTCGCTTTTAACTTAAGCGTAGTCCATACACACTACTTGTAGCAATGGACTGAATTTTGCGTATGGATTAGCTTTCCGTATTACCAGTGTCTCTCGCCCTCCAACTTCAGATGTTCTTGTAATTTACATCCCCAAGTCAAGGATAAGAAGTCATCATTTTAGTCCAACTGTCTGGTGTAGGTGTTGAACCAGCACATCGGATTTTTAAGAATGTGTGTTCTTATCCATTCAGCCATGCTGACCTTTCTGTTTTGTATAATACCAATTATATACCTGATAGCGATGTTCACTCATGCTAGAATGTTTTTTTTTTCTCCCCCTGTCTCTCTTCCCCTCCAACATTCCTGCTGTCATACTCCAGCATTTCCCTTCTTAGGATGTTCCCAAAAATTGTGGATTGTCTTCTTCTGATGTGGGTAACCAGTTTTCGTGATTCAACAATTACTTACAGAAATAGTTGGATTGGATTCAGGCACTGGAACTCCTGTCTGAAGTGTGATCTGTAAAGAAAATATGAAAGAGACATCTTGATGAACTCTCAAAGTAAACATACAGGTCAGTTATGTTAATAATGGTGTTTGGCATTCCCTAAGATCATGTTTCACATCCGTGAGGGTTTCTCTTGCACGAGCCGCAACGTTATCTATGAGATCATCTGCACACATTGTGACATGAGATATATCGGATAAACAGGTATATGCCTGGCTGACCAATTTAGGCAGCACCTCTCGGATGTCAACAGTGGTGCCCAGAAACTGCTATCCATACACTTTAACAGTTCTGTCCACTGTGGCTTGGCTGACATACAGGTCAGGGCTATCAAATTGTGTGTTATCTCATGAGACATTGGAAAACCGTCTCATTTCCCAGTTGGGTTCACTCTCCCCTCACAGCCTCAATACCCAACACAGTTTCATTTTACTTCCGACTCACCCCTCCCTCCATCCCCCTTTTCATTAGTGCACATTGGTTATTTTTTTTCCTACCACGTCTTGTTTTCTGGTGATTCACTCATTGTTAATAATGGTGGCACAATGGTTAGTGTGCTTGTGTGTCAAACAGTGGTCTGGGTTCGATCTCAAGAAGGAGCAGGATTCACTGCTTTCTATGAGTAGGGAGTAAACCTTGCCTTATAATATGGCTACTTGATAATTTTCAGAATTGTCTGGGACTTGTCTGGGACTTGTCTGAGAGTTGTCTGGGAGTTGTCTAGTTGTCTGGAGTTGTCTGGGAATTTTCTGGAGTTGTCTGGGAATTTTTTGGGAGTTGTCTGGGAACTGGGAGTTGTCTGGGAATTGTCTGGGAGTTGTCTGGGAATTTTCTGAGAGTTGTCTGGGAGTTGTCTGGGAATTTTCTGGGAGTTGTCTGGAGTTGTCTGGGAATTGTCTGGGAGTTGCTTGGGAGTTGTCTAATAATTTTCTGGGAGTTGTCTGGGAACTGGGAGTTGTCTGGGAATTTTCTGAGAGTTGTCTGGGAACTGGGAGTTGTCTGGGATTGTCTGGGAGTTGTCTGAAGTTGTCTGGGAATTTTCTGGGAGTTGTCTTGGAACTGGGAGTTGTTTGGAGTTGCCTGGGAATTGTCTGGGAGTTATCTGGGAATTTTCTGAGAGTTGTCTGGGAACTGGGAGTTGTCTGGGAATTGTCTGCGAGTTGTCTGGAGTTGTCTGGGAATTGGGAGTTGTCTGGGAGTTGTCTAGGAAGGTAAGATGATGAAGAAGTTACTGGATACCCAACCTCATTATGCTATGGTCTAGAACAGATAAAGACCTATGGTAAGATCTGCTATGTGAGTACCTTTTACACGCATGGCACTTCATTTTAAATTCACCGCAAACAACGAAATTCCAGGAGTTTCCGTGAAATCACGTGACATCAGGGTGATTCCATAGTGGGTGTAGGGGTGCATTTATTAATTACAGATACAGACATATAATTGCTTTCACAAGTAGAAGGCTATTGTGTAATGTATTTATTGAAATAAAGAGTTATATAAATTGAATGTGTTGTCGATCACTTCTGGTTGAGTGTGTGGTGGACTGCTAGACCAATTGATGGATGCAATACATGTTTCTGGGCCCGGAGGGTCCTCACTGTCATCAGTGTGTATATCCATTTTTTGTGCTACTCGTCTTATCTTGTGTATGTCTCATCTGTCTGCGCTCATCTTTGATGTATCTGAGGGCCAATTTGTGAAGACAATGACATGTGGTTTTGGGTACATCTTGCTGCAAACACACTTGTTGACCGACCACGAAGTAAATCCCGATATCCCTATTATGAAAATTGATGATTCCACCAGATCTAGGTCAATGCTAAAAATAAATATGCGGTTTCTTCTTCTTCTGCGTTCATCCGGAGTTTTTTTTTTCGGATGTGATTGCGTTGTGCGTGTTTACAGCTGCATTCTTGCGCCGTTAGGCCGACACACCCGACTTCTGCGGGCACTTGTTGACCTTCCCGGGACTATGCGGTTTGTCTGTGGTGAATTAAACATGAAGTACCCGTTAAACATACACAAATGTTCTCGCTTCTGTTTTCTCTTTTGTCCACAGCAAATTCTTTGTCTGTAAATTGTGTTCCAAGCCACGCACTATGTGTGATCAGCTATCCTTCGCACAGTCCCAGTGAATGCAGTTTAACAATCCCACATACCTGGTTTGAACTCAGCTGCCGGCGATTCAGAAACAGACTGCCTTGCATTGATTTTCACAATGGTATGAGCGTCAATTGATCAGAAAACAATGATAAACTACTGAACGTAAAATTTCCTAGTAAATCACAAACAGCCAATAAAATGCTGGGCTTGACTGTGACATCCTGTAAAAGGACATGCAACTAACCTTACAATGTTGATGGTGTCATGTGTGTAGTCAGGGGATTATTGCCTGACATCATCTTCACCGACACTGTAGATGTTATCATGTTGTACACATGAACAGTGTCAGGTCGTAGATATGGCTGAGAGCTACCATACAACAGTCAACAGTACTACCTGCTTTCCGATAGCGCTGACTTTTGAGCGACGCCCCACACCCGACACCCCACATTGTGCAAACGGCATGTCCTGGGAGAAAAAATCCATCAGATGTTCTCTATTTTTAAATGTTAAATGGAGGTCCGGAGAGAGGGGTCTTCACCGACATACTACTTACTGTGCCCTTGATGTTTGGCAACTTATTGGGGTCAATCTTGCCCACATCCCAGGTCATTAACTTGGAGACTGGATCAAACGAGTTCTTGCCTTGGTTGCAGGTCAGGGTGACATTTAAGACAGACTTGGGGAAAGGAACTTCCAGTACAACGTTCTCAATCTGTGAAATATGAAATTATGTCTAGTACAACATGCTCAATATGCGAAACATGAAACTACTTCTACTACTATATTCTCAATCTATGAAATGTGACATTACTTATACTATTACATTATCAATCTGTGAAAGTACCTAAACTAAAGTACTAAAGTCGATAGGGTCAACTTCATTGCACAGGTTTCACCCATTTGGCCTGGTCTCTCTCTACAGAATGGTAAGCTACTAGCTGAGAGTATCGCACAAAGCACAACCTCCATAGCTCCAGCGATGACCCACAGGAGTCTCTGGAAAACTGCACTCGTGATCTGAACAACATGGTCTGGGGAATGAACCTACAACCTTTCAGAGAATTAGATAAATGGCTTAACCGCTTCACCATGTGCCAAGACCCAGTTCAGGGGTGCAGAGTACAGTCACACATTGTAGCGCGGAAAATGACTGAGTTGTGTTATGTCACCATGAAACCCGTGAAATATGAGATTACTTCTAGCACAACATGCTCAATCCGTGATACTTCAACTATTACATTCTCAATCTGTAAAATATAAAATTACATCTAGGACTATATTCTCAATCTGTAAAATACAAAAATTACCTCTAGGATTACATGCTCAATCTGTAAAATATGAAATTACTTCTAGCACAAAAAGCTTAATCAGTGACACATAAGTTACTTCTACTATTACATTCTCAATCGGTGAAATATAAAATTACTTCTAGGACTATATTCTCAATCTATGAAATGTGAAATTAATTATACTGCTATATTCTCAATCTGTAGACCATTACATTTCTTCTACTACTACATTCTCAATCTGTAAAATATGAAATTATTTGTAGGTCAATATTCTTCTGAAGCGTGTTACAAGTTTCCTTAACTCCTTGGTCTCTGACAAAACATTCAGCTAAACATTTTGTATTCCCTTAGTGAATTCTATAGAAATCCAAAACAATGTATTCCCTTAGTGAATTCTATAGAAATCCAAAACAATGTATTCCCTTAGTGAATTCTATAGAAATCCAAAACAATGTATTCCCTTAGTGAATTCTATAGAAATCCAAAACAATGTATTCCCTTAGTGAATTCTATAGAAATCCAAAACAATGTATTCCCTTAGTGAATTCTATAGAAATCCAAAACAATGTATTCCCTTAGTGAATTCTATAGAAATCCAAAACAATGTATTCCCTTAGTGAATTCTATAGAAATCCAAAACAATGTATTCCCTTAGTGAATTCTATAGAAATCCAAAACAATGTATTCCCTTAGTGAATTCTATAGAAATCCAAAACAATGTATTCCCTTAGTGAATTCTATAGAAATCCAAAACAATGTATTCCCTTAGTGAATTCTATAGAAATCCAAAACAATGTATTCCCTTAGTGAATTCTATAGAAATCCAAAACAATGTATTCCCTTAGTGAATTCTATAGAAATCCAAAACAATGTATTCCCTTAGTGAATTTTATAGAAATCCAAAACAATGTATTCCCTTAGTGAATTCTGTAGCAACCCAAAACAATGTATTCCCTTAGTGAATTTTGTAGCAACCCAAAACAATGTATTCCCTTAGTGAATTTTGTAGCAACCCAAAACAATGCATTCCCTTAGTGAATTTTGTAGCAACCCAAAACAATGTATTCCCTTAGTGAATTTTTTAGCAACCCAAAATAATGTATTCCCTTAGTGAATTTTGTAGCAACCCAAAACAATGTATTCCCTTAGTGAATGTAAATACAAAAGTCACAAACAATATGTTGCATGATTTATTGGCTGGCATATATTGTTGCATCTCGCCAGGTGCATACTGCAGGATTATATATCAAATGGGAGCTGTCTGGGAAAGAAAGGCAAGTGAGAGGAAAGGCACATCAGCTCATTACATGGTGGACTAGCTATCCCATCCTGAAGAAGGCTTTAGTTGCAGTCCAACCAACCAACCAAAGTGTTGGTTGAGGGCCTGTGCTTTGGTGGGGGGTAAAGGGTGAAGACAGGAGCAGCAGAATAAGGAAAGGAAGAAGGAGAGGCAGAGACAAAACCAAAAACAGAAGAGGAGAAGAAAAGGATGAGGAAGATGAAGATGAAGGAGGACAAAGAAAAAGAAGAGGGAAAAGAGGAAGAAAAGAAGAATGAAGAAAGGGAAGGAAGAAAAAGAGGAAAAAGAAGATGAGAAGGTAAAAGAAGAGGGGGAAGAAGAAGATATGAGTGCCTAATAGTTCATACTCTAGCAGTACTATCAGCTACAGAGCTACCTTAACCTTTTTTATTTGTTCTGTTCTTGTTTTGTAAAACTTCAATGTAAAGGGGGAAAGAAGCAAAATGACTGTTATGACTTCTGACAATAGACGACATGTAATGTGTTTCAAAATTCTAGTTTCCTTACCAATTTTCCCATGGTCTGTTTAGGTCCGACGGTCACCTCGAAACGTCCACCGCTGCCCTCTCTGTAGAAGATGTTGTGGCGTAGGTAAACTGGTATGGCCACCATGCTGAAAGGCAAATAGTAAAACTAAACTAGCAGATGTTTACTGTGAACTGTTTTACACTAAACAATCATGGTTATTTTGCAGTGTCATCTAAATCAAGACCAGCGCCTGGTGGAGGGGTCACAATGTTTGTTTCACACATCTTGAGATGTGTGTTCAAAATCCTGTAAGGCTCGGGAATTCTGTTTAAAATCCTAACCTGTACTCTATGAAAACCATAAACTGATTAGAGAAATTAGATGCAGACTGTCAAGATTTTTTGGGCACATGAGAAGAAATAAACTGGAGAAATTGGTGACAGCTGGCAAGGTTGAAGGGAAAAGAACAAGGGGAAGGCAGAGAGATAAATACCTGGATGGCTTGGCCACATGGCATAACGGAGACAAGAACATAGAGATGATCCACAACTCTAGTGACCATGTGAGATGGTGAAACATGACTGTCCACACTTATCGGAATGACAATGAACCTGTACACTACATGGCGACTGCTTTGGCAAGTGGTCCTTATTTCTCTGCACAGAAACACTCCCAACTCACACTAGCAATGGATAATGTCATTAAAATAAATTCACAAAGCAAAAAATAACAATCAATAATTGTAGATCTTGATTATAATACTATACTAATATATATACCCTGGTGCCATGGTTGGTTAGTTCGTGGGTTCAGAAACCTCTGGAAGACTGAGTTTTAACCTATTAACCCTTTACAAGGCAGAACGGCCATTTACGTCCGTTACCCTAAACGGGCAAAACATCCCAGAACGGCCGATACTATTATGCATTGTAAAAACGCGATCTCTCGGCTTTCCAACACTTCAGACGGCTACTTTCGCTTTCGCCGATAGCTTGACAACGTGGCCGCCATTTGTAAGCGTGCTATTATGAATTTGAACGGACTTTTACGGACATTTTTTGATAGTTTTCGGGGTTTTTACGCTGTTTTTCAAAACGGATTTCGGCGATTCTTCAAGTGATAGCTGAGATTTCACTCTGTTCAATTTAAGTGACATTAAAGGGCATGAAGTTGACTATTAATCAGAGCTAGATATCAGTGAAAAGCGTTACTTTGCATTAACAGTCGTGAGTCGGACTTTAAAAAAAGTGATTATGATTCTGAAAATGTGTTTGTAAATTGCCGTATAGATGATGGAAAATCACAAACAACATGCTGTATTTCTTAAATATTTGTGTTCATATATGGATTACCAACAACAATCATGTGAGTAACATATTCTGCATTCTTTTCCCTTCATTGTGTTGTTTATTTAACTAAAATCGGTTGACTAACACCTTATTTGTGATGTTTTTACTAACGCGACCCGAAATTTTACCGAACCTGAAAAAATCTTGCCCATTCAGGGCTAAAAAACGGACAAGCGTCTGCCCTGTAAAGGGTTAAGTTCAATGCACTGATGGTCGGGTTGTCTGAGTCATAAAAAAGATGTGCATCTATCCGAGTGAGGTTGGTGTAGACACTTTTCTCCTGACAAGTTACAAGCTTCAAACCCACAAGGCCTGCATTGCAGAGTTCTCCTTTCCCTCTGCAAGCTCAGGCACCAGACGAATGTGCAAGACTGATACTGAAATTTCTCATACGATGTGCGTTTATTGTTTGTGTGCTGGCGAAGGCTTTGGCCGCAACGTCCATTTTGTTACTTGTGGTTGTGCTCTAGTAAAGCTTACTGATTTTACTTCTCGTTTTTTTTGGGGGGTGATTCATACATATGCAGTGAGGCATGGAAATTCTCAGACGGTTAGCTAGACTGGGGTTTCAGTCCATGGATAGGCCATATAGGGATGAGCCGCCTCAAGGTGTTGGTCAGTATGAGACTCGGTCATTATCTTACAACCTCAGTAGCAGTTCACATAGAGATAAGGTGTGATTGTGGCGCCAATCCACATGTGCACTTGGAGATAAGGTGTGATTGTGGCACCAATCCACATGTGCACATGGAGATAAGGTGTGGTTGTGGCGCCAATCCAAATGTTCACATGGAGATAAGGTGTGATTGTGGCGCCAATCCACATGTGCACATGGAGATAAGGTGTGATTGTGGTGCCAATCCACATGTGCACAAGGAGATAAGGTGTGATTGTAGCACCAATCCACATGTGCACATGAAGATAAGGTGTGATTGTGGTGCCAATCCACATGTTCGCATGGAGATAAGGTGTGATTTTGGTGCCAATCCACATGTGTACATGCAGATAAGGTGTGATTGTGGCGCCAATCCACATGTGCTCATGGAGATAAGGTGCGATTGTGGCGCCAATCCACATGTGCACATGGAGATAGTCGCTGATATTGTTTGAATATGGAGAAACGTTATCCCCACAGAAGTCTAAGACTTAACATAGTAACATTGCAACCTACCATCCAGGTCACAAGAGATGTCTAAGGAGGGTTGGCATGGGACTGGCTTCACCATCCCATAGAAATCGCTAGCTTAAAAATCCAACCACCTATTACCAAGTCTTGGCTTGCTATGAGATGGTCGCTTCATTCAAAAATAAGGGGCAGAAGAAGATCAGATTGGGCGTTTAACCCTTTACAGGGTGGAACGACCATATCCGTCCAATCGTTTAAATGGGCAGACCGCCCAAACGCACCCAATACTATTATGCATTGTAAAAACGTGATCTCTCGGTTTTCCGATACTTCCGACGGCTACTTTCGCTTTCGCCGATAGCTTGACAACGTGGCCGCCATTTGCAAGCGCCTGCTATGAATTTAAACAGACTTTTTAAAAATAGTTTTCGGGGTTTTTACGCTTAGTTTTTCAAAATGGATTTCGGCAATTCTTCAAGTGATAGCCGAGATTTCACTCTGTTCAATTTAAGTGACATTAAAGGGCACAAAGTTGACTACTAATCGGAGCTAAATATCAGTGAAAAGCGTTACTTTACATTTAGCAGTCGTGAGTCGAACTTTAAAGAAAGTGATTATGATTCTGAAAATGTGTTTGTAAAATGCTGTATAGATGACTGAAAATCACAAACAATAACTGTATTTCGTAAATATTTGTGTTCATATATGGATAACCGGCAACAATAACATGAGTAACATATTCTGCATGCTTTTCCCTTCATTGTGTTGTTCATTTAAATAAAATCAGTTGACTAACACCTTATTTGTGATGTTTTTACTTTCATTTAAATAAAATCAGTTGACTAACACCTTATTTGTGATGTTTTTACTAACGCAACCCGAAATTTTACAGAACCTGAAAAAATCTTCCCCGTTCAAGGCTAAAAAACGGACAAGCACCTGCCCTGTGATGGGTTAATAGTATCTCCTGTACACATTCCATGGGGCAGGTGTGCCCGGGTCTGGGCTTATAGTGACCAAGACCTCCTTTCATCTACATGTGTAATATTCTGGACAGATAATAGATCTGGTGAACAAAGGGAGGAGCAACCACGGTTTCAACTGTGATGAAGCCTACCCTCAAATATTGTACACTACAAGACTGCCAGAGAGTCATCGCTATTACCTGCAATGATGGTAGACAGTCAACCCCCAAGTTTTGCCTTCAGCGTTCAGAGTTCGTAAACATGCTTGTGATGAGTGTGTTGCTTGCATGCCAGGATGGAAACCAACTCATCATCAGTCCACCCTTAACTTCAAAATAGCAAAACCTATCCACAAATGAATATTTATGGCATGTGTGATTCTGGTGTACACATATTTGGATAATCCCATCAACTATGGAGTTTATGTACTGCACTGAGATTCTCCTGGTGTGATCAATGGAAGGAGACTGGGGTACTAATAGAGATGTCTGTCTACAATGAAAGTGAACTTATATAAAAATCAAAACAAATGAAAGTAAATATATGCAAGATTTTTAAGACACAATGTACGTACTTGTTTGACCCGATGTGGTAGGACATCATACGAAAATGACCATCCGGCGGCACAAATGACAGGATCTTCTCAGACTGCAAATATGATTACATTAATCAATCAGTCAACTAGACTTTTTTTATTAAGAAGAAAAGAAACTGTTCTATACTTGAACAAACTAAAGAAATAATGAATGAAATAAGGAGGGAGGAAGGGAGGAAGGGAGGAAGGGAGGGCGGGAGGGAGGGAGGGAGGGAGGGACGGACGGACGGACAGACAGACGGACGGACGGATGGATGGATGAAACAAGATCATGATGTCCTGCGTATATCTAGATATATCAGTTCAGTTATGTCAAAATGCTGTCTTGAGTGTGTTTCCTTTTTTTGTTTGTTTCTTTTAACAGAATGGTAATAAACAAAGAATTTTTAAAAACATTGGAGAACTGCCAGAACTTATTATCACTGGACGAATCACAACAATCTTAGGTATGCTGGTGAAACAGTGTTACTAGCAGAAAGCAAACAAGAGTTACAAAATCTAGTGGAACAAGTAAACAGGCAGTGTGCAGAAAGTGGCTTAAATATTAATATCCAAACAATGAAAACTATGATAAATAGCAGTGGAAAGGAGAGGATTGTAAACAGGGAGATACTAGAACGAGTAATAAGCTTCTCCTATCTTGGATAGATAATGACAGAAATGAAACAGGATCGAAAAGAGAATAGGAATGGTCAAAAATGTTTTCAACATCATGAAATCAGTACTAACATCTATAGAGATTAGCAACAGATTAAAAATTAGAACTGCCAAATGTTATGTACATTAGACACTATGGCACAGAAGCTTGGACACTGAACAAGCAATTATAAAGTCGAATAGAGGCCCTGGAGAGATGTCGATATACAGAAGAATATGTCATATTTCATGGAAACAAAAACAATCAAATACAGAGGTTCTAAAAATAACTAGGAATGAAAAGAGAAAGAAAGAAATAAAAAGAAGGCAAGTGAAATAATTTGGCCACATTAAAAGACACTCTTATAAAAACCACACTGGAGTGTAAGATTGAAGGAAAACGAGCAAGAAGTAGACAAATATACAAGTGGGAAGATTATATCAAGAGATGGACGAACAGCAATCTGACAGAATGTACAGTCAGGGCAAGAGACAGACAGTGTTGGAGATCCATTGCAACCAACTTTTATTGTAAAGATGTCACCTGACTGATTGACTGAATAAATAATTAATGAGTAATCGTTATCATGAGCCAAAATAATAATGACAGTGTGACAAAAGCAGTACCTCCCATCTCTTAAATCGAACACAAGGATGAAAGCTGACATCATCCAACAGTCTTGGGTTGACAAATGACAACGTCAGATCTGGCATTCCACTCAGCTTTATTAAGCAGTCAATCTGAATAAATACAAAGCAGTACAGGATTACGTAAACAATTCAGATTTTTGAGGCACATTTTGAGGAGAAATAAACTTGAAGGTGGTCATGATTCATCACCTCACACCATCATCAGTCTTGGAATAGATCTGTGCTCTTGTCCTAGTTATGCCATGTAGCCAAGCTGTCCAGGTATTTACCTCTGTCTTTCTCTTGCTCTGTTCCTGTCAAGTTTAACAGCTGTCACTAAGATGTCAAGTTTATTTTTTCTCATAATGTTCCCCCATATATCTTGACTGTATATGGTCCAATTTCTCTAATTAATTTACAACTTTCATTTGTTTTTGTTTTTTAAGGACTGTCTAATTCATTTTTTTTTCTGACCGTTCGTAGTATTCTTTGTGTTTCCTCAGAATCCACATGTGCACTGTCATGAGATGTTTCTCAGCTTGGCTTGCCTGCTTATTGTCTATGTTTTAGATTATGGACGTGATGGCTTACTAAAGTTACAGGAAACCTTGGAGTGAGTTGGCGATTGCTGAAGGTGACGTGTAGGCATACTGTACAAGAGCTGGCATACTGTACAAGAGTACAGAGGTCCTTTGTGCATGCTGGAATTATTTAAAGACCTCACATCATCATCATCATCATCATCATCAAGTGCCATGCCAGCTGGCATAAGCGTTCATGACTTTCCACAGATCTCGCTCTTTGGTTTTATGGATCAACTCTGCTGATGATATTCCCCCATGCCACCGTCTCAATCCATCCAGCATAATTTTGCTTGGTCTACCTCTGCCTCTCTTCCCCTCGATCTTTCCAGTTGTCACGATGTTCTCCAATGCCTCTCTTCTCATCACATGACCAAAGAAAGCTGTTTGTCTCTTTCTTATTGTTGTATATAATGTTCTAGATTCATTAGCCTCTTTCAAGCAGTCTCAGTAGATGTAAATCATAAATAAAGAGCACAAACTGAAAACTCTGCTGGGGTTGACTGTGACGTCCTATAAAGGCTACGCAATTAACTTTTAACTAGAGGTCTAAGATTTTTTTTTTTCCCGCGTTTCCATCCTGTTTCAGGATATTGCGGTCAACACCAGCATCTTTCAGCTGTATGTTGATTCCTAGGCTAGATTACGCTCATCAGCACGCCACGACTTTTTGAGCGACCGGCTCCATACTCTCATAAATCACTGGCACGACTCGAACCACTTCTAATTCTCGTGCGCTCACGTCAACCACGAGAGTATTCAGAGTTAACGGAGAAAGCTGCTAACCCCTCGGCCAGGGAGCCGGCTAGAGGTCTAAGATGGATGTTGTTATAGTTACTACCCAATCCTAAACGGGCCTTCTACTTCTTCCTCCTCAATCTGTAGCTACTGACTAACAACACACTGAACTACGAAAACACTACACAGAACACTGAAACGTTTCATATCCTATAACTGATGGTTCCAACCAGGAATGCAATTCACAGTTATGTTCTAAAATCGTAACATTGTAAGATAATATACATATCTACAATACATCTGGCAGTCATGTTGACTTGCCATCGCCAACATTGGGTTTACGATCTGTGATCTTCCTCTCATGGTGCTTCAGCCCTGACTAGCACTTTTTTAAGTCTTTTCAACTCTTGCATTAATTCAACTCATGCATCACGATTAATTCATGTGCCCCGACTGACATTATCCCCACTTGGCCCCTGACACTACCACTCTGCAAAAGCATAACCAATCACAAACACAAAGACAGAATTATGAAACGCAAGCACTCACATAGCCTTGAATCTCGGCAATCACCGTAGACCCGGATTTATCGATGATTGCATCAATTTCCTCGATGACATCGAAGTAGGCTTCATTGTTGGTGTATTTGACGCCTGTCCGGCGCCATGGAATGTTAGACAGCTGCCCTGTGGGTAAGGTTGCTCCAACACTGCAGACACACAACAAATTAAACCAATGTCTTGTGCTGAATGTTAGAAGTGTCATAATATACAATATTATGGAGCTCTTAAACTTCCGGTGCGCTGATGATGGAGTAGCAGGTTCAACTGACTCAAATGTGACTTCTCGTCCTTGACTTGGGGACGTAAATTACAAGTACCTCAGAAGTCGGAGTGGGTCCGCCTGATGGCGAGGGACACTGGTAATAGGGAAAACTAAATCATGCACACAAAAATCAGTCCTGTGCACTAGAAGTAGTAGCACGTGTATGGACTATGTTTGAGTTCAATATGAGTGAATGCCCCCCCCCCCTCCCACCTCCCCCAATGTGTGCATATAGCCCACGAGAGGAGATTGTATTTCAGTAAAACATGCCCTCTGAGGCTATACAAAGAATCGAAGTAGTGTGAATGTCTTTCAAATGTCTTACTAGATGACGAATGGTGTTGGGATGAAGTTCATTCTTTTCTCTTCCCCAAGGAAAACAATCTCCACTTGGATGAATCCTGCCCAAGACCACTCATCATCTCATCAGGTACGCATCAAGACTGAAAGAGATCACAGCAAATCCCAACAATAACTTTAGTTTAGTTTAGTCGATGGATCAACATCACGGCACACGGGTGCAACCCATAAGTGCTCCGTTTTCCTCCTAACTCAAATCTGAGTCTGGAGAAACTCAGCTCAATGCACGAACTTCGTAGCACCGGTGAGGATCCTGAAAATACTTTGGGTAGATTTTTAACTCGAAATTTTGCCCGGGCAGCGCCGTTAGGCTACTCTTTTTCGATTTCCAACTGCCAAGGGATTTTTTTACATACGCAACAATACACACGGGCCTTCAATCTCACTACCCAGAGACCAGGGGAAATTTATTACTAGAAGTCCTGGTGAAAAAATCCCGGCATCACCGGGGCTTGAACCCGGGACCTCCAGCACTCGAGGCGGACACCATACCTCGAGACCACGCTGCTCCCCCGATAATAACTTGTAGACAGGCAGCACCAAAGTCTGGCCTTTCAAGCTTGGAGACCTCATACACATAATGGAAATGAGTGTGCTGACTGATACCAGGATAAAAGCAGTCACCACCACTGCACATATCCATGTTATACAAGAGTAAACAGCGTGAACAATGAGGCTCAAGCACAACAACAACAGCAAACACAGTTGGAACCCTGACCTTGTGGACTTGCCGGTAACTGTGTCAGCGATGGACCTCAGGAAGTTTGGAGGCTTGATCAGCTCCTTCAGGACATTGGACTCTACGGCCAGGGGGAAGCCGTTGTCCAGCATCTCATCCAGTAACTGGAAAACATAGTCATTCATCAACAACAGCAGAAACAGTGAGAAGCTACATACTTCACAGTATGCTAAAGAAAAACATTACACTACACATCTCTATGATAACATTAAACTACACATCTCTATAAAACATTACACTATACATCTCTATGATAACATTAAACTACACATCTCTATAATAAAACATTACACTATACATCTCTATGAAATATTACACTACACATCTCTATGAAACATTACACTACACATCTCTGTGAAACATTAACATTAAACATCTCTGTGAAACATTAACATTAAACATCTTTATGAAACATTACATTAAACATTTTCATAAAACCTTACATTATACATCTCTATGAAGCATATACTACATATCTCTATGAATTATTACACTACACATCTCTATGAAGCATTACACCATACATGTCTAAAGAATATCACATCACTATGAAATTTTACACTATACATCGCTATAAAATACTACACTACATATCGCTATGAAACATTACACTACGCATCTCTATCAAGTACTAGACCAATTCCCAGAAAATACTAAAAATGTTCCCCCATTTGTATAAGACTAGGTCAACCCCAGGACCGAGCTGTTTAAATAAATTAGACCTGCCTCTGCTGGGGATTGAACTCAGACCACTGTCTTGGCAGGCAGGCACTCTAACTACTGTGCCTTGTGGCTTTGTCCTGAAGTATACAGGTACTTTATTGTCTTGTTTAGCATGTCTTCCTCTATCTTAACTGCTGGAACACCTTACTGACTTCAGTTCTTCTTCTTCTTCTTTGCGTTCATCCGGAGTGATTTTTTCAGATGTGATTGCGGTGTGTCTGGTTAGGCACCCTCGGGTCGAAACCCTCAGGCCAACACATCCGACTTTTAGCGTGCATTTTTGACCAGGTTAGCAATCCTGGGAGACTCTCACTTTTGTGGTACCGTCCACATCTCAGCTGGTCTAGTTGGAACAGTCGAAGACTACACGGTCATCCCTCAAGTGAAGGCAGGGACAGTCCATAGCATTTTCCGCCATCCTGGGTGGCTTCCATAATTGCAGAGCCGGCACATAACGCTCTGGTGCTGGGTTTACCGAGGGAATCGTCACGTCCTGCTCATGGCTGTTTTAATTCCTCACTTCAATATATTGGGCATTTCGCTCGCCCTGGGCCGTTCCTGCACACACCAGTCAGCTCTGCGGTTGGTTTCCACTAAGCGAGTTTTCGGACATGTGCTTGTCCCTGTACCCATCAGAGCTGTTCCAGGCACGGCGGACATTCGGAAAACTACCTAGTCAGAGCTGTTCCGAACAAGAGCGGCATTCGGAAACTAGGTAGTCAGAGCTGTTCCTAGCACGGGAGACATTCGGGCGAGACATTTCACTCGGACGTAAATGCGTAGTGTCAATTTTTAGTTTGCCACCCGTAGGCCGACACTTCCGACTTCCGGCAGGCATTTTTTAGTGAGGTTAGCCTTCCTCTGGTTTCGAGACACGTTAGACTGTTGTAATGTCACCCACATCTCAGCTGGTCAAGATAGAACGATCAACGATATCGTGGTCTGCCCTCAAGGGAAGGCAGGGGCAGACCATGGGCATTATCTCGCTATCCAAGGAGGCTTCCATAATTGCAGAGCCGGCACATATTGCTCTGAGACTGGGCTCACCCAAGGAGTTTCCACGTCCTGCTCATGGCTGCTTTAGTTCCTCACTTCCATGTGTTGGGCATCCCACTTGCCACTGATCGCTCAATCACACGCCAGGAGCGGTTAGACTGCGAGTGACATCCACTCGGTAAGCTTTTGCTTGTGACTTCAGACCACGCAATAGGTTCGCTCGCCATGCGTTCCATTTTGCGTTGATGAGACATTATTCCACTTTTGTCTACACTCTCTATGAGTTAGATACAGACAGTTTCCGTAATCCTTCGACTGGGGCACTTTTCTGACTTTTTTGTACTCGCTCACGAGGTAGGCTACATGTGCTGCCGGCTCAGCACCTTACCTTCGTGCAGCAGTGAACGGCAAATGGCCAGGCCCCTTCATCCGGGAATCTCTCATATCCCCCAGCTGGGAGCCTTCGAACATGTATCAGACCTGAGCATGTAGCTTGCTCAGTATCATGTTTCTATTTTCCGGTAGACGGGTATCAGCCTGGCTCTAAGATCCGAGGGTTTGTGGCTTAGAGGCGTTCAGCCACAGCCCTCGACAGGGAGCCTTAAGAGTTTTGTCCGGACCAAGAAATTCTGCCTTCGTGCACCTGATTTAAATTTTGACTGCTATCCTCAGTCTATACCTGCAGAGCAGCAGGTTGTGTCTCTCTTAGTCTGGTCCCTATCCCATAAGCTGTCCGATATGTAATTTTCCACCCATCGGCAAGCAAATGGGGTCGATGGGACACGCAAGCTCCCCCACCACGTCAAGGTGGAGACACATCGGGGGAGACTTCAGTTCATTTAGAATGATCACGTGCAGCAATCTATATCACCAAATTAAGATAAGAGAAAATCTTTTATGTAGAAGCAAACAACAATGAAACACATTCGCATCTCACCTCATACACAATAACATAATGCTCTTTGAGATTTGACTCGTTACATTCGGTGAAGTAGTCATCGAATGTATCACAGATCCTGTGCAGGAACTCAATCACAAATAATGGAGGAACTGTCAGGAATATAACACACTGTTTCATTAGCTGTCAGAAATATAACACATTGTTTCATTAGCTGTTGGGAATGTAACATGGTATTGTTAGTAAATATCCATGAACAACCTGAAATAAAAGTCCTTACCCAAAAATATACCTTAAGTGTGGGTTGAAGAGACAGGCAGGCAGGCAGGCAGGCAGACAGGCAGGCAGGCAGGCAGACAGGCAGGCAGACAGACAGACAGACAGACAGACAGACAGACAGACAGACAGACAGACAGACAGACAGACAGACAGACAGACAGACAGACAGACAGACAGACAAAAAATAAACAGGCAGAGAGATACAAAACAAAATTAACAGAGACATAAAGAACAAGGCAAACAGTTTCATTCACTCAAATGCCACCTCCACAACGAAGGTTGGCAGGCAGGCAGACAGACAGACAGAGGGACAGGTAGAAAAAATAAACAGGCAGAGAGATACAAAACAAAATTAACACAGACATAAAGAACAAGGCAAATAGTTTCATTCAATCAAGTGCCACCCCCACAACGAAGGTTGGCTGCAATGGATGTCCAACTCTGTCTCTCACCCTAGCTGTACACACTGGCAGTCTCTGTTCAACCATCCCTTCTCGTTATCTACCCATTCGTACCACTGTCTAACTCTTGCTTGCCTGCCTCAACTGTTCCCTCCACTTTGATATTTTTATACAAGTGCCATGTAGTAACTATTTTGTAAAGTTTATCTTTAGTTTCATACAGACTTGAGTTTGGTCTTAATCTCTAAGAATAATTGTCTGGCCAGGGGATCGACCCTGCAACATTAACGCTATTAGCCTGATCCTCTAACCAAATGAGCTAACCGTTGCACTCTGAACAAACTCACAGATGTTTCATCTCCCTCAGCATATGTTGTAAGGTGTAGATGCTGATCATTCCAGTTTAACACAATTGTTGTAGATAGGTCAAGTGTCAGATCTCAGTCAGATATGACTGAGCTACTGTATGACAGTAGACAGTACTACCTGCTTCCCGTTAGCACTGAATGTTGGGCGGCGCTTACCAAACCCAACACCCCACATTGTGCTAACCGCTTTGGTGGAAGAGCGTAATTGGGAGGGTACAAGCCTTAACCTGGTGCGAGGAAATGCAATCTAAAGACTAAATGTCATCGCAGGGCAGACCAGGCCCTAAGTTTTGGTTGGTAACTGGTCTAGGATCGAAGCTCCAACAGTCGGACAGTTAGAGCATTGCTTTGCTGATCCGGCAGCTTCTGCAACTTGTCTTGTTCCAGATGTCTTGGTGTTACCTTTCCTCTGCAGTAAACTAGGCAGGCAGAGAGAGCGATCATGCTGCATGAGCAACACATGGTCTCTACAATTCAGTCTAGGCTTTGTGCTATTTTTGACGCACAATGTAACAAACTATCATCTATCAAGATGGCAAGGTGCCAGTAGTAGCAGTATAGATACATCAAATTTGTCCTTTCATATGTCCTTCTATGCAGGAACCACACTTAAATCCAAATTCACATATTCTTAAATATATTCTTTCATGTGTTATTGTATCTTCACTTAGCAGACATTCGTAGATATTCTTCAGAATGTCTGCCTTGTCCATTGTGAGTGTTCCAACTGCTGGCATTCTTAAAGTAAACGCATCTCCTGGTTACCTTGCACTTCAGCATGACTTGAGTTTAAGTCTCTGTAAGAAATAAAACGGCTCTATGGAGAAGGGGTTATGGACGAAAATTCATAATCCTGCATACCATGTTCGAAACAGCTGCTGGCGATTTGGAAGCAGACCACCTTGCGCTGGTTTCCATACAATGGTAGGAGTGCTGGTAATTCAGAAGGCAATAGCAAACTACTGAACGTAAACTTGCCCAGGAATCACAAACAACCAAATAATGTTGGAGTTGACTGCGACGTACTGTAAAGGATATGCAACCAACTATAAGATATAAGTGTCTATGCTTGGCACTCATATCACAGGCTTCCATTCAACAATCAAAAATAGAGAGCATCTGTTGGATTGTTTCCCCAGGACATGCTGGTGTGGTGGGATATAAGCAGGCGGACAGATTGGCTGGGTCTGCACCACTTGATGGGGTATTGGTGCGAGATACAGCAGATGTGGTCGGGGACCTTTGGAACAGACAGACCATCACGGCTTGGAGAGAATGGTGCTGCAGGGAGTGACTAGAGGTTCTTGCTGACACTAAAAACTCTGACACATAATCAGACTGCTACTTGTATCATTAGTATAGGGACTCTTCGCTGGCTGTTGCAGATGAGACAGATCATATATGTGAATGTCTCAAGTGCTGTGGTGTTGGCTGTTAACTCAAACTCAACTCAACTCATGCCACATTTGTCTATTTTAAACCTCATGCAATACAGACTGAGAACAGACACTATGACTGCTCTGGTGATTCAAGTATATACTAACTACCTGACAACTATAGAGATCGTAGTGAAAGCTTGGAGTTTAGTGTTCACTTAGTGGGCCAGCATATGTTTCCTAGCTTAGTTTAAGATAACAATCCTTTAGAACATGTTGAATTGTTTATTTGCTTCCTCTTCTTCATCTCTTCCTCCAGTCACTTCAATGAAGTGTTGGGGAAGATGTAAAGTTTTTTTTACACTCTTTCTAATGCTCTTTGTAAGTTGGTATTTATTTCTCTAAGGTTGTTTTTGATACGGTCACTCCATTTTTACAAGGTCTTCCAATATGCCCTTTATCTATTATATTTCTTCAATGTGGCTCTGTGGCAGATGGTACCAGGACATTCTTATAAGGTGACCAAACCAATTAATCTGTTTATTCTTTAATGAAGTGCATGACTGGTTTCAGACCTAGTCATCTTCTAATTTCCTCACTCCTAATTCTACCTCTCATTGTTACTCTTCTAAGGCATCTTATCTCTGTTGTTATGATTTGGCACTCATTAGTTGCAGTAAGCATCCATGCTTAACATTGGTAGCATAATGTTGGCCAAAAGATAGTTCTCATAACATTTGCTTTAGTACTTATAGGTATCATTATATGCGACAGAAGTGGTGGAGCTAGTTGTCCCAGTACCTGATTTGCCTTTGCACGTCTGTTGATTTCTCTATCCATTTCCCCATCTGAAGTTAAAATTGACCCTAGACACTTCTGCTTATTCAGCATGCATAAATTGGTGCAGCAGACAGACAAAGCCTATACAAGTGTCTATTCAGTCTGTTATGTCTTATCCTGAGGCCAAGAATGGTGATCTGTTCCCATCAATCAAGAGTGCTTTTATTCCATTGACCTTTACTTGATCATAATTAAAACAACACATCTACAATGCACAAACCTTCAGTGGTGACTACAGCAACAAAATACAAGTTGTTGCGATAGATGTTGATGAGATAATGATGTGGGGTGGCAATAACTGGTGGTACATCCTCTGGGTTTGATGCCTGAAAGGGGAAATAATTATCAGAAATGAATAAGGGGAAGAAACTAATCAAAAGCATAAGTTAGTTACATATCATTCAGCCTGATCATGCTCGCTCGCTTGTGTTTGCTGGCTGTGATCTCCAGCGTGAAGTCATGTATGTCGGATGAAGACATCCTGTTGTCCAACATCAGTGTGATGTCATACAGGTCCTGAGGTTTGCGTGAGCATCCGTTGTCCCATGTCTGATTTATTGGTGTGCAGACTGGTGGTTCCTCGCCGTGCAGGCAGACACTCTCCGACTTCGGAGGAAGCCTGATCATAAATAGGGAAACAAAAGAAATTGTCATCATTATAAAGCAAGCTGTCTTGCACTGTTTCAAAATGTATGTAGCCTTTGAAAAACATCTGAAAATATCTAATAGCAATGGAAATGTGGTTTCTGAGGAAAATGCAAAGAATACCATGGACAGAAAGAAAAACCAATGAGTCCTATAAAAAACAAATAAAAACCATAAATCGATTTGAGAAATTAAATGTAGAAAGTCAACACCATTAGGTACAATAAGCAGTGGATAACAGTGCAGAAGCATCTCACACTCATCTTTAAGCCTTCTTCTTCAGCCATGTGGTGGTTCTGATCGACACTCAACCAACTCATGGAGAAAAATGTACGTGGACGTTCACTCCAGCTGGATACTCTTTGTTGGCTACTGAAGAAGGTGGTGGAGTACATGTCGAAATGTTCTGAGTGCAATGATATTGATTCTTTAGTTCATATTGACCTTGGGGTATAGAGGCATCTTAGTCTTATACAGTCCTTCCTCTTCTCCCTGGAGGTGCAGAGGCACCATACAGTCTTCTTTAACTCTTCCTTATCTGGTATGACACTTGATCTGTTTTTTGTTTTTTTTAACATAATAACACAATCACAATCATAATTTGCAGAACAAAGCAGGAAAATGCTTCACACAAAAATGAATACTAAGTTTTTCTTCTTTGTTTTTATTTTGTTTTCATTCACTCACTTTAAACTCAAGCGTAGTCCATACACGAAATACATCTTAATAGTGCACTGGACTGACTGTTGTATGTGAATTAGCTTTCCCTATTATCAGTGTCCCACGCCATCAGACAAACCCACTCTGACTTCTGAGTTACTTGTAAGTTACATCCCCAAGTCAAGGACAGGAAGTCAACATTTTAGTCCAACTGACTAATAGAGATTTAACTCACTACCTTGGCATCAGCACCCAAAAGTTTAATAGCAAGCACTCTTATCCTTTTGGCCATGCTGACTTCCTACTGAGCTAGTAATTCATAAGCTGGATACATTACCACACAACTACCAAGGTTCCAAGATAATAATATGCATTGAGGCAATGCCCAACTGCTTCCTTGTTAGGACATGTGTGTTCTTAAACTTACAGTGTGCTGATGGAATGCTAGGCGGTTCAACCCCAACACCAGCATTAAGTTGGACTTAAACGAGCTGCTGAATGTAAGACTTTCTAGAAATTCAACCTGGGGTTGATCACAAAAGACATACATCATTTTTTAATGTTTCATTACAAAAACGTTAGTTGCATATCCTTTACAGGACATAGCAGCAGTCAACCCCAACATTTTTGGCTGTTCATGATTCCTGGACAAATTTACGTTCAGTAGTTTGCTATTGCGTTCTTAACGACCGGCACCTATACCATTTCATACAAAACCAACACAAGGCAGTCTGCTGCCAATTCGCCAGCAGCCATGTTTTGAGCTGTGTATGCGGGATAAACGAACTGCATCCGTCACTCCTTCACCACGGAGCCGGCAATGTGTCATTACAGAGGTGTTAAATCAGTTTACTTTTAGAGGATAGATTAACCGGTTGAGTGATGATTGAGTTAGGAAATGATTGGCTGATTGATTGACTTAGTGACTCATTAATTATTCAAGTTAATGACCAATTGACTGATTGATCAATTTATTTACTCGTTCACTATATTAGTTATTTACTGAGTTAGTGATCTATTGATCAATTATGATTTATTGACCCAGACTGATTGGCTGATTGAAATGAATGGTTTCAAAGACCATCTTCCTTGCCCAGTAAAACTACCCACTAGTGATCCAGCCTCAATATTCAGATCTCACTAGGAACTACTCACCTCAGTGCACAAACTCCATAACACCAGCACCAGGATACTAATTTGTGTAAAAACCAAAATCCACATAAACTATATGGAGGTCAGCATGGCCGAATGGGTAAGAAAGCTCACTGTTTAACTTCCAGTTTGCTGATGCTGAGGTAGCGGTTTCAACCCCTAAACCACTCAGTTGCACTAAAATGTTGACTTCTCGTCCCTGAACTGGGATCATAAATTACAGGTATCTCTGAAGTCGGAGTGGAGTCGCCTCATGGCGAGGGACAATGGTATTAGGGATAGCTAATCCACAAGTCAGTCCAGTGCACTAGAAGTAGTAGCATGTGTATGGACTTGAGTTCAAAGCAAGCAGCACAAAAATAAAACAAACAATAACAAGAACAAGAAACTTACTTTACTTTGGACCTCAAAAAAGTAATCACAAATGGATTTGTTCACAACACTCTTCCAATGCTTCTCCAGAAACACATCCCTGATCATAAATGGAGAAACAAATGGAATTATCATCATTATAAAGCAAGTTGTGTCACACTGTTTCAAAATTTATTTAGTCTTTTGAAAAACATCTGAAAAATATCTAATGGCAGTGGAAATGTGGTTGCTGAGAAAAATCAAAGAATACCACGGACAGACAGAAAAACCAATGGGTCTGACAAGAAACCAATAAAAACTGTAAACTGATTAGAGAAATTAGACACAGACAGTCAACACCTCAAGGTACTATAGGCAGTAGATGACAGATCCCCTGTGCTACACCACAAGGTACTATAGGCAGTAGATGAAAGATCCCCCACCCTACACCGCAAGGTACTATAGGCAGTAGATGTCAGATCCTCTGTGCTACACCACAAGGTACTATAGGCAGTAGATGACAGATCCCCCACGCTACACCTCAAGGTACTATAGGCAGTAGATGACAGATCCCCCACGCTACACCACAAGGTACTATAGGCAGTAGATGACAGATCCCCCACGCTACACCTCAAGGTACTATAGGCAGTAGATGACAGATCCTCTGTGCTACACCGCAAGGTACTATAAGCAGTAGATGACAGATCCCGTCGTACACAGCAAGGTACTATAGGCAGTAGATGACAGGTTCCCCCCTCTCCTACACCACACGGTACTATAGGCAGTAAATGTCAGACCCCCCCCTCTCCTACACTACAAGGTACTATAGGCAGTAGATGACAGATCCCCCTGCCCCTCGCCTATACTACAAGGTATTATAGGCAGTAGATGTAAGACCCCCCCCCCCCTCTCCTACACTACAAGGTACTATAGGCAGTAGATGACAGTTGACAGACAGTTTGTTAAGTCTAGTGGTGAAGCTTACAGACGAAGCCTAGGATATTTACCCAATCTGTAGTTCCCTGAAGGAGGTTGGTGCAGCTGAGAGGTTTAACGCACATAAACTTCCTGTTCTGACCATGGCGTAGTGGATTTATTCCACAAGTCAGGCAGCTGGGCTTCAATATTGACTTGTCATTCAGAAATCTATGGCATACTACTGAACGTAACATTGCCCAGTAAACCAGAAACAGTCAATAGGAGCTGGGATTGATTGTATTGTCCAGCAAAAGACATAACATTTTTTCTTAGTTCCCTGAAAAATGGTGATACTTCCCTGTCAGCCAAGAGTCTGGTGGTAACAGCTGTGTTGATTCTGTATCAGTTACTACAATAACCAAGTTCTGGTTAGCTATTACAGCAACCTAAGTTCTAGTTATCACCTTAACTCCTCTTGTCCACATTAAAAGTTAGTTACATATCCTTAACAAGATGTCGCAGTCAACGCCAGCATTTGTTGGCTGTTTGTTACTTCTTGGCAAGTTTACGCTGAGTAGTTTGCCACTACTTTCTGAATGACCAGCACTCATACCTTTCTATGGAAACCAACGAAAGGCGGCCTGCTTTCAAATCACCCACAGCTGTGTTTCGAATGTTGTAAGGGGGATTATGACTTGCATTCATAACCACCTTCACCACAGAGCCAGTTTATCCACATTAGCTGTTACCTTAATGTACTCTGCTCCAATTATTTCTGTAACTATGCATACACCAGACAGCTAGCCTATTATTTTAACTCTTTCAATCCTCATTATTATTTTTACTCTTATCATTAACAAAGCTGGTTTAGAACACCAAGACCCGATATCTGTGGAGAGACCCGAAAGCTTACATGATGCTGGACGGACTGAGACGGTGGCATGGAGGAATATCATCAGCAGAGTTGATCCAGAACACCAGGGACCGAGATCTGTGGAGAGACATGAACGCCTACGCCAACCGGCACGGCACTTGATGATGATTATATCATTGGCACCTTGCCGTCTTGACAGACGATAGTTTGTGCTTTAAAAAGGCATAATAACTTTTAACTATGGCGGTAGCGAGTGTGACTGATAAGGCCAATTTGCGCTGTAAATGTCCGTTCACAGTGGGTGCATGTGAACACGTGGTCATTTCCACCATCATGCACCATCTTACGTCTCAAACGCTTGGTGTGTGACTTTTCTGCAATAATTTTCTCCTTTGTCTTTATTCCATTTCTGATATTTGCCCTCCATGCAACACGTTCAGCGGCGACTTGCTCCCAATGTGCATTATCAATGCCTGTATCAATCATGTCCCGCTTACACACATCTTTGTATCGTAGTAGAGGCCGACCCTGAGATCTCTTACCCATCTGTAATTCACCAAAAAAGATATCCTTTGGTATTCTACCATCATCCATCCTCCTAAGATGTCCTATCCATCTAAGTCTACGAAGACTGAGCATGGAATAAACTGTCACACAACCTGATCTTTCCAATACTTCAGTATTTGTGATTTTGTCTTGCCACTTAATACCAAGAATTCTTCGCAGACACCGCATATGAAAGCTGTTTAAATTGTTCTCTTGGTGTGAGTAAGTTGTCCAGGTTTCACTGCCATAGAGAAGAGTACTAAGGACACAGGCTTGATAGACAAGGACTTTTGTTTTGGCAGTAAGCTTCCTGTTCTCCCAGACTCTTTTTCTTAACCTGTTCATTGTTGTTGCTGCCTTACCAATCCGGATGTTGATTTCCTGATCTAGGGATAATTTGCTATTTACCACTGATCCTAGATATGTAAAATGGTCTACTATCTCTAGTTCGGCGTCGTCAATAAAGATTGATGGTACCCCATGTGCACCTTGTGACATAATCTGTGTCTTCTTTTTGCTAATTGTTAAACCAAATTCAGAACATTGGAGAATGCAGATAGTAGACATTGCAATTCTTCCTCAGAGTGAGTCGTAACTGCAGCATCGTCTGCAAAAAGCAACTCTCTGATCAGTACCCTCCTAATTTTGGTCTTAGCCTTCAATCTCTGAGCATTGTAGAGGCCGCCATCTGAGCGTGAGTGAATGTATATACCACCATCCTGATCACGAAATGCATATTTCAGTAGAAGTGAAAAGTATATTCCAAAGAGGGTGGGAGCTAGTACACAACCTTGCTTAACTCCACTCTTGATTTCAAATTCTTCAGAAGTTGCACCATCAAACTTGATTATACCCTTCATGCCTGTGTGGAACGATTCCACAATGGACAGAAGAGTTGGTGGGCAGCCAATCTTCTTTAGTGCCTTGAACAGACCCTCACGACTGACCAAATCAAATGCCTTTGTGAGGTCGATGAAGGCAATAAACAGTGGTTGATTCTGTTCACGGCATTTTTCTTGCATTTGTCGCAATGAGAATATCATATCAGTGGTAGACCGGTTCTGTCGAAAGCCACACTGTGATTCGGGGTAGACTTGATCTCCTAGGACTTGAAGTCTGCGCAGAACAATTCTGGCAAATACTTTTCCAACAATACACAGAAGTGAGATACCCCTATAGTTGTTGCAGTCGCTCCGATCGCCCTTGTTCTTGTACAGTGTTATGATGCTTGAATCTTTGAAATCCTGTGGGACTTGTCCTTCACGCCAGCATAGCTCTATTAGCTGGTGGATCTGTATAGTGAGTGTGTCTTGCCCACTCCTGATAACCTCTATTGGAATCCCATCCTTACCTGGAGCCTTGCCAGATGCAAGTTCATTTATAGCACACTTAACTTCTGTTATGGTGGGAAGTGTGTCCAGGTGGTCAAGAGTTGGTAGAGCCTCTATGGCGTTGAGGGCATTATCCGCTAGTTTGGTCTCACTTGAGTAAAGCTCCAAATAGTGCTCTACCCATCTGTCCATCTGCTGTTTCTTATCAGTCATGACTTCTCCAGTCAAGGTTTTCAATGGTGCACTTCTTTTGATCACTGGACCACAGGCTTTCTTTATTCCTTCATACATGCTTCTTATGTCTCCCTTATCACTTGCGATTTGAATGGACTCACATAACTTGATCCAATAATCATTTGCACACTGCCTGGCAGCCTTTTGCACATCCTTCCTAGCTTGCCTTAGCTCACTCAGAGTGTTACGCGTTGGTCTTTCCTTGTTTCTTAAGAGAGCTTTCTTCTTCTTATCAATCAAGGGCTGCAGAGTCTCGCTGTTGGCCGCAAACCAGTCCTGCCTCTTATGATCCACAGTGCCGTAAACCTTTACGGCAGTTTTACAAAGAGTTTCCTTAAGTTTATTCCATTTATCATTTACTGTACAATTTTCTGGTGTATCAGTGAAAGCGTCTTCAAGTTGCTGTTGAAACTGAAAGCACTTTTCAGGATCATGAGTGTTAATAATATTAATCCTGGGGCTAGATTTGTGTTTAGCTGTGTAGATTCTCTTTGGTCTCAGTCTAACCCTTGCAACAACCAAAGAATGATCCGTATCACAGTCAGCACTGTGGTTGATTATATATATATATATATATATATATATATATATATATATATATATATATATATATACCTTCCTAAACTCCTTTTGATCCATCAGGTTGCACTATGTCGTAACTGTCCCTTAGTTTAACCCTTCCTTCTAAGTAATACTAATAATAAACCTAGAGTACTAGTATAAGGGGCATGCATTTGAAATCCGTTCGTGCCGCACCGCATGTAATTGCATATGTTGAACATGATGTCATAGTCATGTGATAAGTACTGACCAATGAATAAAAGAGCATGTGCTTATCGTCCCATGATGCATAGGTTCTGTTTCTGACCGTTGAGAAAATGGTCGGGTTGATACAAAATCCGTCCAAAAAAGCTCAAAGAGCGGTGATTCAGTTTCTTTCATTTGAAGGATGTTGACCAGTGGACATTCATCGAAGAATACAAGCGGCGTATGCTAACAAATGTGTGTCGAAGACAACAGTGACAGACTGGGCACGAATGTTTCGGAAAGGACGTCAGTTCACAACAGATCTTCGCCAGCCAGGTCAAGCACATATTGTTCCAACAGAAAAAAATCATCGCCAAAATTGATGCAGCAGTATAGATGAACCGTTGTCAAAGCATACGTTCGCTTGCAAAAGAATTTGATGAGTCAATTGGAACAATTCGAAAGGTCGTTCGTAAGAAACTGCAATATTGGAAGGTGTGTTCACAGTGGGTACTACGGATGTTGACCAACCACCAAAAAGAGGAATGCATGGGATGGTGTTTGAACCACTTACTGCATTACAGAGTGGAGAGTGATGCAGTTCTCTTCCGCATAGTGGCAAGCGATCAATCATGGTGTCACCACTTTGAGCCGAGCAGCAAAAGAGAGAGCATGCATGCTGGATCACCAAAAGTCACAAAATTCAAGTAATAGGTTTCCGCAGGTAAGGTTATGCTGAGCACATTTTTTTACCATGAAGGGCTATTGTTGGCTGACTTTAAAGAACCTGGTGTCGACATCAACTCTACCCACTACTTGCAAACACTAGACAAGCTGCAAAACGCCATTAAGAATAAACGACCCGGGCATGCTTTCTCACGGCGTGATTTTGTTGCATGATAATGCTCGTCCGCATGTTGCAAATATTGTGCAGGAAGCATTAGCAAGGAAGAAGTGGAAAATTCTGCAACATCCAGCCTATAGTCCTGATTTGTTAACATGTGATTTTCATTTGTTCGGATCTCTAAAAAAAGCTCTCAAGGGGCAACGATTTCACACAGATGCAGACGTAATGAACGCAGTAAACACTTGGTTCCGTGAGCAACCACAATCCTTTTTTACGGACGGCGTTCGTTGCCTACCTAAGCAATGGAATGCTTGCCTGAATACCTACGGCGACTTCTTCTGACCAACCCATTGTGCATAATTTATTCAAAATGAATGCTTTGTTTAATTCTATCACACCTGTTAATGTTTCTTTCATGCTTTTGTGATAAAGCCATTGGAACAGGTTTCAAATGAACGTCCATAATATTTAAAACCCTGCAGACCTACACATTTATTTTTTAACTAATTTAAAGTAACCAATAGTTTATGTCGTTCAAGGGTGTACGCGGCAGTATAGTACGCTCGAGCAAAGAAAAGTCTATGTCCACTGACTAATACTACTAATTAGTACGAATACTTTTTTTTTAGTTAAACCGGCTACTGAATTCTATCTAGATTCATCATTCAGTAGCAGTCGGCAATGGATGTCGAGAAAACTACAAAATATACTTTACCAACGTAAACAATTACAATCTGCCATAAACATACGAATACGTTATCGTCCAGTGTTACCAGAAACAAAGAATAATTCTATAGTGTTTCTTGTTTGATTAACTAGTAAGTAAAACTAGTTAGAATTTGTAAATTTTGTCTACAATTTTACAAACGTCGGGACTCAGGACCAACAAAACCTCGAAAGATGTGGCAGTTGGCGAGTCAGAAAAACGTAGTCCATCTTCGCAAATAAGCATGCAAAATTTACTAAATAGATGTGAAAATGTCCTCACCCCGTGTTGTTGATCACAAACAAGCTGTGTATCATGTTTATTCAGTAAAAATGAACACAAAATAAAGCCAACATCTGTGATCGGAAATACGTGTAGTGTCTCCGGCAGACCACGGGCAGGGAGGATCAATCTCTTGTGTTTATGCTAATTGTAACCGCGGTTATAGGCCTTGATAGTAGTTAACTCCTGTCACACATACGGTTGTGGGACGCAGAGGTGTTTCCAAGGCACCAGGGCCGGGTTATATACTGGCCAAGACCTATTGACGCGTCCTCACTGAGCGTCCTTATATGATCTTACAAGCCAAGATACTGTATTAGTGCCGGATAATGCAACAGATCTACAACAATTGTTGGACATTTTAGGTACAGGGAGTGCAAAGAAAGGACTCTCTTTGAATATCAAGAAAATAGTAACAATGATGATATCAAAGAAAAAGATGACACCAAAATGTGAAATAGAAATAGAGGGAGAAATTATTAACCAAGTGGATAATTTTAAATACCTAGGTGTATTTATAACTTAACACCAGATGGAAGACACACAACAGAGAATAGGAGCAGAATAGGGATAGCAAAAGCTGGATTTCAGAAAATAAAAAAGTATATTATGCAATAAATCACTATCATTGAATGTAAGTGTGAGGGCGCTGAAATGCTATATAGAACATGTTTTGCTGTATGGCAGTGAATCTTGGAATGTAAATGAACAAATTAGAAAGAACTTGGAAACAACAGAGATATTGTTCCTGAGATGAATGTAGCGAATTCTTTGGACTACAAGAGTAACTAATGACAATTGCCTGAAAGATGCTAATGAAACTAGTACATTATATACAATAGTAAGAAAAAAATTATGCTGGATTGATCGTACAACTTGGATGCAACATAGATGTTGTTCTTGAGATGAATGTTGCGAATTCTTTGGACTATAAGAGTACCTAATGGCAATTGTCTAAAAGATGCTAAAGAAACTAGAACATTATATACAACAATAAGAAAGAGGCAAACAGCTTTCTTTGGTCATGTATGAGAAGAGAGGCATTGGAGAACATCGTGACAACTGGAAAGATCAAGGGGAAGAGAGACGGAGGCCGACCAAGAGAAATGATGCTGAATGGATCGAGACGTTGGCATGGAGGAATATCATCAGCAGAGTTGATCCAGAACACCAAAGGCCGAGATCTGCGGAGAAACATGAACGCCTACGCCAGCTGGCAGGACACTTGATGATGATGACTAGTCAAGATAATTCAGGTTCTGTAGCGAAGGAGTTTGCCGGTCTCCCTGGCGAAGGCTTAAGGGCGTTGTTCGTAATCCCGTATATCCACGTACGAAACACAGATGTGCGAGATTCGGCAGCTGATCGCGTCGTGCTGGTTACTTACGGAGGTATGTGAGCTGGTCGTTTAGAAAGCAATGGCAAATTTCTGAAGGTAAACCTTGCCAAGACATCAACAGCAGCTAAAATGCTGGTGTTGACTGCAATGTCCTGTAAAGGATGTGCGAACAATTTTAAAAAAGCGAAGGAGTTACAAATGCAATTCGTAATCCTGCATACCGCGTTCGAAACAAAATTGCGGGCGATTTGGCAGCAGACCGCCTTGCGATGGTTACCATACAATGGTATGAGTGCCGGTCGTTCATAAATCAATGGCAAACTACTGAACGTAAACTTCCCTACGAAACTGCAAACAGCCTAAAAAATGCCGGAATTAACCTCTGCGTCCTGTAAAGGATGTCCAGCTAACTAACTAGCCAAGACATCAGCGGGCTGTGTCCAAAAAAACGTCATTTACTGCCAGTATAGTACCTTACCGTGTAAGGTAAGGGGGTCTTGATCCTAAGGAATTAAGGCCGCCTGGCTATTGCAGTCGCCACGAATTGTGCAGGTTAGAGTTTTCTTTTTTGCCCTGATAGAAAAGAAGAAAAAAAACTCCACACCTTACCGAGGATTCGAAGGCGGTTCTCTCAAAGGAGAATCCGGCATTCAAGCCACTCGGCCACCTCTCCTCGTGATATCATAATATGCTAAGGGTTCTTGGAACAATTCCCAGCGCTATGCTGAGACCAAATCTAGTACCTTCTGAGATACCATGATCTCTCAGCCACGGCTACCTCCCCCCGTACAATAACCAGATACAAGCAACATCTGTTAACCACTATTAATGGCCAGACCAGGAACGTCGGAGGAGTCATTAGTTATTTTTATTTTGGTTTACCACTAATCGCATTGTCAGTGGCGTAGAATTCGTAATCCCGCCTACCGCTTTCGAAACACAGCTGCGGGCGATTTGGAAGCAGACTGCATTGCGTTAGTTTATAATATTAATACAATATAATAGTATGAGTGCCGGTCGTTCAGAAAGCAATGGCAAACTACTTCACGTAAATGTGCCCAGGAATCACAAACAGCCAACAAATTTTGGAGGTGGCTGATACGTCCTGTACATGATATGCAACAAACTTTTTGTTTTAATCGCATTTATGTCGTCTGCAACTAATATTACTAACGCGCGCAAACAATATAGATAGCTCTGGTTCAGTTGTTACCAGTCTGTATTCCTGTCGATTATTCTTTGACTTCTTTCGTTCGCATAAAATCGACTATCTGTATTTGCCATATTGTCTCTTGTATAAACTTTACTGTCTGTTTTCTTCTTCTTCGTTCGTCCAGACTGTTTATGTTGTACGTAATTGCGTTGTGCCCGTTTACAGCAGAGCTGCGATATTTGCGCCTTTCGGTCGACACAACCGACTTCTTCAGACATTTGTAGACCGAGTTAACCTTTCTGGGCGTTTCATAGGACGTTCAACTGTCACTGCTGTTGTGTTATCTCCTTCGCAGGTGGCCCATTTATAACAGCTGAAGACATCCCGGTCAGTCCTCATGGGAAGGCAGGGGCCGACCATCATACCCCCGCCATCCAAAGAGGCGTCTATAGTTGCTAAGCGGTCACATATTTTTTCTTTCTTTTGTGGTTCTCTCAGTGGTGCATGCAGTTTGTATTCCAGCGTTGTTTCTCTAGGCCTGAAGGTCCGCCTAGACCAGTGGTTCTCAACCGGTGGGGAATTCCCCCCTAGGGGGGAATTTTACGGTTTCCAGGGGGGGGGGGGAGGTGGAACCTGACCAGACATGAATACAGCAACAAAGATGAAGCCTACATTAAACGTTTTATGAAACCACATAGCACCCGTGTAAAAGCACACTGGGGAGATAAGCCGAAGGCGGGCAAGCAAGAAGTAAACAGTGATACAAACGGAAAGGAAACATTGAGATATGGACAAATAGTATTATACCAGAGAATGCAACCACGACGAGAGACAGAGAATGTTGGACATCCAATTGCAGCAATCCATCCTTGATTAGATGGCACCTGACTGATTGATTTACACACTGGTTATGAATGATGTTTGTCCATCAAGAATGATGATAACCATACATTTCATCCAGTGTGGTTGGAAGTTTGGAGCCGTGAGTTCTGAGATGTCTGGTAAGGCCTATTTATTTTGGCTCGAAATGTTTTTTTATAATGTGGGCAAAGAATGCTTGACGTTCCAGGAGGAGGATCTCCTGTCGTCGGGGTTTTTTTTTCCAGTCTTTTTTCACAGCTCTTGCAGTCATTTTTGCTTCACAGGTGAGTAATTATGTACGCCACGACTTTCGATCTTTGGCAGCAGTCTCCCAAGTGTCGTGATGAATTCCAAAAACTTTTAGTCTTAGTGAGATCTTCAGAGTGTCTTTAAACTAAAGCGTTTCCGCAGGCCGCCCTGTGAGCGTTTACCACAGCGCAGTTAACCATTAAAAACAAAAAACTAAAAAATAATTAAAAAATCGTTTAAAGAGCCTATGATCTGGCGTGCGGGTCAAGTGACCAGTCCAGCGAATCTGATTCTTCATTAGTAGAGTGTGGAAACGGCATGGGCGCTCCTTCAAAGACTTCAGTGTCTGGAACTTGTCTTGCCATTTAATCTCCAATAGCTTCCTAAGGCAGACTGTATGGAAGTAGTTCAATGTCCTAACGTGTCGCTGGCAAACAGTCCAGATTTCACAAGCATATTGCAGTGTGGATAATACGACTGCCTTGTAGAATTTCAGCTTTACACACTAAGCTACGGCTGAATTCAGTGTACAAAAGTATTCGCTGCGTTCAATGAATTACGGAAATGGTGTGGTAATTTCAGTGACAGGCACAGGGGAAGGTTAAGGCCACCGTGTTGTATTTAGAGGGATACCCTGCACCTCGCTGTGAGCTCTAGCAGGCTCTGCTCTGGTTTTCTGAAACCCCATTCAAGGTTTCTGCCATAGTTTCTCTTAACTTCTACCACAGTTTCTCATCACGTCCCCAATAGTATCTCATCACTTCTGCCACAGTTTCTCGTCATTTCTACCAGTTTCTCATCACTTCTGCCATAGTTTTTTGTCACTTCTGCCATAGTTTCTTCACATTTCTGCCATAGTTGCTCATCATACACCACAGTTTAAAGGCCATTCACAGGCCAGCCTTGAACTTGCAGGGCAGAGGTCAGCATGGCCGAATGGATAAAAGCGTTAATTCTTAAACATCCATGACATAAGCCTGGGTCATTGACAATGAGTTGAGTGACCGGGCATGAGAAAGAATGGGTGAAAGTGGGAGACAGTAAAGTGACTGACCTGGCTATGAGAAAAACAGCCAGTCCTGAGAAATAAAATAGTGAGGGTAGAGAAAACCCCTAGGGTGGATGGGGCGAGAGATAGGGTACTTGTGTGTTGAAGTCAGGAGACTTCAGAGAGTTGAGTTTTAGACACCAAACGAGTCGGTAGTCCGGTAGTCGACGGAGAACTGTGTTGTGTGATTCTCCAAGCTGTGAAGGCAGTCCTAAAACCCAGAGTGGGTTACATAGAGAGCAGAGGCTCCGACCCAGTGGGTGGGTCGTATTGTGTGAGATCCAGCCGTGGATAGTAGCTGGACTACATGTCTATGAATTTGAGATTCAGCAGGCCGTGAGAAGGCATTGATGTGTGCGTTTAGAGTTGTGAGGAATATATATATATATCTCTTCGGTGGATTACATTGTGTTCTGGATTTATAAACATGTTCCGTTTGTCCGTGTTATTTCTGTAATAAAGGATTATGTGCGCCAACTGAATCTTGTTTAATGACTGGTGAATGTGCACTGCGGGGGTGAGTTATATTGCAAGACAGATATCTCCATTGACACACCAGGAGTATCGTTACCTAGACAACGACCATCACACGACTATATCACGAACAAATCATCGTAAGAACTTCGTGATATTATCATCAAGAACGTCATGTGACAATCCAGTAAGCTGATGCTGATGTAGTATTTTCAACCCCTACACGGGTCAGTTGGACTATAATGTTGACTTTTCAACCTGGAATTGGGGAAGTAAATTACAAGAACCTCTGAGTGGGTTCGCCTAATGGTGAGGGACACTGTTAACAGGGAAAGCTAATCCACACGCAAAAATCAGTCCAGTGCACTAGAAGTAGTACCATGGGTATGGACTACGTTTGAGATCAATGCGAGGGAATGCAAAAAATATATATATATATATATATATATATATATATATATATATATATATATATATATATATATATATATATATATATATATATATATTTAGTTCAATGATTCTGTAAGACTCAGTAATGTCCACATCTATTCTAATAATCAGGTTTGCTTCCAATAGTAAAATGTTAAAAATAATTGTAAACAGAAGTACAGCCAATTCAACTTCAGTTCTTTCTTAGGAGTATGAATACACATTCACTTTATTACAATCAGCAAAGTTTTAAACAATTCAGAATAAATAAATAAAGAAGCAGAAAAGCATACAAATGAAATACCAGATGCAAAAAAAAGTATATCATAAACAACACAGATACCAGACATTCTGCCCTAATGTGTTGCAGTAAAGTTTACAGGAAATTAATAAGTGAACAAAAATTAAAAATTCAAGGGAAAGCATTTAGAAGACACAATAAATTCAAGGGAAATAATATTTGGTAGGAAAGCAACAAATAAATTGTTTTACTGACATAATAAAAGGGTAGTTGATGGAATTAATGAAAACTTTACAGAGATGCAATGATGATTATCATGGTGATGCATATAAAACAAAATAAACAAATATTTTGATGCTGACATGGAAAGCAATGTATCAAATGAAATACAATAGAAGAATATGAAATACATTAACAATTCAGAAGTGATCTCATAGTAAGTAAGTAAAAAAAATTATAAAATAACGCATTTTTTAAAACTTGATAATTTAAAAAAATTACAAATGTGATACTTGTAAAAAAAAAAAAAAAGAGTAATAATGTGATACCTGTCTAAACAAAAGTTGTAAAATTGATATCACAAGGGAAAAAGAGGAACAAATAAACATGATATTTCACTATCAACTTCAACAAGAATAAAACATTAAATGGTTATAAATTAATGATAAGCATGAAATCTTAACAAATTAATAAAACTGACACTTTCACAACATAATTAAGCATGATGTATCACAAAAGAAAACAAATATGATACACTTTACCTAAAGCTAAATAATAAATTTGATATTTGTAAAACAACGACAGATATGATTCATAAACAAAGGTACTAAAACTGACACATTGAACAAAATAGAAAGTGTGATGTTGCTTCAACCAGGAACAAAGTGACATCACTTCAACATAAATAGAATTGTTTAAAAAGTTACTTGTGTGTCCTTTACAAGATTTTGCAGTCAACCTCAGCATTTATTGAATATTTGGAATATACTAGGCAATGTTATTTCAGTATTCTGCTATTACTTTCCGTAGATTCGACATCGTCTCATCTCATCTCACCTGGTTCCTCTTGTAACTTGTGGTGTCGAGGTGAAGCATAAACTGCGGGAGAGTGACCGTTTATAGGCTTCATGTATTGAGATTCACATGGACTCTGTAATTCCATCTGTCCATCATTTACGTGGTCGGCCTCTTCTTCTGCTTTTGTTTGGTTTGTACATCGTTGCTTGTTGTGGTATACTGTTATTGGTAATCTATTTATATGACCAAACCATTTAACTTGCTGTTTTATGATGAAGTCTAGCGCTGCTATAAGCCCCACTTTAATCCTCATTTCTTCATTTATGATTTTCTCTCTTCTTGATACGTTGAGTATTCTTCTCAGGAATCTCATTTCTGTTGTTGTGATTTTTCTTTTCTCTTTTTCTGTCATTGTCCAGGTTTGGCATTGGTAGCAAAATCTTGCACCTTCGAAATCAATGCAAAGCACTCTGCTTTCATATAATTCACAGCTGATTTAGAACTCTTGACACAGTAAGATGGGGAATTGTGCATTTCACTATACCCTTAGCCACGATGTTGGTAACATAAAATAAAGGTACGTTTAAAGAGGCATAGAAATTCATAAGCAAATGGCAGTGTTCTTAGAATGTTAGCTCCTGAATTTGTAGACACTGGTTTAAATCTTCATAAGCCAATGATTCTGTCTGTTGTTGGATCTAAAAATGAAATAGCATGTGGACAGCACTGCAACAGCAAATGCTAACCTTGTTTTATCTTTAATTCTTTGCCTGAATAAATTTTTATGTAAAGAATAGGAAGAATATCATGGCATGAGAAGAAAACAAACAAGAAATGTTATAAAAACTCAGACTAAAAAAACATTACTAAATGTAAGGGTCAGATAATTTCAGCCACATCCTTGTTAACTGTACCCACCTTTCAGCACCTCTATGATGTATTTAGTTTCTTAGAAAGTAACGTACTCATGGTTCTTCATAGTGGATATTTCTGCCTTTTGACATCTGCAGTGAAACATTCTGGGGCAGTAGGAGTTAATGTAACAGTATTGGGACTCAAAGTTAACAGGAATAATAATTCTCACAATATGCTTATAACTGACAAAGATTCTAAAACTTAACCAACCTTAGATATGACACATTTCATGTAAAAATCTGGCAATAAACTGCAGTGGTAGCAAAGCTCCATGAATCAGGAAAACAGCACTAGAATTTATTATTGAAGAGTACTTTCCCCTGCCTCCCAGAATGCTAGAAGCATAAAATAACATAAATATTAATTTTAAGATAGGAGTTTTTTTCTTATGAATGTTAACTTTTGCTGCATTGATAATTTTAAAGTGCTTATTAACTGCAGATCTCAAATTCCTCATATTAATAATCTAATGCAAAACTAATTTAAAAAGTGCAATGTAATGGTTAAATTCTCTCAGGAAAGATGACAAACCTAGATCTAATCCTAATCCCAGCTCTGTATGTGCTATACTGATTATAAAGTAACAAGCTGGGAGGAAGTTTCTACACCAATCTCTCTCCAATAGATGCAAATCCCTTTCAGGGCTAAAATAATCTGAATGACAATGCACTGGAAGTTAAAACTCAGTGTTCCAGATTTACCAAACTAACCACCCAAACAATAATCTCTAAGACAGCAATATAATACACTGGCAAATACAAAACTTTGATTTTTTAAAATATGTTTAATTTAGCAGCCTTGAAGTAATATATGCTACACAAGACTTCTATTTAAAGAATACATTAACCTAATCAGTTCATACTGATTTAGAATTCAATTAAAGTTTACAATATAATATAAAAAAGAGGCAAGTTAAATATTTCGGCCACGTTAAAAGACATAACATTATTATAAAAACCATACTGGAGGGTAAGGTTGAAGGCAAGCGAGCAAGAGGTAGACAATGATACAAGTGGGTAGATAACATCAAGAGATGGACGAACAGCATTCTGACAGAATGTACGATCACAGTGGGAGACAGACAGTGTTGGAGATCCATTACAGCCAACCTTCATTGTGGAGGCAGCACCTGATTGATTGATTGAAAGTTTACATTGAACTTCAGTTAAATAAATCCAAATGAAAATAATACTTAAAATAGCTGCCAGATATTGTAATATCTATCTCAACCGGTGGGGAATTCCCCCCCCCCCCAGGGGGGAATTTTAGGGTTTCCAGGGGAGGGGGGAGGGGGGAATGAAGATTATTTCAAGATCGGTTTAATACAAGAACTGATTACTTGATATTATTTTTCCCTTCATACTTTACAGTTCTGTATGTCTCACCCTTCTAAAATTCATTTTATAAAGTAAGTAGACCCACAAATCACATTTGATGTGGACGTCTAGACTTGTTTTAGTCTTAGTATGTGCTTCCATTATTACGTATACTGTGTAGGAGCGGGGCGGGAGGGAGGGGGGAATTTTTAGGTAGGAAATACCAAAGCGGGGGAATGACGTTCTGAAAATATGGTGAAGGGGGCACGGGCCAAAAAAGGTTGAGAACCACTGATCTAAGGGTACTTTCTGTATAGGAAACAGAGTGGCTAGTGGATGTGTCTTCCAGTCAGGTGATCATCAGATCAAATTCTCCTCAGAGCAAATATGTTTGAAGACTGCATAGCCCGGGGGGGGGGGGGGGGGGGGGGGGGGCTCAGTTCTGTGTACACTGGCTTTGAACTCAAGCGTAGTCCATACACGTGCTACTAGAGAACTGGACTGATTTTCTGAGGTGCTTGTCATAAATGTCTCCATGTCAAGGATGCGAATTCAACATTTTAGTCCAACTGACCAGTGTAGGAATTGAAGCTGCGATCTCCACATCAGTACACTGCATGAGTACACTGAATGTTTAAGAATTAGCACTCATGTCCATTTAGTAATGCTGACCTCCTTCAGCTTTATAAAATTGGTACCATTTCCTGGCAGATAAGGTGGTCGGTATGACCTTGACCACATCAGCCATTCAGTAATTTGGTCTAGAAAATATAAACCTAGCTCCGCATTCCCAGTATGCCTGGTTGACTTGTATATGATGACCTATATCTTCTAATTTTTTGTTTCGTTTGTTTTAGGTCTGGATAAAATATAATAGTTTTTACATTAGCAATAAGGAAGCTAGTTGCATATCCTCTACAGCAGTGTTTCCCAACGTGGGGCCCACGCCCCACAGGGGGGCAATTTGACTGTTAAGGGGGGCAATTCGAAAATGGAAGAAATCGGCTGAATATAACAAAAAGGGGAGACTTGAGACTTGAGACTTAACTAAATTGGAACCTGACATAAGATCTCTTTGCAGCAAGCATCAAGCGCAAGGATCTCACTAAATTTAAATAATAAATAATTACTAATAATTAAAATAATATAGAAAAATCTTTCATTAAAATTATTTTGTACTTGAATTTCAGTTCTCCATTATATGTTTTGAAAATTTACTTACTGTGTTTGCTCAATAATTACCTAGTGATTTCTTCCTAAAACCTATCATTCAAGTTTTTTTAGTGAACATTTCAATTTTTGAATATTAAAAATAATGTATATGTTGAAGGGGGGGGGGGGGGGGGCAATATGAATTTTAGAAAGGCTTAAGTGGGGCATGGCACAAAAAAGGTTGGGAAACACTGCTCTACAGGGTATTGCAGTCAATCCCAGGTTTGTTTTGAGCTGTTTGTTACTTCTTGGTAAGTTTATGTTCAGTAGTTTGCCATAACCTTCTGAACGAGGGTGCTCATCCCATTGTATGTGAACCAACGCAAGGCGGTCTGCTGCTAAATTGCCCATAGCTGTGTTTCGAACGCGGTATGCGGGATTACGAACTGCGTCCATAACCCCTTCACCGCAGAGCTGGAAAACAAGGAAGAGTTTCCCTCCATTTCTCTACAATAGATTGTTATGTCATTTGATGTGATCAAATTGTCTTTCTACTATTTTATTTTTAGCAGCACTCATTTAATACAGAGTTACGGTAGACATTTTATTTCTCAATGAATTAATCAGCAAAAACATAAAATGGAACATGCTGCTTCGTACGTTGTGCTTAAGTCATTTTGTTTAAGGATCCATCCAGCTTTGCTGACCAGACTGTTTTTACACAATTGTTAACATGATACCTTCACAGGAATAGAAAAATGGAAGACAGTTTAACTTTTGAATAAGAAATCTTAAAGTAAATGGTATTAAGTTGGCAGCAGATTAAAATACATTATTTAACATATTTTTGAAAATGGCCGTCTGTGACCTGCTTTAAAATATTTATGGTAACATTAATTAACAACAAGGTGAACCATAAAAATACAAAAAAATGAACAGTGACAAATGTTTGCATATAAACAAAATTCACAGTGCAAGGACAACTGTCAATAAAAACTAAACTTCTAACTGAATTTAAATTCTGAATGTTGTCCTTTTTTAAAACCACCTTTATGCACTTCTCTTAAAGATGGCTAGAAGGCAAGGTCTTTGTGTGGTGTAGTTTGAAGATTGTGTTAACGGTTTCTCTACAGAATTTCAATTGACCTGTTACATTATGTGTACATGTTGTATCTTTCTAGAATTTTAACCTACCAATTTGTCATATTATGTGAATTCATCTTTGAAGAATTGTAATGTAGCCCTTTGTCACATTTTGTGTATTTGTTGTATCTTTGTAGAATTTTAACCTAGCCATTTGTCATATTTTGTGAATTTAGTTACCTTTGTAGAATTGTAACTTAGCTATTTGTCACATTTTATGTATTTGTTCTATCTTTGTAGAATTGCAACCTATGTATTCATTGTATTTTTAAAAATTGTAACCTACCTATTTGTCACATTTATATTTATTCATTGTAATTTTCAACCTACTCATTGTAAAATTATGAGTATTCATCATGTCTGTATAAAATTTCATTCTACTCATTTGTCACATTTTGTATATTCTGTTGTAGAATGTGAACTTTCTGAATTATCACATTTTGTGTATTCACTGTGTCTTTGTGGGCATTTTGTGCTACTAATTAAGATGATCGCTATTAACCAAAGAAATTTGTGAATATCATCCACACAAAAATAATGGTTTGGAATTATATTAATTTATGTCTGGGCCATAAATGAAGTGAATGAAGATCACACACATGATACATCCTCACTTTTCTTCCTCTGAGTTCACTCCAAACATTTTTGTTGTTGATCTTATTGATCCCACAGCACTTGGTTTCTCGATCTTTGACAGTTTGTCCCCAAAGTTTGATAAGGGCCATTACTGTGCTTGTAGAGTTCAGTGTAGATCAAATTACCCCCAACTCAGATTGTTTTGCACACACTCAGGACCAGGTCCAAGTTTCAATTTACTATATAGATGGCTTTGAAATTTGCAGTGTTCAGTTAGTTCTCAGTCTGAATATCTTTACTTGTTTGATTCTTTATCCAGTATTTCCAACTGTCATTCCAAATTAATATATTTGTTATTTAACTAATTCAATGCCCTCCCATTTGGACAGAAGGACGATATATCGGTAAACTAGGGTCATCGTATTATTTGTTTGGTTTCATGGCATTTTCCTTAATTTCAAAGCTCAGTTAATGAAAAGTTATATTATAATGCTTGTTAATTTGATTGTGTACCATGCTTGGTCAAAAGCTACTTTTTGTTTTCGCACTGAGTCAGTTAATCAATTTTTCTTCATTTTTGTTTTGACTTTTTCATAAGTTTTGTCAGTTTGTCTTAGATCATTTCATTTCTTCTTTCACTGTCTAATCTGCTTTTCCATTTCTCCCTATATCGCAATGTGAAGGTCTCCTTTGTATGGTTATGGCTGTCACCATTTTGGAAAAAATCTGATAAGCAGATAGCAAGGTCTTTCTTGTATTTGTCTTCTTTTGTTCGCAAGCATTAATCTAAATGTGTTTCATATAAACTGTTTTGTTTATCTGGCATTTATAAAAGTAACTATTTCCTGATATCTGAAAGAGCTGGATACCCAATGAGGTGAAGGTCAACAATTTCAAAAGGAAGTGATCAAACTGGCAACTATGGAGTGTTTTCTGGTTGAGGTTTGTTCTGATGTATATTATGTGATTTATTTTTAATTTTAATTAAATATAATTCAGAAAATTATGCACTGGTCCTTCCTGTTCAATGATTTCATTCTCAAACAACTAATTATATCTATCTTATGTTGTTTTTTAGTTTCCCATATCACCAAATAAAGTTACTACCTCAGATGGGTTTGGAAAGGCTGTATTGATAGTTAAATTTAAGGATCTGTTAAAAGGGTTAGGGAAAATCGTATTGACAGTCAAGTTTGGGAATTCATCAAATGAGTTAGCAACAACCATATTGTCAGTCAAGTTTGGGAATCTATAAAATTGGTTAGGAAAAACCATATTGAAGTCAAGTTTGGGAATCTATAAAATTGGTTAGGAAAAACCATATTGACAGTCAAGTTTGGGAATCTATAAAATTGGTTAAGAAAAACCATATTGACAGTCAAGTTTGGGAATCTATAAAATTGGTTAGGAAAAACCATACTGACAGTCAAGTTTGGGAATATATAAAATTGGTTAGGAAAAACCATACTGACAGTCAAGTTTGGGAATCTATAAAATTGGTTAGAAAAAACCATATTGGCAGTCAAGTTTGGGATTCTATAAAATTGGTTAGGAAAAACCATACTGACAGTCAAGTTTGGGAATCTATAAAATTGGTTAGGAAAAACCATATTGGACTCTGGGAATCTATAAAATTGGTTAGGAAAGACCATATTGACAGACAAGTTTGAGGAGCTCTCAGATGACTTAGGCCAATCAATAATGACAAAAATCTGATCAAAGACTGTTGATCAGGTGAGACGGTGAACTATGACTGCTCACAGTCACACTATCAGGAAAGCACATCAAGACGATGATGATTTTGACAGTCAACTTTTGGGGACTCTAAGATGCATTAGGGAAGGCATACTGACAAGTTTGGGGAACTCTCAAATATATTAGGAAAGGCTTTACCAAGAGTCAGGAAAGGGGACTAACTGAAAATGCTAGTTATTTAGTTATTCTAGCTAGTCTGTTACATACAGATGTAAAATAGCAAACCATATATGGTGAACAAGGCATTGGAACATTAATTTCAACAAACAAATGTTGTATGAACGATGATCTAGTCAGTGTCATGTGGGTGACCATTCATCTTCTTCTTCGTTTTCTTCTTCTTCTACACTTTATCCCCCATTGGAGCATGGAGTTTTCCATCTTGCAAAAAGCTACCTTCACCATGGCGATTCTTGTTCTAATCTCTGCTAGGCACCTACCAGCACTTGTTATGAGCCAGATTACAGTTAGCATAAAAATGTATATTTTAAATATGAAACAAACAATCTGGGCATTTGGTTCGAGTCTGATGACAATTAAATATCTAAAACCAGTGGAGGAAACATGACCACCCGAGGCCTAAACTCAACCAGTCCTTGTGTGCTGTGCCAAATCATGACCTGGTTACATCTCATTATGTCTCTCCGGAGATGTGAAGTTCCAGCACCAGCCATGCACACCCTGCTGGATTCTGAGCTTGGAAATGGGAAGGAGACCGCTGCAATAAAGTCCCTGTTGTTATGATACTTAAGTACTGGGTCAGGAGAAGAGTCCCTGCATGAACCTCATATGCCTACAGATGCAGGCTTTTCCCAGGGCTCTGACACTAAAAGCTGAGCTTTGAACTTAAGGGTTATTTAGGGATCAGTTATCCGGAGGACTCACCAACGAATCATCCATCCATCTTGCGCCTTGCCGATAAGCGTGGGCGGTCATGATTCGCCATCTCACTCAATCACCAGAGTCGTGGATCAGATCAGTGATCAGCATATCACGTGGTAAGCCATCCAGGTATTTACTTCTCTGCCTTCCTCTTGTTCTCTTCCTCTTGACCTTATCAGTTGTCATCAAGTTCTCCAATTTATTTCTTCTCATAATATGACCAAAAAATTGTGGCTGTCTACGTCTAATTTCTCTAATCAGTTTACGATTTTCATTTGTTTCTTGTAGGACTTGGTCATTGGTTTTTGTGTCTGCCAATGGTACTATTTGCATTTTTCTCAGAAACCACATTTCCACAGCCATTAGATGTTTTTCAGCTTGACTGCTCATTGTCCATGCTTCACATCAATACAAAAGCACAGGCTCTATATAGCACCTCAACACTCTTTTACTCCATGCAATTGATATCTTTTTATTGGTCAGTATGGTTTTCATCTTGCAAAATCAATGAATCACAAACTGTATTAATAATTCACCGAACAATTCATTCATGCAAGCTGATACTATTATAAATCTATTATAACTGTTTCAGTTATGTGGCTACCCCACATCTACTGGATAATGGCGGGAATTGTTACATGAAACAGAAAGGATTACGAATGGTGAAATGCAATTATCTACAGCCAAGTATACATATTTTTATCAGGCACTGAATGAGTTTTCACTTGTTACACACCACAGTAAAAATTGTCACAATAATACATGTCACAGTAAGGCATGTCACAGTAAAACATGTCACAGTAAAACATCACAGCAAGATTTGTCATAGTAAAAAGAAGTCACAGTAAGACATCTCACAGTAAAATATGTCTTATTACAATATGGTATATTACAATCAGTGGGATGCAATGTAGTATTTATTTTCGTCAATGTGATTTTATAAATGATCGAACTCTGTCTGAGAAGGTTCGCAGCTGCTACCTACAGGGAAAACAACAAGCCTAATAGTTGTTGAGTTGTGTTGAGTCAACAACTGATATTACAACAAGCATAACAGTTGTTGAGTTGTGTTGAGTCAACAACCGATATCACAACAAGCCTAACAGTTGTTGAGTTGTGTTGAGACAACAACTGATATTACAACAAGCCTAACATTTGTTGAGTTGTGTTGAGTTGATAACTATTATCACAACACCCTGGACATTTCCATATGCACTCTGCCCTCATCTTCAACAACCAGCAAAGATTCCAAATACTAATGGTATCAGTTGCAGTCTCATTATGTGTCCACCTGGCCTTTCCTCTTATTACTGAGTGTCGGCCAGACCCTATGAACTTCATGCAGCACCATTCAAATCCAGTCATTGATGGTGTATCTATTCTTCCACACCATACACATAATCCCATAGGGCTCTGACCACATCTACCTTATCGTGCACAAATACACCACCCAGCGGTGCAGACACAGACAATTTTGTCTATCTGCTAATTTCCGAGCTCACCAGCTTGCCCTGGGGAAAAGATCCAGCGTACACTTCCTATCTTTGATCTTTTAAATTGAAGCAAGCCTAACAAGTATATTTATTTGAATAAATATTTTATAAATATTTTAATACATATTTTGTTAACATTTTATTCAAATTCACTACGGAAAAACATTGTTTTGAATTATATCAGTAGTTATTTTATCATTATAAGAATTCCACATAAACAAACTCCTGCATATCACTATGCTGTGGAAACATTAAAAATACACAAGTGACCACTTGAGAAGCTAAATTACTTTTTTTTTTATATTCTCCGGTAGTTGTGTATCCATAATAAGACATTACAATCAGCTGTAGAGATCAGCTATGAGTTTACTTATGTAAAAAGTAAAAGGTTGCATTATGCAATAATTGAGGGAAGAGCACAGCACATGCTGTTTAAGACTGAATGAGTTAATGTAAACCAGATCATTTACAAGTTATGAAAACAACACATTTAATATATTAAACTACATAAATTACTGCAGAGTTAGTTATTTGAGACTTAGAGTAGTGTCCCCTGCAGCAGAAACCAGGCATCTATTCTTCAGAAGGGAAAAGAATTTCTCTCTATCTCAGGTATAAGTAAAACACACAAACTGTCTGGTGGACGTCCTTGATCCTTAGCACTCGATAAAATCACGCTGACAAATACCACCTATTGTACATTATGTCCCTATTTTAGTTTTTATATCTCATCTCATCTCATCATGTTCCTCTTGTACCTTGCGGTGTCGAGGTGAAGTATAAACAGCGGGAGAGTGCCTGCTTATGGGCTTCATTTATCGATATCCCCATGGACTCTGTTATTCCATGCGTCCATCGTTTATGTGGTCGGCCTCTTCCTCTGATTCCATCTGGTCTGTACATTATTGCTTGTTGTGGTATACTGTTAGTTGGTAACCTACTTGCATGGCCAAACCATTTGACTTGCTGCTTTTTTTATATGTATTTTGTTATATAATAAAATGAAAATTTGAATCTCTAATGGCCGGAAGTAGTATTTCCAACTGTTTAAGATGGGACGCCTGTATTTGTGGCAAGTATTTTTTACCAATGTTGTTTTGGTTATACTTTTTTTTTAAAGTATAGTTAGAATTTGAAAATACAAAATGTTGTAGCAACAATGTTTTTATTAGAAATTGATTATTTAAATTCCTGAAACATAGATGTTATTATTTGTGGCTCATATTTCTAAGCATTTGTAACAGGAACCCTGTATTTATTGCCAGTAATTTTTAATTCAACTGTTTGTTTAATTTCATTGCGGTTTTGTTCTTAGAGAGTTGGCCCAAAACAAGAACCCTGAACTGAATAAAGCAACATTATTGGTTGGAGGGTAATAGTTGGGTTTGAACATCGGAGGGGCCTGAAAGGAACAGCACACAAATCTCAGCAATCAACACTAATGACATGATCTGACAACAAAGCATAACCCTGAATTTGCTTATAAATGACATTTATTATCTATATAATAAAGTATAAATTCATCATCAGCATTCAATGGCTTGTCTTGTGCAAAAATTCCCTATAAGAGTCGTTTTCCATAAATTCTTTGGAGACTATAGTTCTCTAGACATCATCAACATTCAATGGCTTGTCTTGTGCAAAACTTCCCTATAATAGTCGTTCTCCATAAATTCTTTTCCTGCTGTAGTTTTCTAGACGTCTTTAAAGAAAATGGTCAGCCACTGCTTTCCTTCCTGGCAGTGACCATACTGGTCAGTGACCGCTGCCATCATATCTAAACTATGTATTACTGTATATAAACATGAATACTAATGAAGCAATTGTAAACAATGCATACTAAACAACTTTAAAATCCAACTGAATAAAAACATTAAAGTAGAACAAGAACTTCGCTGGACTTCCGTCAAGATCACATGGTTTGATTCATTGGCTAGAGTTAGAATTTAAACTAGTTGCACTTAAGAATGGTGGCACACAAGAGTAAACTTTGTTTTAGTATATTTAATAATCAATATTTAAAAACAACTGAACTCTTTGCCTCCGATAAGCTGTCCTGATAGGAACTGCCACATTTAAGTTCTTTTCCATAGTTATCTGAGTATTTGAATGGTCTGTATGGTGATCCACTTGCCTGCCATCACAAATGGTTCAGGTTCAATAACCAGCAGAGGCAGCCTTATTTTGTCCAGCCGGCACAGCTCTGGGGTTGCCCCAGACTTATAAACATGGATACCAGACAATTTAAAGAACGTTCTAGGAACTGTCTCAGAATTGAGGAGTGGCTGGCCGAGTGGCTAGAATGCTGGCTTCTATTTCAAGAGACCCGGGTTCAAATCCTAGGTAAGGTGTGGATTTTTTTTCTGTCTGCGGCAAAAAAGAAAACCCTAACCTGCACAGTTCATGAAGACTGCACAAGCCAGATGGCATTAATTCCTCAGGTTCTAGGTCCCTCCCCTCTATCCTACACTGCAAGGTCCCTATAATACACTGCAAGGTACTGTAGGCAGTAGATGAGTTTTTTTTTTTTTTTTTTTTTTTTTTTCAATCTAAGAATGAATGGCAATGAGGAAGGGAACTAGCCACTGCATTTCAATATGTCATGGCTTAGAATATCTGAAAGGCTAAAACTTCACATCTCAGTTGCAGGATCTGCTGGTAGTGCCCAGGAAGTTAACCTGGTCAACAAATACCTGAAGAAGTCGGATGTGTCAGCCGAAAGGTGCAAATATCGCAGCTCTGCTGTAAACAGGCACAATGCAAATACATCTAAAACAACATTCTGGACGAATGCAGAAAAAGATGAAGAAGTATCTGCTATAGAACATCCTTTATATAGTGATTACAGAATTTACAATATCCTGCAGAATGAAAACTACAGCATTTTATAGAAATGCCGTTGTTTAGACAGATCACATTGTTCATATATCTTTAATTATCTTCCTTTTCTATTGTCCAATGTATCTCTTAACAACCCTGATTTTCTGTTTTATGAGCACCAATCAATACCTTTTAACACATTTATTAATACTTGTACTGAAACAGCCAAACTGGCAAGTGATACACAACAATGAAAAATAGTTTTCGACACTAACAGTGTTCTCTCCCTGGACCATTCTACAAGGCAAAGTGAATATCACAAAAGCTACAGTAAGTAGAATCACCAAGAGTACAAACACCTGGGTAGGACACAACAAACTAAAAATGTCTCTCCTTGTAAACTTTTCACCCAGTGCATGATCGGTAACTGATTTCAGAAAGTTCTTGAAGGCCCTCCGAGTATCCTTGCTGACTCTTGTGTCAAGACCCTTTTTGACGCAGCATGGCATTGTTTCTGATTGATCAGGGTTAATCTTCTGAGAAAAAGAGTAAAGAATATTTCTCTAATACTGATCCAGGGTAGCAGGTCGATGGTGATGGGGAGCTTCATCCGGCAATCTCTGGCAGTGTATTCACTTTTGCTTCCCACTTGACAGCATGTTCTAGCAAGGTCCAAGCTGTATCCAGCATGTGGTAGTCAGACATCTACACAGTTGTTTCTGCAGAAATAAACATAGAACAGGTTATAAATTTCCAGGCAATATAAGAAACACTTTTGTCTAAGAAAGAATTATCTACACTAAGGGAAATAATAAGGCCACTGCAAGGGACATAATTATTTGATTTTATTTGGTTGTTTCGGGATTTGAGGTTTGAAGATTGAGCACAACCTACTACTGGCAAAGCTGATCGTATTCCGGTATGAACATAAGGCCTTGTCCACATCAGATTGGAAGCACTAGACTCAAGTTTTGCTCTCATTTGAGCTCGCCAGTAGTGCATATCCCTGACTGGACCCGGGATCGAACCCGGAGTAATAATTATCACAATTGTCATTTGCAAAACAACATATATCAACAAACATAAAACTTTTGATATTTTAAAAGGGAGATAGATATTCTACAACCTTTAAGGAAATAATTGCAGGTTTGTGATACATTTTTATTTCAGGCAATCAGAAAAGGATACAGAAGGTGCATTACATAACAAAAGCAAGGGTGTGCTAATTTTGCAATAATTATTTCTCAATTACAGCGTTAATGTTCTAATTACAACTCTTTGTCTTCTTGCACACTTATAACTATAATTGCTCCACAATAGTATTAACTCTATTTCATTCATGGTGTAGGTTTATATCATCAAGATGGGTATCTTCTGTTGAAGACGTCAGTGCTCATGAATGAGTAGTCAGTACTGAACGTAAAATTACATAGTAAATCAATGTGGAGATAGAGGTTGATCGCAAATGTAGAAAGTACCTGAACGTTTCTGCGAGAATATTGAAAAGTAAATCATCATCATCATCATCCACTTCTGCTGTCAAGCGTCGTGGGGTGGAATAATTTGCGCTCCAGCACCTGATGGGCGGCACTGGCACTAGAGAGTGTCATTCCGTGTGGTTGTACAATGTCTTTGATGCCATCAATTCATTTTCTTCTTTGACGTCCTCTTGCTCTCTTCTCAGATGATCTTTGATGTAGGGCCAGTGATGGTAGTTGCTCATGTTGCATTCTAACGACATGACCAAACCACTTGATCTTCTGTCTTTCAATAAATGTGGCACAAGATGTTGATCCCACTGTCTGTCTGATAACAATATTATTTACTCGGTCTCGGATTGTTAAGTTGGCAGCTCTCCTCAGGCATCCCATCTTGCAGGTGTTGATTTTGCAAAAGAGTGATTTGGATAATGTCCAAATTTGAGATTGGTAGCATAGGGTTAGTGTGAATATGCTGTTTATTATCTGTCGTTTTGCAGACATTGGTATATTTGGATGTTTCAATAAGGGTGATAGGTGATATGTAAGTGCACTAGCTTTTTGACATTTGATTTCGATTTCTCTGTCAAGTCACTTTTAAACTTTTTGTTTGTTAGTTAGTTAGTTAGTTAGTCGCAGTTCCAACTTCACAGCAAAGGGTCGTCCCCATTATGCTCCGTTCCTGCGCCAGTGAATATCACACAAAACGCTCCCCACTGCCCAATGTGAAAAGTGGAAAAGACAGGTGTCTCGACAAACAACAGCCCGCACAGATACACTGTGCATAATGCCGCCGCCAGAATGTCAACACATCAGTCCTCCACGAAACACCCAATTCATCTCTGATGGAATCGGCAGTCGTTTTCCTATCTGGATGTTTCCTAGATGTTCACCTACACAGTCCACGAAAATACAGTTCATCACCGACGGCAGTGGCAGTCAACCAGAAGCCCAGCAGCCACGCATTTCTGCATAAGGCAAAAACCGGTCAACTCTGAGACATATCCACCTGCCATCGCTCCGAACATGCAGTCACGTTCAAAAAAAAAAAAAAAAAAACTTGGGAAGATTCAAAAGCACTTCACACGAAACTCACAGCTCACAGTGTCGCGCCACGCACTCACTCAGTAGCAGGGCGACGGAACCATCAATGTTTGTTAATGTATCCGTGTCTTTTTGTTTTCAATATGCTGTCTAACTTATCACAAACATCAGAAAGAAGCAGTCATCGTATTTTGGCCACATTATGAGAAGACAAAAACCGGAACATGTGACAACCGGAAAGATTTGTGGAAAGAGAGATTGAGGAAGACATCGTGAGAAGATTATTGACAGTCTTGTGTCATGGCACGAAAGGGAGTCAACACATGAACTGATCCATGCTGTCGGAGATCGTAATTTGTGGAGAGGCATGATCGCCCACGCCAGCCGGCAGGGCACTGGATGACGATGATGATGTGATGTCGAAGGTTTTCTAAGCGCAACGTCCATTCTGTCACTTATAACTGTGTTCTTGTATAGCTACCAATTCCACGTTTCATTGTTGTTGATTAACTCACTGTATTTTTTACAGCTTGACTGCAGTACAATGCATTTCGTTTCTCGTTGTAAAAATACATAGTCAATCATTAACACACATACACACTCACACACACATGCACGTGTGCGAGCGGGCAGGCGGGCGGTTTTAGCTACAGTGTTCACATTAGCAAATGTTCAGCTGTCAAGCAACGTGTCTACAACTAACAGTCCCAGGTCATCTGTGTAGCATCGACCTACTTTTCCAAAAGTCAGCGGTTCTCAACCTGTTGAAAGAAGTTCGTGACTCCCCCCCCCCCCCCCCCCGACTAATCATATTCAACTACCTAGATAAATGCTTAGATAGTCATAACATCTGATGGGAGATGCCTCGCAGAGATTAGAACAAGAATTGTCATTGCGAAGGTAGCCTTTTGCAAGATGGAAAACATACTGTCCAACAACACGATATCAATTGAAACGAGAAAAAGAGTGTTGAAATGCTACACAGAACCTATACTTTTGTATGGATGTGAAGCGGGACAATGAGCAGACAAGCTGAAAAACAGGAAAATGCAAAGAATACCATGGACAGCCAGAAAGACCAATGAACAAGTCCTTCAAGAAACAAATAAAGATCATAAACTGATTAGAGACATTAGACGTAGACAGTCAAAATTTTTTGGACATGTTATGAACAGAAATGACTTGGAGAACTTGGCTACAACTGGCAAGATTGAAGGGAAGAGACCAAGGGGAAGACCGAGACTAAATACCTGGATGGCTTGGCCACATGGCACGGTCGAGACAGGAACACGGAGCTGATCCACGACTCTAGTGATCGAGTGAGATGGCAGAACATGACCGCCCACGCTTATCGGCATGGCACATGATGGATGGATGGAGATAACTTGGTGGAGACAAGAACACGGAGCTGATCCACGACTCTGGTGATCGAGTGAGATGGCGAAACATGACCGCCCATGCTTATGGGTATGGCACATGATGGTGATGAAGACCCAGGTAAAAACTATATTTCCCCAGGTAAGAACTCTCATATTTTATTTTCCCCATCCCCTCATTTCTCTGTTTCTTTGTTTGTGAGAGTGAAAACATTGGACACTCTTTGTCAAAATGCCATTTGCTAGTAACACTGACTAACACTGATAGACTAGCCGATCTGATAAGGTAGGAGTGGTCAAAACCCTTCAGGATCATGTGTATAATGTGGAAGAACGGATACGCCACCATTGCCTGGGGAGAATGGTGAGGAAGGGAGTGGCCAGAGGATCTTGCCGACACTCAGTTCTCCATGAAAAGGACATAAAAACAATTAGGGATGTGTAACTCCTGCGAAAAAGTGAAAGGTACCAAACACAGTGTACATACCTTACAAAGAACTCTACTGCGGCAAACGTAAATCACAGGTGGGAAATCCAAAAACAAAATAAAATAAAGTATGGATGAAGAATGACTTGCGCGATGACTTGGATTAAAGTGAGGAAGAGTTGCGCAATTCGTCGACCTTACTCTCTCGCCTGAGTCCATCTGAGTCCAGTGGCAAGACAAGTCGAGACGACTGGAGACGAATACAGGTGCAGTGAATGACCAGGACGCTCTACGTGCCTTGCCGTGCTCATTACGTTCCACAACGCTTTGCAGGTAAACGCCGTCTTGCCCGTTGAATCAGGAATGATTTCTTCCGCGCAGTCTGCCGAATCCTGTCTTCACATGCTGGGTAGGCATACCCTAGTTTACCGCTTGGTTTGACACCAAATCGGCTACCCATGCCTGGTTTAGCCAGCCTCTCACAGCTGTTGCCCGGGGGGGGGGGTGGCCGCTGTCGCATGATGACAGCTACTAGGAGCCACAGGCACGAGCTGGGTGTCAGGCTTGGACCAGTGGGGGATGGGTCCTGAAAAGGACATGAGAGTCATCCTTACCAAAGGTGCTACCAATGCCTGACACCCCATACCCCCCAAATGGGGGGGGGGGGGAGTATACTACGACACAACGAACGACGTTTCGGTTATACTAATCTTCCTCGGGAACAACACAAACAGATCTAAAGAAAACCATAAAATTAGACAATTTAATAATATTAAAACAAATCCTTCGTTGTTAGGAAGGCGGCGCAGAAGTTCAGTTGTGAAAGGTGCCAAATAATAAACAGTAGAGCCGAAGGTGTGCAAAAGTTAGATATTGATATATAGAGGGAAGTCAGCAGAGTTATACAGTGACATCTACAACAGTATTGATTCCCGCTGGATGGATGCATCCAGGAGAGTTGATTAACTGATTAAGTGTCGTGGGATGATTAATCTTACGCGACTTTTCGTATTTGTCAATGGTTTATATACAGTTGTTTTCGCAATGCAACCCCCCCCCCTCCCCCGTCCTACACCGCAAGTTACTACAGGCTGTAGATGGCAATCCGTGATTATGTCAAAGTTGTGTAAATGTGTACAGGCGAATTAGATAAATGAAATGAACTGGTCTTGTGTTGTACTTGGAGTTTGTAGATGTGTTGTGGTATTAAATGGTAGTTTAGTTTAGTTGCAACTATCTGTGTCCTGACTGAGAACATTTTAACAGACTAACCAGCCGTTCACAACAATACTATCTTGTGCCCTGCCAACGTGAGGACACCGTGCTAATCCAACCACCATGTCAACACGAACACTGTTATACTGTCATGGCAAAGTCCAACTATTCCGGGCCATGACAAACAGTAAATGGAAGGCTTGGGTCCTGGAAAGAGAGGCGGGGCTAAAAGACATGACAGTACGATACATGACGGTAAAGGCACAATGGACATGAAAAAGCATAAGGCAGGGGAAATGGCACAATAACAGATACAATATCAAACATGTCCCGCTTACACACAATCTTTGTACCGTAGTAGAGGCCGATCCCGAGATCTTTTCCCCATCTGTAATTTACCACACACAAAAAGATGTCATTTGGTATTTTATGGTCGTCCACCCTCCTGTGTTTATAAGTGCTATATTTTAAATGCTAATTTGTATTATTAATTCTTCATGTCACGTGATTGATAGGGACAATGCTTTTCGTGTGTTGTTTAACACACAAAAATAGTCGCTTGTTAGAGGTCGCAGAAGCCATCATGATAAACTGCATAGGCCAGTGTTGTGCAAACAGAAAGACATGATAGTCGGCTTAAAATTACCGTGGTAGACAATTGAAATTACTGTGTGAATATGTGTATATTTCAGCTTGAAGGATTTATCTAATTACTTTACTATATGTTGTTGATTTCTGCGGTATGTACCTGACGAAATGCAGCGAAATATGCCGGGCAACAAATCGTGCAAATCTATTGTTTATGTCTCCATTATTCAAATTCACTACGGGAAAACATGGTTTTGAAATTCTTCATTTATTTTAAACCTCAGTATTCAATCAAACAGCAATAAGTTCAAAAAAGAAAACCTTAACCTGCACAGTTCGCGGCGACTTCACTAGCCACGCGGCCTTAATGCCTCAGGCTCAAGATCCTCTCTCCCCCCCCCCACCCCCACCTCTGACATACACCGCAAGGTACTATCCATCCATCCATCAAGTGCCATGCCGGAGAGCGTGGGCGGTCATGACTCGCCATTTCACTCGGTCACCAGAGTCGTGGATCAACTCCGTGTTCCTGTCTCGACCATGCCATGTGGCCAAGCCATCCAGGTATTTACTTCTCGGTCTTCCCCTTGGTCTGTTCCCTTTGATCTTGCCAGTTGTCACCAAGTTCTCCAATTCATTTCTTCTCATAACATGTCCAAAATATTTTGACTGTCTACGTCGAATTTCTCTAATCAATTTACGATTTTAATTTGTTTCCTGTAGTACTTGGTCATTGGTTTTTCTGTCTGTCCATGGAATTCTTTGCATTCTCCTCGGAAACCACATTTCTACAGCCATCAGATGTTTTTCAGCCTGACTTCATTGTCTAAGTTTCACATCCATACAAAAGTACAGGCTCCATGTAGCACCTCAACACTCTTTTTCTCGTTTCAATTTGACATCTTTTTATTGGTCAGTATGTTTTTCATCTTGCTAAAGGCTACTTTCGCCATGGCGATTATTGTTCTAATCTCTTCAAGGCATCTCTCATCAGATGTTATGACTGTTCCGAGATAATTGTATCGATTCACTTGTTGAAGAATATTCCCATTTACTTGTATATTACATTGTGGTGCTTCTTTATTCCTAGTGGCGACCATAATCTGTGTCTGTTTACAATTTAATTCTAACCCCAGTTGTTCACTGTGTGCAACAACCGCATCTACTAATTGTTGCAGATCCTGCTCACTGTCTACAATCAATACTGTATCATCTGCATATCTAATGTAAATATTTCGTCGTCGTTTAACCTCCAAACATTCCATGTTGCTAATTTTAATGTCTCTGTCTTTGCCTTGCAGTGATCTGTAGTTAGACGAATCATAATGAACTAGGCACTATAGAAGAAGATAGTTTGCCGTTGCTTTCCTTCCTGGCAGTGACCATACTGGCCGGGGACCGCAGCCATTGTCTCATGAAAGAGATCTGCCTACCGTCACGAAACTTGAGACCATAACCAACAACTATCTGTCGGCTGCCCTCCAAATTTCATCCGCCACCTGCCTTCCATAGCTTCTTGTGAACACTTCCAATAAACGTATACGAAATAACACCACATAATCCACAGGAAAAGACTAAAAACAGCGTCTCCCGAAGAATGAACATTACGTCGTCGCCATTCTAATTGGCAGTAAATGTCAATTTTTTTTGGTTTGTTACAGCAACAAGTCAGAAGGAACTACAAGAAATGAAAAAGAAAACAAAATGGGTTTTGGCTTGCATAATAGAAAGACATAAATAATGGTGATATAAAAAAAACAGATTGTGCCTACATGTGAACTTAAAGTAAATGACGTTATTTTGGGGCAAGTGCAGAAATTTAGATGTCTAGGCATATGGATAACATCAGATGGAAGATGCATAACAGCGATAAAGAACAGAATATGACATGCAAAAACAGCATTCTAACAAATGAAGAACATTTTGTGCAATGAGTCATTGTCCTTAAAAGGTAGAATAAGAGTTCTTGCATAGAACCAATTTTAACATATGGCTGCCAATCCTGGTCAATTAGTAAACGAGCAAAAACAAAAAATCCATAGAAGCTTTGGAGATGTGGTTTTATAGAAGAATGCTGAAAATTAATCGGACTGTCAGAATAATCAGTCTGAACATTTTGAGGGAACTTAAGTCGCAAAGACAACTTATCACAAACATCAGAAAGGAGTCATAACTTTTTTTTAACAACATTATAGAAGACAAAAACTGGAACATGTTGTGACGACCAGAAAGATTTGTGGTAAGAGAGACAGAAGAAGACAGCGTGAGAAAATTCTTGACAGTCTTGTGTCATGGCACGGAAGGAGTCAATACACGAACTGATCAACGCCGCCAGAAGTCGCAATTTGTGGAGAAGCATGATCGCCCACGACAGCCGGCAAGGCACTGGATGATGATTTAATACTACGCTTAAATGCCATCGTCTTAATCTGTGTAGCTCTTCGTTTGCTTTTACTGAAAAAGATACCCATGAATCGAAACGTTTAGTCGTGAAAGAGATCTTCTGCCTTCTGTCGCGAAACTTGAGACCATAACCAACAACTATCTGTCGTTCATGTCGCTAGAGCTACGGAGTTCGTGCTTTGTGCGACGCTTTCGGCGCTGCGGAAAGAGACCGAGCCATATGTGATAAAACCCGGTGCAATGAAGTCGACTATGTCGACTTTTAAGAGACTTTTTTAAGCGAAACGTTTAGTCCATTTTTACTTGTTGGTAAAGAAAACTCTAACCCTATAACCTTCACAGTTCGCGGCGACTTCACTAGCCAGGCGACATGAATTCCTCAGGCTCAAGATTCCCCCCCCCCCCCCCACCAGTCCTACACGGCATGGTACCGCAAGGCAGTAGACGATAGTTGGTTTTTTTAACAGGTACAGCAGACCGAGATCTGTGGAGAGTCATGAACGCCTACGCTAGCCGGTATGGCACGCACATGATGATGATGACAGCGGAGTCAAGAACATGTCTTCCATTGCCTAGCACGAAGCAGCGAAATATGCCAGGCAACAAATCGTGCAACATCTTGTTTGAGGCTTCTGTGTTTACATTCACTAAGGAAATACGAAGATAAGTCAGAAAGTTATGCACAATAATTATTATCTCTTTAACCGTTAATAACATACAAATGAAATTTAGTCTCAATGTTCGTGCACATGTGCAGCAAACATTTCTACTTCTCAACATAATCCTCATCAACATTAACGGTTTTACGCCATCTTGAAACAAGAGCATGAATCCCAGATATGTCCTGTTCTCGTTCTCTCCTTTGGCCCAATGACAGAATTCTTAGGGAAATATGTACATTGTTTTGAAAATACTTTTTTTTTTTTTTTACACCTAACAATGACAAATTCACGGCCACCAATGATACCCTGCTAGCCAGTCATGGCTGTTCAGGGAGCAGCGGGGCACACGTTGAAAACCGCTGCCGTAAACCATGCAGTGTGTGTCACCATCTGGGCAGCAGCAAACGACACACTGCAGACAACACGAAGGTGTATATAGGCCCAGGTGACCTTGGCAAAGGTTCATAAAAGTATTCATTCGTTTTAAATAAGAAAGGACTGCTAGATCACAATGGCGCGACTATCAGACAAGAAATAAAAAAGAGCGGAAATAATAAACCTTGGATACTCAAGTGGAGAAACAAATAAAGCACCAAGGACGAGGGGGAAGATAGCACCATTACACAGGGGAGGAGCCAGCCATAGCGGGGAGGAGCCAGGAAACATAAAGACTAAACAAGACCACAAGAATAAATAACTATTGGAGGTCACCAAGGCTGAATGGATAAGAGCGCTAGCTCTTAAACTCCCGGTGCGCTGATGCCGAGTTAGCGGATTTCAACCTCTACACCAACCAGTTGGACTAAAATGTTGACTTGGGGACGTAAATTACAAGTACCTCTGAAGTCAGAGTGGGTTCGCCTGATGGCGAGGGACACTGGTGATTGGGAAAGGTAATCCACACCCAAAGATCAGTCCAGTGCAATAGAAGTAGTTGTACATCTGTGAACTACACTTGAATTCAAATCGGGTAAACATTATATATATATATATATATATATATATATATATATATATATATATATATATATATATATATATATATATATATATATATATATTGCATATCCCTTACAGGACATCGCTGTCAACACCAGCATCTTTCAGCTGTATGTTGATTTCTTGGCAAGATTACGCTCAGTAGTTTGCCATTGTTTTCTGAGCGGCCGGCTCATATACCCCCTAAGTTACCGATGCGATTCCAACCACTGCTGATTCTCACCGTCATCACGTTACCGGCGAGAGTATACGAGATTACGGAGAAAAGTCATAACCTCTAATATATATATATATATATATATATATATATATATATATATATATATATATATATATATATATATATATATATATATATATATATATATATAACTATTAATACAGATGATAATATTAAGAACGAGAAAACTTCTGCGTTCATCCAGAGTTTTTTTTTTTTGCGGACGCGATTGCGTTGTGCCTGTTTACAGCAGAGCTGTGTTCTTGCCCCGTTAGGCCGACACATCCGACTTCTGCGGGCATTTGTTGACCGGGCTAACCTTTCCGGGAGATATGAGTTAAAAAGGAAAGCAATGTAATAAGAAACAATAAAAATGACTAAGCGGATACCAAAGTCATGTAATGAGAAAAGACACATGTGGCCAATCCACAACCGGGAAAGAGATGAGTAATTTGTATTTATATATTTCCACGTAGAGCTCTCCATGTAGTTGTGTTGGTCTGTGTTTGTTCTTTGTTCGCTGACGAAGGTTTTGTTACATGTCATCGTGTTCCAGTAAAGCTTACTGATTACTCTTCTGTTTTGGTCTGATTCATCAGGGAGGAGAGAAGCACTGGAAATGATCATGACGACCGGAGGCAAGCAATGGTAAAGGAGACAATTAGCGGTAGAGGACACAGCCAGCGGTAGAAGAGACAGCCAGCGGTAGAAGAGACAGCAATAGAAGAGACAGCCGGCAATAGAAGAGACTTAAATATGAATATTTAAATATGAGACAAGCAGCGATAGACGTGACAGCGGCGGTAGAAGAGACAGCCAGCAATAGAAGAGACAGCCAGTAGTAGAAGAGACAGCCAGTGGTAGAAGAGACAGCCAGTGATAGAAGAGACATCCAGCGATAGAAGAGACAGCCAGCGATAGAAGAGACAGCCAGCGATAGAAGAAACAGCCAGGGATAGAAGAAACAGCCAGTGGTAGAAGAAACAGACAGCGGTAGAAGATACAGCCAGCGGTAGAAGAGACAGCCAGCTGTAGAAGAGACAACCAGCCGCAGAAGATATAGCCAGCGGTAGAAGAGACAGCCAGCGATAGAAGAGACAGAAAGACATAAATGAAGCTGGATTGCCTGAGACGCTAGCGCAAAGGATATCATCGATAGAACTGAACCAGGACACAAAGGTGGTAGAGCTGTGGAGAAACATGAACACATATACCATTTTGAAGGGCAATGATTATATCAATAATAATGGTCTGACTAACATTGATAGTAATAAAAATAAATATAAAAATGGTTAGTTGTTAGCCGCTATTCCAATTTAACGGCAAATGGTCACTCCATACTGCTTCGTTCTCGTGCCAGTGAACATCACCCAAAATCCTCCTCACTGCCCCATGTCAAAAGTGGAACAGACAGCAGTCCCGACAAACCAATATCACGCACAAGCATATATGCATAAGGCCGCTGTCACAAAGCCAACACAGTGGTATACAAATAGTGAAAAGGAAAACAACAATAAAGGACGTAATTAAAACAATGAGCATAATGAAAAGCAATAACAATCATAACTGTAGGCGTTTAGAAAAGATGAAGCATCAGAAATGATAACTAGAAAAGATAAAGCATCACGAATGATAACTAGAAAAGGTAAAGCATCACGAATGATAACTAGAAAATATAAAGCATCACGAATGATAACTAAAAAAGATAAAGCATCACGAATGATAACTTGAAGAGCCTTAGTCTGGAAATCACTGGGCAAAAGAAATTGTGGATAAGAGAAATAGACACAGAATATGGGAAAGATATGGACATAGCTGCATGGGATACTGGGGAGGGGAACTGAGCACTTATATACAGAATGGTTCCGTGTGCAGTGAGGATAATTTGACGACTGACAAATTATAAGGTGTATTTTTAATGACTCTTGGGTGTCTGAAAATTTTGCCGTTCCAAGTTTTGTATTCACCCTCTGTGGAGTGCATGCAACATAAAAGGTAAATACAAAACTTGGAACGGCAATAATTTCAAAACCCCACAGTCATTAAAAATACACCCTACCTATCAGTGTCAAATTTGGACATTATCTAAATCACTGGACATTATCCAAATCACCAAATCACAACTACCAGCACTGGCCCTACATCAAAGAGGCTCTGCTACGAGAGCAAGAGGACGCCCGAGAAGAAAATGGATTAACGACATCAACGACATATAATATCATCAAATGGCAGATCTCCCCGGGAAGGTTAACCCGGTCAACAAATGCCCGCAGAAGTCGGATGTGTCGGCCTAACGGCGCAAGAACGCAGCTCTGCTGTAAACAGGCACAACGCAATCACATCCGGAAAAAAAAAACTCCTGATGAACGAAGAAGAAGAAATGGCAGATCAGAAATCGAGATCGAAAATAGGTGCAATAAGGCAAATCAACTCATTGGACAAATGGCACCAATACTAAAGAACAAACATGTATCAGTAACTACTAAGAAAGCACTTTACAACACAATCTTCCTACCAACTCTATGCTACCAATGCCAAACCTGGACAATGACAGAAAAAGAGAAAAGAAAAATCACAACAGAAATGAGATTCCTGCGAAGAATACTCAGCGTATCAATAAGAGATAAGATCAGAAATGAAGAAATCAGGAATAAAGTGGGGGTTAAAGCAGCACTAGATTTTATTAGAAAGCAGCAAGTCAAATGGTTTGGCAAAATGCAAGTAGGTTACCAGTCAACAGCATACCACAACAAGCAATGATGTACAGACCAGATGGAATCAGAGGAAGAGGCCGACCACGTAAACGTTGGACGGAGGGAATAGCAGAGTCCATGGGAGTATCGATATATGAAGCCCATAATCGGGCACTCTCACGATGTTTATACTTCACCTCGACACCGCAAGGTACAAGAGGAACATGATGAGATGAGATGAGATCCAAATCACACTTGCGCAAAATCAACACCTGTAAGATGAAATGCTTGAGGAGAGCTGCCAACTTAACTATCTGAGACCGAATAAGAAATGATGTTATGAGACAGACAGTGGGAGCAAAATATAGTGCCACATATGCCGAAAGACAGAAGATAAAGTGGTTAGGCCATCTGGTTAGAATGCAACACCATCAACTACCACCACTGGCCTTACATCAAAGATCATCTGCTACGAGAGGAAGAGGACGCACGAAAATAAAATGGATTGACAACATCAATGTACAATCACACGGAATGACACTATCCAGGGCCACCCATTGGGTGCTGAAACGCCAAATATTCTTCCCCACAACGCTTGACGGCAAAAGTGGACGATGATGATGATGATGATGATGATGATGATGATGATGATGATGATGATGATGATGATGATGATGATGATGATGATGATCTAGCTATCTAGCATCATACGGGGAAATTGAAATCGCCAATGAAAGAGCGGAGGGGCTGGCTGGCACTTCCACAATAGCAGAGAGCCAAGCAATAGATTAAGACGATATTTTCAACACCTTTGAAGAATTGAGCAGTTCATAAACACGCATGTATTATTTGGCGCCAATAGAAGCAGAAGACAGAAGTGGGGATTAGAAGACGCACTAGACAACATACAAATTGAACGCTGTAGTTACCGATCTCCGTGGCCAAAGGCTTGCGAACGCGGTTCGTGAGCCGTTTACCAGGCGTTCGAAGCGCAGCCGCGACCGATTTGTGCAGCAGATCGTGACGCGTTGTGTTATAACATGTTGGTATGGGAGCCGGTCGTTCAGAAACAATGGCAAACTACTGAACGTAATATTTGCCTAGTACATCAACAGCAGCTGAAAATGCTGGTGTTGACTGCAACGTCCTGCAAGGGATATGCAACATTTTAAAAAAAGTTACCGATCGGGATTCGAACCTGTCACCTCCAAATGACGACAGCGCCTCGCTGCAGGAACAAGTGTACTTCGACGCATGACCAACTAGACGCCGCTTACAAAAATAATACCCCTTACAATACACCCAAACAATATACGTATGTTAATTTATGAACTGTCTTAGTGGCCTCAAAGTGTTCCTCAATTGATATTTCTTTGAAGAATTGGGCCAAACCAAGGACTTTACACAGAATTAAAAACAAAAAAAAACGTGAATAGTTAGAATAAGAACATTCGGGTTAAAGATCGGAGAGGTCAGACAATAGCGGCACACCACGCTCGACCATCAAACTGAATTGGCTGAGATAAAGTTTCTCCTCTTTCTGCGGTGAAGTGATGTCGTTCCACACGCCATCAATTGGACTAAAATGTTGACTTCTTGTTCAGAAAGCAATGGCAAACTACTTAACCGTCAATTGCCTAGTAAATCACATCCAGTCAATAGGGGCTGTATATTTCGTTCGATCACATTGAACTCGAGCGTAGTCAATACACGCGGTACTACGTCTAGTACACTGGACTGATTTTTGCGCGTGGAATAGCTTTCCCTATTGCCAGAGTCCCTCGCCATAAGGCGAACCTACTCCGACTTCAGGGGTACTTGTAGTCAACGTCCCCACGTCAAGTAGGAGGAGTCAAAATTTAGTTCATTTAACCGATGGAGGGCATCAGCACACCGGATGTTTATTCACTGGCCTGGATGTAATTGTCATGCCCTACATAGAGATCGGCGTGCCTGAGAGGTTTAACGCGTTTAAACTTTCTCTTCTGACGGCGGCGTATTGAGTTGGTTCTACACGCCGGTCAGTTGGACTAAAATGATGGCTTCTCGTTCAGAAAGCCATGGCAAACTACTGAATGTACAATTGCCCAGTAAATAACAAATAGTCAATAAGGGCTGGGGGTGATTGCAAACGTTGCTGTTACACTAATAGAGATCACAAGAGAAGTACGGCAGGGATGTGTGTTGTACCCAAGCCTCTTCAGCCTATATACAGAAAGAATTTTTAAACAAGTCGAACTGCCTGGACACAACATCAGTGGAAGAATCATAAACAATATTTGGTATTCAAAACATTGTTTTTTCCGTAGTGAATTTGAATGACGAAGGCACAAATCATGGATTGCACGATTTATTGCCTGGCATATTTCGCTGCATCTCGTCAGGTACATACTGCAGAAATCACGCGATTGATGGGGATAATGCGTTTCGCTTAAGCTATCGCCATTAATCGGCCTTGTGCAAACAGAAAGACATGATAGTCAGTTTAAAATTACCGAGGTAGACAATTGAAATTACTGTGTGAATATGTGTATATTTCAGCTTGAAGGATGTATCTAATTACTTTAGTTTACGCTGTGCGATTTCTGCAGTATGTATCAACGAGATGCAGCGAAAAATGCCAAGCAATCGGGCAATATATTGTTCGTGTCTTCATGATTCAAATCTTAGGTATGCAGACCATACCGTGGTACTAGCAGAAAGAGAGCAAGAGTTACAAGACCTAGCGGAACAAGTAAACAGGCATAGGGCAGAACGAGGCTTAGATATTTTCCTGAAAACAAAAATTATGATAATTAGAAGTGGAAAAGAGAGGCCATCAATTAACATCACAGTAAACGGGGAGATACTAGAACACGTAACAAGTTTCTTCTTTCTTTGACATGTAATAACAGATGATGGCAGAAGTGAAACAGAAATCAAAAAGAGAACAGAAATGGTCAAAAATGTTTTCAACAGCACGAAATCAGTATTAATATCTAGAGCAGCAGTGGTTCTCAAACTTTTTTGGCCCATGCCCCCTTTTACCATATGTTCAGAACATCATCTCCCCTGTCAAAGACTCGATAGTACCACACCTCGTGAAGCCATAGCACAGTTGAGTAGACACTCAACAGGCCACGTTTGCCAGCAGAGTGCGATGTGAGGTAACACGCACGAAGGTGAAGGTCACCCCGCGTGGTGGGTAACCACGGGAGAGAGGTTAGGTAGACGGGAGACTGGACTTGAGGCGTTCACATCGTTTAGAATAGCGTTAGGAGTTTTGTGTTCACTAATAGATAGAACTAGCATAGGGTTAGCAGTTTGTGTTAGATAATTCTGTGGCTGTATATTGTGTATTGCATTAGCGACTGTTTACCGCTTGTAAGCGAGCCAACGGCAATAAAATGGACCATACATTTTGCCTCCCACACGACTTGCAAGTTGTCTTGTATGGGTGTGTGAGAAGTACCCGTTGAGGCCTGTCAGTTGAGTTGTTGACAGGCCAGGGTAATTGTGGTGTCAGAAAGTGGTGCTTGGACGAAAGCGCCAAGCTAATACCCACCATAAAAGGGTAATTGTGGTGTCAAGAAGTGAAGCTTGAACGAAAAGTTCAAGCTAATCCACTCATCCACGGGCTCGAGACTAGGGTTTCATTTTTGTAGTAACGATAATTTGTGCAGACAGGAGAATTTGCGAGCTAGAAATATGCCTATCGTGACAAAATAGTGTTTAATTGTGTTTATGATATATTTATTGAATGAAATCATGTATTCTTCGAAGCTGTAAGTATTAATATTCTTATTTTCTTATATTTATTCATATATTTACCAATTTATTCTTGAATAAGCACCAAACATGATTCACGGCGCAGGAATACACAGGCAGCCGACAATATTGATTTTTGAGATCTAAAAATAGCGCTGCGCGATGACGTAGATTGATTGACAGACAGTTGTTCTGCGTCATTAGCATAAAGCAGTCGAGTGTTTACAAAATCGCTTAGCGGCGGCCCGCCTGAATCTGTGCTGTATATTGTTTATTATTTACTTATTTAAGTTACTAAATGAATATATTTATTTGTTGACACATTATTATGTTATTTTGATTTCTTTACAAGCATTTATTCATTTTTGGGTCTATTTTCTCTTTGCTTATCGTCACGATGGAACTATTTTCGGGCTAAGCATCTGATACTTAGCTGCACAACGTTTACAGAAATTAACTAGGTTAGTAACGAAAGGCAATTATTGTTTAAAACAAAGACAGGACATTGACATTAAAATTAATTAATACATATTCTAGGTGTTCGTAAGTCTGTCATTGTCTAAGTCATTGTCCTTAGTTGTCGAGTAAATCATATCGTTTAGTAGGCGCGTTTACTGCTGCCCTATATATCAGAGGGCAAACAACAGCTGTGCACATACACCTGTGAGCCAAATACCGTGTGCTACGTACGAAACGTGTCGCCACCCCAGTGTACCAAACAAGGTGACCTGTGTCAAAGGAGCTTCGTTCCCACATTAAGCTGAGTACACTTATATATTTTGTCATGCAATTTGATTAATAGTGCATCTCTTTTTCAGCATGTAACGCGTTGACATATTTGTATACTCTGTTTTTCTGCAAGATAAATCTGGGCAGGGTAAAAACAGAAAGCACAACTGATAGTGATCAGATAAGAACAAACATAACATATCAAAGATAAATAACTGATTAAAGTCATCATTGCCTATCACTGTTAGCCAAGTACTAAAGTAAGATGGCAACTTTATCAGATTTCATAAAAGCAGGCAAAGAACTAGAATTAACAGGAAAAGAACTACAACAATATGCTGATCAGAAATTTAAAGAAACAAAAGAGGAACAAACACGAAAAGAGAATGCGGAAAGGGACGAACGCGCACGAGAAAGAGAACATGATAAGGAGATGAAACAAAAACAATTAGATCAAGACAAAGAATTAAAACAAAAGGAATTAGATCTAAAGCAAAAAGAGATAGATGAAATGGCACGAGTTAAAGAAAAACAAATTCAGGTAGAATCAGAGACACAATTAAAGATGAAAAGCATGGATATAGACTCACACGCAGAGATCTCTGCCACTAAACTAAGAAGTCAACAAGAGGAAAATAAGTTCAACAAATACAAAAATATTATCAAACCATATTGTAAAGAGGACTCCATATCTGCCTGGACAGAGAATGTAGAGTATCAATTTAAATATCACCAAGTTCCTTTAGATATGTGGGCTCCGATTTACATGAAGAATCTAAGTGGTGAGCCCCTTAAAGTAATAGAGTCTATTCCTATTGAACTTAGATCTAGCTATCAATACATCCATGATAGGATTATGCAGCACTTTTTACTTGATGCCCCTGGGTATCAGGTTCAGTTCTCAAATTTAAAACCTAAACCTAGTGAAACTTTTATAGATTATTTTTCAAATGTGCAGAGTGTACTAAACAGGTGGCTTAAAGCAGCTAACATAGGAAAAGACTTTGATAGATTAAAAAACCTAATAGCTATGGACAAGTGTATATCTACTATACCTTCTCCTTTTGCTAAGTTTTTGCAGCAGTCAGACATTGAAAACATCGAGCAGTTCGAAAAAAAAGGTTCAGCATATTTTTCTTCTAACAGAGAGATTTTTAAGACCTCAAGTGACTCTGAGATAGTTTCCTTTGTCAAAGACCAATCAAAAAACTATCAGGGTAACAGAAAACCTTTTCAGAAGTATGATAAGAAAGACAGAAAAGTTTCCATATGCATGTACTGTCAACTAATGCACGACACTTATGCTATGTGCGACAAATCGCCGAATTATCCGGCGCATCTTGAAAATGTGATCAAGAAGCAGCAAAGCAAACGGTCTGCATACAGGCGTGCAATCAAATGTTTTTTTTTGTTCCTCTTATGGCCATTATTCTAATAAGTGCCTTGGCCGCCAACGTTTGAAAGCTAAGAACGCTATGTTGATTGAGACCTCTTCAGATAGTGGTAGTGAGAATGAGTGTGAGATTGAAAGTGACTTACCAACTAACCAAGCAGAGGATGTGTGTGCTGCTAACGATATATTAAGCTTTGACAGCTGTGAACGATGTCACCAATTCCATGCAGACGGAAGACTAGAATGTGGACATACAGTACCATGCTCATCTGAGAGTGTGAATGCAGCATTAGCCTCCAGAGGCAAGTTAGTGTTCCACAATGCAATGGTCAATGATGTACCATGCCAATGTTTGCTGGATAGCGGCAGCACCCTTATTGGTCTTCGAAAAGAACTAGTGAGTCCGGGTGATTACACAGGTGACACTGTGAAATGCCGAACCTTTTCGGGTAACGTTGAAATTTACCCTTTGGCAAAAGCCCGTATTGATTCTCCTTTTCTTTCCGGTACCTTTACTTGTGCAATACTTAACAACCCTTGTACAGATTTAATTTTGGGGTGCTTACCTCAACTGAAACAATGTACTAGTGAAGAAATAGTTGCATGGGAGAAATTAAATGCAGCTAAGGCAACAACCAGAGTTGACACTTCAAAACATCATGACCCATTGCAAAATGAGACACTACTAATGCTTTTTCCAACCAGCACAGATGACAAAAACACACAAAAACTTATACACCAGCAGAAATCTGATTTTAATGTGTCTCCATACTTAAAATTGTCAAAAGGCAAAGCCAAAATGACCAAGAATGCATCTTGGTTCGTTAGACGTAATAATGGCATTTCAACTACATGTCATATTACTAGTAACCATGAACAGGTGTTACTTGAACAACATCAGTTAGGTGTGCTAAACAATGCACACAAAACACCATGTGCAGGTCATCGTGCATACAGCAATGCCAGGCCAAGTTTTTTCAATAACATAAAATTATTTTGTCATGATCTATTTGCTGGTAATGGCTGTCATCAATTGATACAAAAGTTGAAGGGTAAACATCCTACAGCTGAAATACAACCCTCTACACTGGCACCCAAGCCATTTGATAGAGGAAGGGTCAGTTCTACCACAAGCACACAAACAAATGTGCGAAAACAAGTAATCTGGAACTTGATCAAGACAGATTTAGGCTACTTCCATACAAACGAAATGGCAAGGACCATTCAAAGTAGCACATAACCATGGTACATGTTGACTATGAAATATCGATAAACAGACACTTAGAGATATTCCATGTCAACATGCGGAAACCTCACTTTTCAAGACAAGAGACAGAAGTAGTGACAGACGAACAGATTGCACCAACACCAAGTGATCAGACGACAGACATACACAACGCAACTACACTAGTTAGTGAGACTGGCAAATCCGACGAGGGGCATACATGTAGTGAACTTATAGAATACACATGAATAAATCAGAATACTGATGACTGGACAATACACCTACTGAAACTGAGACATGCCTTTGACGGAGTGCGACGCTTCGGTCTCACTGTCAAACCAGCAAAGTCAAATTATGCCTAAAATAAATTCATTTTTGGGTCATGTCATTTCTCAAGTCCAACTGTAGACTGACCTGAAAAGTAGTACCAAAATTATGAATCTGACCATGTCTAACAGAAAGAAACAGGTCAGAAACCTTTTGGGATTAGTAAATTACTCAGAAATTACAAATATATTTTCCAATGTCTTAAAATCTTCTGGAAATGAAATGTGAAAGATGCATTATTAATTCCTGCATTGTCAAAATTGAAGATCCTTTTTTGTAAATATTCCAATCCCTCCGCTTGCCTAATCCTAGGCTCATTTATTATCTTAGGTCATATGCCAGCAGAATCTTCATCACTGCAGTACTAGGCCAATTTTTTTTGTTTTGAGGGCATCTTCCATCCGCTTTGCTACGTGAGCAGTAAGATCACACATGCTGAGTCCAAAGATTCCATATCACAGTTGCAGCCCTAGGCTTCATCTATACGGTGAGAAGGCTCCATCGAGTTCTGACGGATGTTCACTGCATTGTCCAGACCGACAACTCCCTGATCACGGTCATACATAGTGGTGTGCATCAAAATGACCGGATATTCAGGTGGTCACTAGTTTTACCATCTGGGGTAAAAATACCTGAAATCCAACAGTAAATGTAGAGTGATGGTTGGTACATGAATATCTGATAATATAAGATGTAAAATAGCTTACATACATATCCACATTGTTGGTGTAGTCATGTACCAAAACAATGAACTATCATGTGTCCGTGGACATCAGATTAAGAACTGTGCTGCTATACTTAGATACCACCGTGTGAACTAGGACAGCTCATTTCCAACTAAGCTCCATTCCGGTGTATCATATATATGAACCGCAGAAAACAGTGTCAGAACAGTGCTTAATTACAGACACGAAAAGACAGAACTACAACACCAGCGAACTCTACACGTGCACCACCGAGAGAACATTAAGATGACTGTGTAATGTATTTCAGATACCCAGGCAAAGTGTGTGGTTATATTATGCCTATACAACCATTGCACATACATGAAGGCAACTACTAACCTGTGTAAACCAAATACTATGTATATAAACTTATTGTGATATGTAATATAATATTTTAAGATAGTGATAAATTAGATGTAGGTTAGGAACTATAACAGTTCTCATTTATTTTAATAATGTAGTTAGTACAGTAATTAACCCATTAAAATTAGATTAGAATATTAGTTTAGACATAAGAATAGTTTATTACAAGTTAAATTAAATTTATGATATGAATAGTACCATTTAGATTGTTATATTTCACTTAGTTTCATTGTAGTTAGTTTATTCCATCTTAATGAAACCATACCATCTTTCAAATATTACCATTTATTAGTATCATCATTTGACATCATAATAGATTAAAAAGAGTAGATAAGGTAACATACAGCATTTACACCAGTTAGATTAAGAACATCACTCATATAATTCCTTTATGCATTTAAAAACATTATTTAGCATAGTATTTAGAAAAGTACATAAATTGTGGTCACATAATCCATTTAATTAAGGTACATAACTCACATCACAACAATTGCATTTAAATAGTTAGATTACATCACTTAGATTAGAAAAAAATAAGAAGTAATATAATCATATCATATAATTAACATAACAAATTTAATAAATTTAGGTAACACATTAAATACTTAGTTATAGAATTAGAATGGTATGTTAGAATGTAAAGTTTTCGTTAGTGAAATTGTGTTAGTGTGAATGTGTTGTCTGTAATATAGTTTAGAACTTAGATTACAGTATTTTGGGTTTCATAACAAGTGAATGTAGTCACGAATTAGTGTTATACACCTGTTTGTGGCCACATTGAACCAAATTATGACACTCAAAAAACTAACATACATACACATAGAATTTATAAATAGAGGATAGAAATTAGATTAGTAGATTTATTACATCCAAACACACAAACAAACAGAAAAACAAACATATAAATTGCATACACTATTTGTAAATCAAAGACAGATAACTATGGGGCCAGGGGACATAATGGACAACGAAGAACTAAATTAACAGTGAAATAAAGTCTTACGCGCGGAAGCGAAGGAGGTAAAGCCTGTCGCACACACTCTTGTAGAATGGTTGTTAAATATTATATGGGGGACATGAAATAATTCATGTGTTGACCCTAAGAAAGTCAACTTTGTATGGGTAGTAAGTTAATTTACTATGTGAGGGCAGGTCTTATAAGACAACGGTCCGGTTCAGACATACCTCTGATAAATATAATATAGCATGTGAGAAGGGGCTCACGCCAACCAGTCAAGTTTGTGGCGATTGCCAGTAGCCAAGTAAGGCTTTGCTACATTGTGACAATAGTTATTAATAGTCTATTGGAATGCCCAAAGCCAGGTTATCTAGAGTCTTTGACAAAAATTAGAGACACTAATTTTTTGTTTAGGAACCTCTTGCGTCACAACCAATGAGTGAAAGTTGATGACGCAACACAAGAGGGGTGGGTGTGTGTCAAAGACTCGATAGTACCACACCTCGTGAAGCCATAGCACAGTTGAGTAGACACTCAACAGGCCACGTTTGCCAGCAGAGTGCGATGTGAGGTAACACGCACGAAGGTGAAGGTCACCCCGCGTGGTGGGTAACCACGGGAGAGAGGTTAGGTAGACGGGAGACTGGACTTGAGGCGTTCACATCGTTTAGAATAGCGTTAGGAGTTTTGTGTTCACTAATAGATAGAACTAGCATAGGGTTAGCAGTTTGTGTTAGATAATTCTGTGGCTGTATATTGTGTATTGCATTAGCGACTGTTTACCGCTTGTAAGCGAGCCAACGGCAATAAAATGGACCATACATTTTGCCTCCCACACGACTTGCAAGTTGTCTTGTATGGGTGTGTGAGAAGTACCCGTTGAGGCCTGTCAGTTGAGTTGTTGACATCCCCCCCCCTTTCGAATTTCCTCCCTATAAATCCTAAACCCTTACACAGTATACATACAAATGGAAGCTAAATTTAATAGCACATACTAGAACAAGTCCAGACATCTACATAAAACGTGATTTGCGGGTCTACTTATGTTATAAAACGAATTTCATTAGGGCGAGTAGTACAGAACCGTACAATTTAGAGGGAAAAACAATATCAAGTAACTGGTTCTAGTATTAACGCGATCTTGAAATAATCTTAATCTCCCCCCCCCCCCCCCCGGAAACCCTAAAATTCCCCCCCCCCGGTTGAGAACCACTGATCTAGAGAGATTAACAACGCATTAAAAATGAGAATTGTCAACTGTTATGTATACTCAACACTACTATATGGAACGGAAGCCTGGACAATGAACAAGCAATTAGAAAGTCGAATAGAGACCTTAGAGATGTGGATATACAGAAGAATATGTCGTATTTCATTGAAACAAAAACAATAAAATACAGAGGTTCTAGAAAAACTGGGAATGAAAAGAGAGTTGATAACACTGTTGGAGATCCATTGCAGCCAACCTTCATTGTGGAGACGGTACCTGATTGTTTGTACACTAATAGACTGAGTATTACGAAGAAGATCGGAGCTCCCAAGGACATATCCAAAGTGCAGTAATGTTAATTCACAATTAACTGAACTTGCTCTATGCGCTATCCCCCTGAGATCCATTGCAGCTGACATTACCCCAGTTAGCTATTACTTGAAAACTACGAACCCCCATAAAGTAGACGCCTTTACAAGTGAAAGAATTCAATGGGCCTTTGACGATGTTTTCCTGTCTGTCAATACAGAGCGCCAAATGTGTTTCAATCGCAGGTAATTTACGCAAGTGGGTGACCCGAAGCACAGCTCTGAATGAATCAGGCCCTTGCACAAGGAGGTTAGGTTTGGTGTTTGTGTGGTTTGTGTGAACGGTGTAATTGTGAGGCCCATATATATGTGTGGGGTTGTTGGTAGTGGGGTGTCGGTACTTCATTTGAGGGCTCCAAATTACGTTTGAAGAATGTTATTTGTATGTGAGTGTGTGTGTGTGTGTGTGTGTGTGTGTGTGTGTGTGTGTGTGTGTGTGTGTGTGTGTGTGTGTGTGTTTAGTGAGAGAGAAAGAAATAAAGAAGGCGAAAAAAAGAGAAAAGGAAAGACAGACAGACAGACAGACAGACAGACAGACAGACAGACAGACAGACAGACAGACAGACAGGTAGATAAGTAGGTAAATACACACTAAGTAGATAAGTATGTGAAGAGACCGACCGACCGACCGACAGACAGACAGATTGCAAAAAAATTTTTCTCGTTTTCTCCCTTATCTCCCACAGTTTTCTCCTGTATCTCCCACAGTTTTCTCCTGTATCTCCCACAGTTTTCTCCTGTATCTCCCACAGTTTTCACCCTTATCTCCCAAAGTTTTCTCCTGTATCTCCCACAGTTTTCTCCTGTATCTCGCACAGTTTTCTCCTGTATCTCCCACAGTTTTCTCCTGTATCTCCCACAGTTTTCACCCTTATCTCCCAAAGTTTTCTCCTGTATCTCGCACAGTTTTCTCCTGTATCTCGCACAGTTTTCTCCTGTATCTCCCACAGTTTTCTCCTGTATCTCCCACAATTTTCCCTGTATCTCCCACAGTTTTCCCTGTATCTCCCAAAGTTTTCTCCTGTATTTCCCACAGTTTTCTCCTGTATCTCCCACAGTTTTCTCCTGTATCTCCCACAGATTTCTCCTTGCATTTCCCAGTTTTCTCCTTTTACTTCTCACAGTTTACTCCTAGTATCTGCCAGTTTTCTCCATTGTTAACTCCTACAGTTTTATGGGGAAAATTCGCCTCACAACTAAAGTAACATGATATCATATAAAGTTGTTTCAGTCGTGTGTCACTAATCAGTCAGTCTGTTGGTGTGGTGTTCAAAGCTGCTTGTAACTCAAGTAGCGAGTTTGTGAAATATATTGTTTTATCATGTGGTTGTTATTAATTTATTATTTAAGTGATGAAGGTGAAATGTTCTCACGTGAAAAAAGATGAACTATATTTTCAAAACTCCTCTCACTTTAACTTTCATCAAAGAGAGTGTAGTTTAGAAAGATCTTCTTCTTCCTACTCCACCGCTTCCTCTTTGTATATTTAATCTTCTACTTCTGCTTCTTCTGCTTCTTCTGCTTCTTCATCTTCTACCTGTTCTTCTTCTTCTTCTTCTTCTTCTTCTTCTTCTTCTTCTTCTTCTTCTTCTTCTTCTTCTTCTTCTTCTTCTTCTTCTTGCCCTTCCTCTTCTTCTTTTTTCTCTTTTTTCATATTCTTCTTCTTCCTTTTTTCAGATTCTTCTTCTTCTTCTTCTTCTTCTTCTTCTTCTTCTTCTTCTTCTTCTTCTTCTTCTTCTTCTTCGTCTACTACTACTATTACAACTACTACTACTACTACTACTACTACTACTACTACTACTACTACTACTACTACTACTACTACATCTTCTTCTTCCTCTTCTTTCCATTTTTAGCTATCTTCTGCAGCCTGCTACGCGTCCTTCCCTCTTGATTAATTTATGTCTCTTATTCTCATCTCCGTGTGATTTTAGTTCTCAACTATTTCGTTTGTCCTGTTGGTCACAGAAAAAGGACTTCTAGTTTTACTACGATTAATAAAATTGGTGGAACTTTGGTAAAGCTGTGGAAATGTAAACAATATAAAATAACACGAAATAACGCAGCTTTACAGAACAGATTTACGAAAAAAACAGGCGACTAGCTTTAACACACACACACGCACGCACGCACACACACACACACACACACACACACACACACACACACACACACACACACACACACACCATATAATTACGGAGAAGACCATCTAGTGACAACATTAAGGCATAAGAAAATGAAAATTTGAAAAAAAAAGAAATGTAGGAAAAGTATTTTTTTCAAATTTTAATTTCTCTTCATTGTTCTCGTTTTTATTTTATTTTTAAAAAATCTTTTCATTCTCCTCATCTCGTTCTTATGCCTTAATGCAGTCACTAGAGCAGGGGTGGCCAACACAAGGCCCGCGGGCCACATGCGGCCCGCCTAGAGTCATGTTGCGGCCCGCGGAGTGGGAAGCGACGATGTAGTCGAAGCTGTAGCCCGCTTGCTTGTTTGCTTTAATTAACAAACAAAAAAATTAGATGCCTGGCCCGGCATGAAATATTTCTGAAATTTGGCCCGCCTGCTGAAACAGTTGGCCACCCCTGCACTAGAGGATCTTTTTCCGGGATTAGATGTGTTTTGTGTATGTATTTGTTTACTGATGAAGGCTAGTCGCAGCAACGTCCTGCATTGTTCGTAATTCTGTTCTGTAAAACTGCATTACTTTGTGTTATTTGATACTGTTAGTTTTACTACCATCAGTGTTGTTGTTTTTTATGTGTACTATCCAACATCTCATTCTTCTATAACTCAAGTAGCGAGTTCGTGGAATATATATATCTTTTATCATGTGGTTGTTATTAATGTATTATTTAAGTTATGAAAGTGGAATGTTCTCACGTGAAAAAAGATGAACTATATTTTCAAAACTCCTCTCACTTGAACTTTCAATAAAGAGAGTGTGGTTTAGAAAGATTAGTAATTTTCCTCACCTCTTGATTGTCTGAAATATGTCAAGTTCTACCCCTAAGCTACACATTAATCATTCTGTTTTACTTCTGAGCATGCACCAATTAATGAATGCATGTAGCTCATTATAAATACACTGATAAATAGCACACCTCTGATACCGGACAGGAGATAAAGCGAAACATCAAGCAAGAAGTGGAACATATGGCACAGACGACAAAGAAGAATGAAGAAATTCTACGGGACATAAAAGCGGAGAGAGAAATGCTAAAAAGGGACCTAACCCAAAGCAAACAAGCCGAAACCAAGGAAAAGATCACAGAAAAGACGCAAGATGAAACCCAACAAAAGGCCGAGACGTTACCGTACTCCAAGAGGAAACCGATATATCACCAGACCACTGGAAAAATCATATGGGAGGAGAGTGACGGCGGCACAGATTACCCTCTTCCAATGACCCTGGAGGAGCTCCTAGGAACGGCTAGAATGAATGAACTCGACCTAGCAGAATACAATAGGCAAATAGAAAGCAAAAGACTCGAAATGGCAAACAAGCGAAAGAGAATCGAAAGGGAGAGGGAAGAGATATTACGCAAACAAGAAAATGAAAACGTCGAAAAACTCCTACAGAAAATACACAAAAAAAGGAGGCAAAAATACCAAATAAAAAGTCCTTTTAAGGACTGCAACCAGTCAAGCCAGACCAACCAGCAGCCTTCACTAACAACAGACACCACCAGAGGAGACGGGCACAAAAGACAGCCGCCACAACCCCCCCCCCCCCCCCAGCTGACGTCACAGACACAAAAGCAGATAAAACCAGTCCGGATCAGGACCAACTCGTAAGAGCGCATAAGATAAGAATCAGGGTGAATAAACCCACAAAAACCACGGACCTCGACAATAACTACAGCTGAAAGAAGCAGGTTGAACGAGGCCGAATTTGGAATTTTTGTTTTTAAACCAAGCAAGCAAGCAATCACACCTCTGAAACAAGTTAGCGTATACAAATATCCAGAAATAATGGTCAAAGAAGATGGCAGATTAGACAAAGAAATCTTAATCAGATGTCAAAACGCAAGTGCGCTTATATATCAACTATCGCCCATGCTGAAACATCCAAATATACCTACGTACGCAAAACGACAGATAATAAATAACATATTCACACCAAGCGTATGCTACGAATGTCAAACTTGGACATTATCCAAATCACGCTTTCGCAAAATCGACACCCGTGAGATAAGATGCTTGAGGCGAGCCTACCAACTTAACTATCCGTGCCGAGTAAGATATACTGTGATCAGACAAACAGTGGGATCAATATCTTGTGCCACATATATTGAAAGACAGAATATCAAGTGGTTTGGTCATCTCGTTAGAATGTAACACAGTCAACTACCAGCACTGGCCCTACATCAAAGAACATTTGCTACGAGAGTAAGAAGAGGCCCGAGATGAAAATGGATTGACGAAATCAAAGACATTGTAGAATCACATGGAACGACACCATCCAGTGCCACACACCGGGCGCTAAAGCGCCAACTGTTTCCTCCTTGACGGTAAAAGTGGAAGATAATGATGATGCAGTTCATTAGGATGGTCCAGTGAGGGGGGGGGGGGGGGGGGGAGAGAGTGGTCTCGAGGTATGGTGTCCGCCTCGAGTGCTGGAGATGCCGGGTTCAAGACCCGGTGAGGGCGGGGATTTTTTCACGTGGCCTTCTAGTAACAAAATTTTCCCTGGTCTCTGGGTAGTGAGATCGGACGCCCGTGTGTATTGTTGCGCACGTAAAAAATCCCTTGGCAGCTGGAAATCGAAAAAGAGTAGCCTAACGGCGCTGACCAGGCAAAATTTCGAGTTAAAAATCTACCCAAAGTATTTCAGGATCCTCGCCGGTGCTACGGAGTTCGTGCACTGAGCTGAGATTCTCCGAACTCAGGCTTGAGTTAGGAGTAGAAAGGGGCACTGCAAAACTAAACTAAACTAAACTAAATAAGACTAAACTAAACTAAACTAAACTAAACTAGCAATTGTTTTAGTCAGTCTCCACGTTTCCAATCCACACACCAGTACCGATTTGACATTAACGTTAAATATTCTTCATTTGTTACAACACGTAATTTCTAGTGATTTGCAGACATGTCTTCCATCCATCCATCATGTGCAATGCTGATAAGCGTGGGCGGTCATGATTCGCCATCTCACTCGATCACCAGAATCGTGGAAAAGCTCAGCGTTCTTGTCTCGACCATACCACGAGGCCAAGCCAAACAGGTATTTACTTCTCTTCTGAAGGCCAAAGAAAGTATGAAAGCAGAATGAAGCAGATGATCTTCAGATGGGTGCATCGGACGCGAGACATCTTGCTTATGATCGATATTTTTTTCCAGAAGGTTGTTATGGGAGTGAGGTTCTGCAAAGGACATGCTACTGAATGAATGAATGAATGAATGAATCAATGATGAATGAATGAATGAATGAATGCAGACATGTGATGACATGCATCCATTGTGGGCTATCATCTACCGCGCGAATTGGTCTGTTCAGTCACATTCGCTACCGCCAGGGGTTGTCGGCTGTAGTTATCGTGCCTTTTGTGTAGCACAATGTAACAACTGTTTTCTGCCACAATGGCAAGGTGCCAGATTAGCACTAAAATCCTAGCGCTATATGAAAGATCCTCTTTGCTTGTTGCATTCTTAATCTAATAGCTATGTCGGTCCGCCCCCCCCCCCCCCCCACCCCAAATCTTCGTCTGTATTACTACTTGAGTGTGTGTATGATTCTATCTCCCGCACGCTACAAGATTGCAAGAGTGTCGCAGCAATTCCCCACGATGATGGTAGATCATCAGCACCCACGTTTTACACTCCCCGTTTGGACAGCTCATGAGCATGCTGGGAATGATTGTGTTGCTGGCGTTCTTTTATGGAACTAATTCTTCAGGTCGAACAAGCGTGAAGAGTCTACAGGTTCTGCAGAAACAACAACAACAACAACAACAACAACAACAGAAAAAGCAGATCAAATTTCAACAGAACCAACAATAACAGAAGCAACAACAGAAACAACAATAACAACAACAGGCATAGCAGCAGCAGCACCAACGAAGACAGAAACAGCGACAACAACAAAAACGGCAACAAGAAAACAGAAACACCAACACAAAAAAAATAACAACAGCAGTAATAACGACATAATCAGCTTCAGCAGAAACAACAGAAACAATAATGAATACAACAACAACCGATACGTCATTAGAGATAACAACAGTAAACAGAAAACAACAACAGCAGCAACAGCAGAAACGAAAAATACAGAAACGACAACAGCACAAGAGCGACAGCGCACGGTGAAGCAAAAAAACTAAAGGCACAGTAGACTGACCTTTCAATGATTTGGAAGCTCCAGAAGATGATGCTGGCTGTGAGGGAGCGTTGACCTCATGCCTGTCCGGCGGGGGTGTGTTTAGTCCGGCTACTGTGTTAGGCCTGGAAGCATTGAAAGCGCTGCCTGCTACTCTGTACCTATAGGGCGATGAAGTACCGTTAGAATCCAGGGCTGGTTTGGAAGTCCTAGTGTGTTCTTCAGCCGCAGGTGCGGTTTGTTTAGGAGGAGAGGGTTCCGAACCACGGCCGCCTCGAGGCTTTGGCTGCCAGCTTCGGCCGGATCCCAGGGAGGTTCTAGACGTCGTTGTATCTTCGTAGTTATCTGAAGGCCGTCGAAGTCTGGGGTCTCTTGTAAATTCAGAGTCCTTGCCGCTAGTTCTAGATGTGGATCTTCTGTCAAGATCATCACGTCGGCTATCGCTGTCTGATTCTCTGGAGTAAAGAGAACCTTCTCTTGAGCTCAAATCACGATCTCTTCGCCCAGGCACATCTGCTTTATCGTAATCTGTATCCCTTTTCTCACGGACATCGAAATCTCTTGCTTTACTGCTATAATCATCTTTTCTGTGGTAATCCCTGTCTGTATCAAAATCACGTTCTTTCCGATCAGCTTCTCGGGGTCTGGTGATTTCTATGCCTCGCTTGTATGGATCCCCGGTTTCACGGGTTCTATAGTCGCGGTCGTAATCACGTTCTTTAGATCCACCCCGCCTGTCGTCCTCACTAGAGCTGTATCTCCCACCCCTGTATCCACCACTGCGATCGTCTGCTGATTCACTTGTCTCGGAATCTCTCCTGCCCTGGACGCCTCGTCGATCATAGTCTCGGGAAGCGAAGCGGTCAGAAGCTCGGTCCAGACCACGAGAAATGTTTCTGTCGGCTTCAACCGATATCTTCCTCTCCGGAAGTCTGGAATCTGGATAATCTCTGTCCGACTCTCTTGACCTATCACCAGACCTGGATGAGTATGAATCACGTGATCGATCAAGGTCACTCTCCCTGGCAGCAGACCTGTTGTCTTCTGAGAAACTTGCAGATGCTCGACTTCTGTCGCTTTCACGTTGGCTGTATGCAGATCTTGAGCCTTCCGATGCGAAGCTTTCATTAGCAGCTTTCGATTCTACCGGAGATCGTACACGTCGTGGTTCATCAGATAACTGCTGAATTTCAAACTTTGACTGTAGTTCAGAAACTTTGGATTCCTTCGTTGTAGCTGTAACTTTACTGGGTTCCTCTGGGGACTTTGTTGCTTTTGGAAACTTTGATTTGGGAAACCAAGACTTCTTTTTCTCCGGGTGACTTTCAGGTGAGGTCGCCTCAGATTTTGAAGAATATTCGCTTTCAAACGAATCATCTAAATTTGTTTCTTGAACTGAATCAGGTGATCTGGTATTGCGTTGCGCGTCTCTTTTGACTGGTTCGTTGTGGGTAGTAATATGTTGAGCAGGAGTTATTCTTTCCTCTGCCAAGGATGGTTCCGATTTATGACCAGGCGGTGTGGGGATAGGAGCTGCTTCTACTCCAACTGTGGGTTCCCTGGATCCGGCTGGGGAAATGTTTACATAAGGTGCCGCTTTAAGTGTGGGTTTGTCAGATGTCACTGTGATTGTGGGCGGAGACAATCTGCTCCCTGGGGAAGCTGGGAAGGCCTCTGGAGAATCGTAACTAGAGTTTGCACTGGCTGGTGGGGATGCTGGTGATGTTTGTCCTTTCTCGCGTGGAGATTTACGCCCTTTGTCTTTGACATCTTCCGATGAAGAAGATGAAGACGAGCGCAAAGATTTAAAGAAGGAGAATCCTTTGGACTTTGCTACAGGGGATGGTTGACGTTCCTCTGCCACTTCTTGTTGCTGCTTCGGTGTTGTGAGTACATCTTTAGAGGCAATCGCGGGTTTCTCATCTTTAATTGTTTGTGTTGGTTTTTGTTTTCCCGACATGGGCCTTTTTGGTGGGATGGGCTTTTCTTTTATAGGAGGCTTGACTTGGGGCTGCGGCTTTGCTGGCTGTGGAGGGCTTGTTAATGTCGGGGCTTGTGGTAAAACCATGGTTGGTGCAGATTCAACCAGCTTTGTTGGTACCGGTCTATGTATGACCGGCTCATCGTCTGCTTCTGGTGCTTCCTGTATGTCCGAGTATCTCTTCTCCTGGTTCGGCCGTTTCAATATACTCTTAACATTTGGGTCGGTAGGAGAAACTATGACCTTCGGGATAACTTCTTCTATGTCGTTCACTTCATCGCTGTAAACCGAAGACAATTTTGGGGAGGCCATGGTTGTTGGTCTTTGGGCCTGCGCCTTAATAAAGGATGAAGTTGGCGGTGTTATTACTGATGCAGGACCTTCTTCTATCTGTGGCTTCTGGGCTTTGGCTTCTGCCTTTGTGTTCTCAAACATGGCGCGGATTTTGTCAAAGGGAACAATGGGTATCGGCATTAAAGCTTTAGGTTTGTCCTTTGTTCTCATCTTCTCGCTTGGTAGTTTGACTGGAGTCGGCGTGGAAGACCCTTCCTCCTGGGACTGGTTCATAAAAGAAGGTGTTGAAGGAGCAGATTTGGAAGCAAAACGGGGAGACCGCAGATTGCGAGATGACGTGGGGAGCTGTACGCGTGATTTGATGACAACATTTGAAGTACTGGATGGAGTTGTACAGGGAGAAGATAAGAGACTTGGAGGAAAAGCCCATGAGGACATACTCGAAGAAGACCCATATTTCAGGAGGCAGCTGCCACTTTTGGACAGACTTGACTGCTTGTACCAGTTAGGCACATTCAGCTTCTGGAGAGACTTGCTGATCCGGAGCTCATGGGCAGAAGGCACGCGCTGTAAACCGTCACCGGTTGGTGAATTTGCGAAACCAACATCATCCAAGTTCGTCTCAAGTGTGCATAAACTTTTGGACTTCTTATGCTGGCGTTGGGAGAAACGGCCTTTGCCCTTTGACCCTGGGGTATCAAAGTACCCGGAGCTAGCCCCACTAATTGTGGTGTAGTCCGAGGCGTGACGTAGTTCACTCATGCTGGCCGGTCGCTCTAAATACCCCCGCTGGTCATTCTGAAAAGGAAAGGTTAAGTCAAACAAATCACTGTTAGTTTCAGGGAAATAAGCATCCCTCAAACGCCCGCCATCCGTATCTGTCTCTGAGTCCAACCGTTGCAGCTGTCTGTATAAATCGGCATGCAGGCTGTCCATGGACAACGCTTTGTCCAGAATCTCGCGCTTGCCTCTGTCCGAGAAAATGCAGTCGTCATGCAAGCAATCTGCATGTCCTTTATTCAAGGCACTATCAGATCGGCCGTGTTTTAGGTTGATCATGTACATGATCTTCTCAAGCTGTTCTTGACTTCGGTAGTTAGGATTCTTTGTCATTTTTGAAACGTATTTTCGATCTTTTACTGGCGACGTCGCTTGCTTCATAGCTTCTTTATGAGCTTCAAACTCACCGGCATACGGATCACTTAGTAAATTCTCCTCGCTCAAAAAGCGGTCTCGAGACTGGATGATCTTTAGTCTACTGGGAGTAATCAAGTTCTCGGGAAGGACAAAAGGAGCTATTTTCGGCGAGGTAGGTGTAGTAGGCTCTTGTGTAAGAACGGACTTATATGGTTGCTTGTACCGCTTCTTGATTTCTCTCATGGATCTTGGTTTGTGGGGAGAGCCTGAGATGAACTGAGAATGTGCCCAGCCGGTATTTAAAGGTGGTAAGTTTGGCGGGGCAGATTTCCTTGACACGGGAGCTTCTTGTGTGAATGATGAATCAGTGAATGTCTTCGGAGACGTAGTTTCGTGTGTAGGTTGTGAATCCCTTATTACTAAGTGGTCACTTACTTCTGAACTGAGCATATCTATATTCTTAGTGACAATTCTTTCAGTTATTTTTGTTTCTTTCATTTCAACTTCTGTCTCCTCTTTATCGTTATCATTCTTCTCTACCTCATTTTCCTCTTCCTCTGCTTCCCCCTCCTCCTCCTCTTCTTCTTCTTCCTCTTCTTCTTCTTCCTCTTCTTCTTCATCTTCTTCTTCTTCTTCATACTCTTCCTCAGTTGCAGCTTTGTGACCAGTAGTTTCGTTATCTATTTCTATTTCTTCTACACTTTTATTTTCCTCTTCAGCATCTTCTATATGGATTCTCCCATCCATACAATCCATGACCTCAGCCCTGTTTTCGTGCTGAACTTCAGCTACCTTCACCGGGGAAACCCTCTCTATTGTCGGACTCACCAACTCAATCCTCATCTCCATTCTGTCAATACCAAACGTTGGGGAGGCTCGTTCTATGGTAAGTGCAGGTCTAGTGTCCACAACACGGTTGGACAATGACGACTTTCTTGGTTTGGGAGCTAGTCGAGGCTTTACTGGAGTAGCAGCAGATGTGGTAGGTTTGGGTGGTGCAGCTATGGGTTGCATCTGTTGAGGACTTGATGCAGATGGAATGGATGTTGTAGGTGTTACTACCGGATGAGGCACTGAGCCTGCTGCTCTTTGGTTTGACGGGATAGATGTAACTGATATTTCTTGTGGAGATGTTGTCAGGGTTTTCTGATGACTTGCTGCCAGCAAGGTGGGTACTGCGGGAGATTCTGCTGAATGAGGTAGTGTAGTGATCGCCTTATGGTTCTGCACTGGTGGGGTGATTTCTGTATATGATGTTGCTGATGGACGTGGTATTTGGACCCTTTGCTGGCTTGGCAATATTGGGCTGGGTGATGCTGCTTGTGGTGATGTTACTGCTATTTGTGGAGGATTTGATGTGGGTGTTGATTTTAATGAACTGGAAACGGCAGTAGTACCTGCACCAACTGTTTGTTGAAGTTTTAATTCATCTGAAATGTTTTGATGATTGGGTGTGGCGGGTGTGCTTGCGACGCTAGTTGTCACTGAAGGATTTGGTGAAGGTTCGGATGGTAGGATTGTTCGTGGCTTGGGGGTCAAAGGTGGCTTCGGTGGTGCTGTTGTGGGACGTGCTTTGATGGGTGCAGGCTTCGATTTCACCTTTGATGGCGTGGCAACTGGTGGGGCTGTTGTTGGAATGGAGGATGTGGTGGTTGCAGGTGCAGCTTTTGTTGGACTGGAAGCTGCGGTGATAACTGGTGCAACTTTTGTTGGACTGGAAGCTGCGGTGATAACTGGTGCAACTTTTGTTGGACTGGAAGCTGCGGTGATAACTGGTGCAACTTTTGTTGGACTGGAAGCTGCGGTGATAACTGGTGCAACTTTTGTTGGACTGGAAGCTGCGGTGATAACTGGTGCAACTTTTGTTGGACTGGAAGCTGCGGTGATAACTGGTGCAACTTTTGCTGGACTGGAAGCTGCGGTGATAACTGGTGCAACTTTTGTTGGACTGGAAGCTGCGGTGATAACTGGTGCAACTTTTGCTGGACTGGAAGCTGCGGTGATAACTGGTGCAACTTTTGTTGGACTGGAAGCTGCGGTGATAACTGGTGCAACTTTTGCTGGACTGGAAGCTGCGGTGATAACTGGTGCAACTTTTGTTGGACTGGAAGTTGCAGTAACACTTGGTGCAATTTTTGTTGGACTGGTAACTGCAGTGATACTTGGTGCAACTTTTGTTGGACTGGAAGCTGCAGTGATAACTGGTGCAACTTTTGTTGGACTGGAAGCTGCAGTGATACCTGGTGCAACTCTTGTTGGAGTTGAAGATGCAGTGACTGCTACAACTTTTGTTGAACTGGAAGCTATGGTACCAAATGGTGCAACTTTTGTTGGAGTTGAAGCTGCAGTGGCTGCTGCAACTTTTGTTGGAGTGGAAGCTGCAGTGATAACTGGTGCAACTTTTGTTGGAGTGGAAGCTGCAGTGATAACTGGTGCAACTTTTGTTGGAGTGGACACTAGGAACGTTGCATCCGGGGGACCGTCGTCTGCATCCGCAAATTCCAAATCCGAAGCATCGTCTGTGATGATCTTTCGTGGGGTTGTCCTTGGTGATTTACCGCCGTCAGTCTGGTCTGAAGATGTCGCTGGAATCGTTATTTTGTGTTCCGGTGAACGCTTTTCTTCCACAAAATTGGAGCCAGGAATTACTCGAGTCCATACAGCAGGTTGTGCTTCCACCAGCTCAACTGCCTTTGTTTGCAGTGATTTGGGCGTGGTTGAAGCTCTTTGAGGTGATGGAGTCAATGACTCTTTGTCTTTTGTCTGCAGTGATGTGGGTTTGATCAGAGGAGCTTTATATGATGGTGGAGTCACTAACTGACTCTCTAGTGTTTGAGCTGATAGAGGTGTGGTCGGAACTGCATTAGACTGTGAAGTTACTGACTTACTTTCCTTAATCTGAGGTGATGTAGGTTTGATTTGAGCTCTGTTAGGTGGTGAGGTGGCCAACTCACTTTCTCTGGACTGAGGAAATGTAGGTTTGATCTGAGCTCTGTAAGGTGGTGAGATTGCCAATTCACTTTCTCTGGACTGAGGAAATGTAGGTTTGATCTGAGCTCTGTAAGGTGGTGAGATTGCCAATTCACTTTCTCTGGACTGAGGAGACATGTGTACGATCAGAGGTTTGTAAGAAGGTAAAGTCACTGACTCACTTCGCTTTGTCTGGGATGGCATTGGTTTGGTCATTGTTAAATTAGGATGCGGAGCCACTTGCTGGTTTCCCTTATGTGGTGATGTTGGTGATTTTGGAGAACTATCAGAAACTGAACTTGTCACTGTCCGTGTTGCCAAAGGTGTTGCCGGAGAACTATCAGTGGAACTGGAGCCAGCTCGGGTGACCTCATGAACCATAGGTGATGATTCCAACACCACGTCAAGCAAGGGCTCTCCGAAGAATCGTTGCGAATAAAATTTCCTGGGAGATTCTGGGAAACTTCTGTACTCCACAATGGGTGATTCTGGCAGAAGTGCCTCCCTGCTTCTGCTTCTGCTCAAGCTGTCTCTACTTCTATTCCTAGTCAATCCTGGCTCGGAGTCCAAACGTTCCAACGCAAAGCTGGTGCTGGAGGTTTCTTCAAAAGAGCGGTTCAAGACGCCTGTCGATTCATCATACAAAGAATGTGATGATGACCTTCTGACTTCTAACTTTCTTCCAAGTAATTCGTCTTCATCTTGAGCTGTTGATGTTCGAATCAGCCTTGGTTTCTTCACTGGGGCATTGTGTTCGCCGCTCTGCTCATCACTTCTCGTCTTTCCACTGCTTCCAATGACATCTTTCGAGACAGGGACTTGGGCGGAACTCAAAGATCTGTTGCTGGAATCCTCTTTTGGAAACACAAACACCTCTTTCATTTTGTGAGGTGTTGCCAGGTTGCCACTAAGTATGGCACTGCCTGGATCAGGGGTCAGGCTTGAGAAGAGTTCTTCCTGCACCTGGGAGGCTGCTAGATCTTTAGAAGACATGTCTCGAACAAAGTCCTCGTAGTTCACTTTCATGTAATCTACTCCAGATGGCAAGTCATTGCCAAATGGCGAGAGCTGGTCGAGTGGCTGTTGGTAAAAGTGAGTGTCAGCAGCGGTGTAAGAAGTCGTTCGTGAGCGTGCATTGTAGCTATGAGATTCCGTGTGCAATGCGCTTTCATGCCTTCTGGAAATTTCCGATGCCTTGTCTGGAAGATTACGTCCGTACGGGGTTCTTTCTTCTATAACTACGGGCGATGGTGGTAGAATGAATGTTGGAGAATCAAACTCACCGCGAGAAAGCCTGGTAAACTTATCTTTTGACGGCGTGCTATGGTATTCTGGTCGCTGGGTTAGAAGTTCAGGTATGTTGCCTGCAGGAGGTTGCAGTTCTGGTCCTTGCAGAAGGACTTCTTTGGTGTCAACGACCAGAACCTTCTCCGATTTTGCTGGAAATGGCACTCTAGGCATATACTCCCTCGGAAGATTTTCGCTAAAATCTTGGTATTCTAGTCTGTCTTTCACTTCCTCCTTTTCTACCTTCGCTTTCTCAAACCGTTCTTCACCATCCCATTCTTCTTCGTCATCTTCATTATACCCGTCATCATCATCTGCAACATCCCCACTATCTTTTATATCTTTACTTTCTTCCTCATCATCTTCTGTAACAACGTCCATCTCTCGTTCTAACCTGCGACCATCATCGTTAGCAAATATTTCACTGTCCACATGTACACGTCTCTCGTATTCGATGCTGTCACGTTCGTTATCTTCAACATAGAACCGCTCTTTCTCTATATACCTCACAATAGGCCAACCCGATTCTGTATTGTATTCGTCAGTTTTAAACTCGTCCAAGTTTAATTCAAATCCTAGTTTCTCTTTCAGATCTTTATCCGCTCTGGCCACTGCATCATATTGCCCTCGATACCCGCTGGTAACGTCATCATCACCCTTGAACCCCATCTCATCATGACCATCGACCTCAATCATGGTAGTCACGCACGTGCCTTCCTCATGAACCTCTTCCACCTCCTCCTCCTCCTCATCTCGAGGAATCAACTGTGACCTCCGAGCAGCGCTCCTCTGGTCCAGCAAATCTTTCACACTCTGAAGTGTCCGAATTATTGCTCTCTCGTGAGAAAACGGCACGACAAACGTTTCGATAACCTCTTCTTCCCATTCTGTTTCCTCTTCCTCCTCATTCCCCTCCCTTCTTACACTCACATCACTCTCACTATCTATTTTCGTAGACGAGTAATACTCACGTCCATCCATCATATCCACTGAATTATTACTCCTATCCTTTCTTGGAATATGAGATACCACACATTTAGTGTCCTTTCCTTGAAGTAATTTCACTTTGCTTAAGTCAGCCGCGATCTGGCTGCCAACAGAGCGCCCGTTGTCGGCTGGCGGTTCAACTTTCTCTTTCAACTGTTTATTACTACGCACTTCTTCCGAATAATTTTCTTGTTTATCAACATATGGCTCTACACTTCCCTCGGAAACAAATCCCGACTGGACACGAGTGTCAGTTTCTTTACGTGAGTTATGTGACCTGGTACTAATATTAGCGCCATTTCGAGAGCTATCCTGAATGGCACTTTGTTTTGCTGCAGTAATGGTCGATGTTTCAACTTTGTTCACGTGTGACTGGAGTTTTTCTGTCTGAAAACCGGAATCACAACTGTCGTGTAAAGAACCATCGCAAGGTTCTAACTCAAACTGTTCACTTCCGTCACCCCTCCTGTCTTCACCGAAAGCGACGCCACTGCCTTCACTAACAACCCTACCCCTGTAAAAAGCCTCTCTCTCCTCTTCACTCTTTCGCCTTTTGGAAGCATAGGCGTGTCCGTCACTTACTGGTCGCTTTGTTTGTATCGGAATAGGGCGTAAACCGGAGACCAACCCTACACCAGAAGCTGGTTTTGTATCGTTATCCGCTACAATATTCTCAGTTCTGTTAGTTAGAAGCACATCACTACCTTCAGAATTAACTACTTCCGCATTACTAGCACATGTATCAAGTTTAAACTGCGGCACAACCTGGTCGCGTTCCACAACGGTGAACACAGATCGCTTTATCACATTCTGCTTAACACCTGCTGTCTGTAATCTCTCCTGATCAGAAGAACTACCTAATTTATCCTCGAATTTATTCAAGCTCACAAGTGTCGGAGAAAGCCGATCTACACTGCTTCCGTGCGACTTAATACGTTCATAGTAAGCATCGGAGTACAGCACGTAAGAATCTCGGTTATTTGGGGCGCTGTACACAGAAGGTGCGCTGTTTGTCACCGTGTCACCACAGGGCGTCCTACCTGCCCCACTTCTTGTACCTGCTTGATAATCTAGGCTAGCCGCCTGTTGGCTGTTTACGCCCAGTAGTATTGCACTGTGCCTATCCGCGTCACGTAAACGGTTGCTAAAACGTGTTATAGGTCCTTGTGAGAATACAGATCTAGCGGAAGTGTTTGTGTTTAATGTTGCCAAAATATCTGCCATTTTGTTCGTCCCAAAACTTGATGCATTTTTCACGCTGTATATAGGCTTGACTTCTAATGTTTTTTCTGGGAAGATTCCTCGTCTCTTTTCTTCATATTCCAGATTGTACTCAACTTCTTTGCTTCTGGGGTTGTACGATCCTTGGTTACTCCGGCTGCTATCGTTGCATTCGCTAGTTTCGGTGAAGTCGTCGGAGTCTTCTTCAGTTATTGGTTCCAGCATAGAACAGCAAAATAGTTCCTCCCCAGAGTTCAAATCTCTGGGTTCACGATCGTCGTCATCATAATAATCTCCGTCACTATCTCTCTCAAACGATAACGAATTATCTTCATTGTCATTTCTCTCATCTATTCTGTTTTCGTGAGAGCCAAAAGGAATGTAGTTGTCGTTAAGGATGTTGCGATATTCGCGTTTGTTGGTATCACAACTGTCGCTGCTGAGATTCAGAAACAAGTCACTGTTACCCTCAACACCTATAAACTCAGCATCTTCAAGGCTAGAATCAGAGATGTCATCTGTATCGCTGTATGCATTCTCAAGACTACTGAAATCGTGAGAAGACGCCAAGAAAATTGGATTCTTCTTAAATTTCCGACCAGCTTCGAATAAGCCTGAGGGATTGATTGTTACTGCACAGTCATTTCCTTCAGCCCCACCAGCCAGGCGCACACCTGGTGTTTTATGGCTAGGGGAATCTGGGACAGCTTCAACGGCATCACCACACAACGGCACATCCAGAGGGACTCGAGTAACTGACTTAAGGCTGCCCAGTTTGGGACCAGACTCACCAGAGACAACAGGACGATGTGCTGGGTTCTGACGAAGGTATCTTACATCATGTACCAGGGGTTTGTTATGGTCCCGAGAACTTCCCGGCGCAACTTCTGAAGCTTCCAATGGGTGGGTAGATGCCCTTTGGCGAGAGTCTGTTTTATGCATCGATGACAAAGCTACAAACGATGATGATCCTGATGAAGGTGATGAATAACCAAGTTTATGTCTACTGGAGTCGTTTTCGTCGTCCATCGTCTCCTAGGCGTTGATCTTATCCAGAAGTCTCCAAGAGAATACGATAATGATGATTGATCCAATCGCCGCGCTCAAAAAAAAAAAAGTTCAAAAGCTCCATCTGGCGGTTGTTTTGCGCCACCTTTCGGAATCCAATGCTCCATACCCCATCCCCCCTTCACAACTAAGATAAGATATCACACAGAAACGAAATATTACTTCAGACACGTCATTTGAAGGCGGCAGTTTCAAATTCCGGTTCGCCTGTATTCTCCAATTATTATATTGTCTTGTTTGTCCTCTCGTATCTACTGCATTCCTCTCCTCACAATGAGTACCCATTAATAGCTATGCTTTTATTTCTGAAACCATGAAAACAGCCTTAAAAGGTCTTCAGCTTTTGGTATTTCTGTGTAAAACTCGCGCAAAGGATGTCTTTAAGGTTCTATTTTCACACGTGACGTAATGACAACTTGCTGAAGTACCCTTGCCTACACACCACACCGTATTTGTTATCAGCGCGCACAGGAAATCACCATTTTCGAATTATCTAGAACGAAAAGTAGTATCACAGATAAGGTAGCCAACAATTAGAATCACTTCGTCGTATTCTTCGTCTATTAGCCTTTTAAAAAGCATATCCCTTAAACTTATTCAAAATGAAAACAGGGCCTCTTAGTTTTTGTCACCTCCAGTAATTCTGTCTATGTCCCCGCCATATCTGACCTTAATACCCAGTTAGAATTTCAGCATCACGATTTTAGAGGTGGGTATAACTTCATCTTTCAACGAAGAATTGTATTTGTAACATCTAGCTATCTGAAGTTACGACGATAACTTCGTCTTCCAACGAAAATTGTATTTGTAACATATAGCTATATGAAGTTACGACGATAACTTCATCTTTCAACGAAGAATTTTATTTGTAACATCTAGCTATCTGAAGTTACGACGATAACTTCATCTTTCAACGAAGAATTTTATTTGTAACATATAGCTATCTGACGTTACGATAAGAAGCAAATTTTAATCCTCGACAATGACAACTCCCTGACCAAAACGGAAAATCTACTCAGATTTAATCGTTTGTTTTTCACGTTTTCTCGACGTTCTTGTAACCCCCTGATTCATATAACAGTGTGTCTGTATGGTGTCATTCTCTCGTCACCATTCTAGAAATCCTCAAAACAAATGGCATAAGGATAGATCCAATACAAGCTTGTTTTGTCTTCACATCAACATGTGAAGATAACACATTACTCTCCGTGATACATTCCTGTGCATTGTGTTCTTAGAAAACATATATGATTCGTTTCCGCGCTTAGCTTTCATCAGCAGCGCTTAATCTCCGTCTGTCATTCAATTTTAGTTTGTACAAGCGCATCAGGTGTCATTGTCGTGAACTGTCATGGGACATTCCTGGTTGTTAAAACCTGTTGCATATTTTCAGACGTGCCAGCCGGCAGCTGGGGGTTAGATTTCTGGTTTGTTTAACACACGAGAACGAAGTAATCTTATCTAGCACATACACTTGTATACGCTGTTTTACATACTACACATGTAAATATCTTTTGTGGTTACACTCTTTTCTTGTTGTCAAGTTTAATTGATTTTATCTCCTTTTGACTTAGAGAATCTATGAGAATCATTAAAATGTCAAGTTATGTCATCCGAAGATTGGTATGAAGTGAACACTTTACAGAATGGCACAAAGTGAACGATTCACAGATTAATAAAAAGCGAATGCTTCACAAATTTGTATGAAGTGAATGCTTTACAAATCGGTATGACGCGAATGCTTCACAAATTGATATACAGTGAATGCTTCACAGATTGGCATGAAGTGAATGCTTAACAGATTGGTATGAGGTGAATGTTTCACAAATTGGTATGAAGTGAATGCTTCACAGATTAATATACAGTGAATGCTTAACAGATTGGTATGAGGTGAATGCTTCACAAATTGGTATGAAGTGAATGCTTCACAAATTGGTATGAAGTGAATGATTCACAGATTAATATACAGTGAATGCTTAACAGATTGGTACGAAGTGAATGCTTCACAGATTGGCAAGAAATGAACTCTTCACAGAATGGTATGAAGTGAATGCTTCACATATTGGCATGAAGTGAATGCTTCACAGATTGATATACAGTGAATGCTTCACAAATTGACATGAAGTGAATGTTTCATAGATTGGCATGAAGTGAATGCTTCACAAATTGGCATGAAGTGAATGCTTCACAGATTGGCATGAAGTGAATACTTCACAAATTGACATGAAGTGAATGTTTCACAGATTGGCATGAAGTTAATGCTTCATAAATTGGCATGAAGTGAATGCTTGACAGATCGGCATGAAGTGAATGCTTCACAAATTGACATAAAGTGAATGCTTCATAGATTGGCATGAAGTGAATACTTCACAAATTGACATGAATTGAATGCTTCACATATTGGCATGAAGTGAATGCTTCACATATTGGCATGAAGTGAATGCTACGCAACTTGACATAAAATGAATGCTTCACAGATTGGTTTGAATTTATCGATTCGCAGACTGGCATGAAGTGAATACTTCATAGATTGTCATCAAGTGGATGATTCACAAATTGGCATGAAGTAATTGCTTCACATATTGATATAAAGTGAATACTCACAGATTGATATAAAGTGAATGCTTCACAGACTGACATGAATTAAACGATTCACAGATTGGCATGAAGTGAAGGCTCCATAACTTGGCACGAATTAAAGCTTTACAGATTGTATAAAGTAGACGCTTCACACAAACAGATTGGCATGAAAAGAACGGTTCACAGACAGGTATGAAGTGAATGCTTCACAGATGGGTATGATATGAATGCTTCACTGATTATTATGAAGTGAATTATCCACTGATTAGTATGAAATGAATGCTTCACAAATCGACATGAAGTCAATGCTTCACAGATTGGCATGAAGTGAGTGCTTCACAAATGGGCATGAAGTGAATGCTTGACAGATTGGTATGAAAAGTGAATGCTTCGCAAATTGGCATAAAGTGAATGCTTCACAGATTGGTTTGAATTTATCAATTCACAGACTGGCATGAAGTGAATGCTTCACATATTGATATAAAATGAATGCTTCACAGATTGATATAAAGTGAATGCTTCACAGATTGATATAAAGTGAATGCTTCACAGACTGGCATGAATTAAACGATTCACAGATTGGCATGAAGTGAAGGCTCCACAACTTGGCACGAATTAAAGCTTTCACAGATTGTATAAAGTAAACGCTTCACACAAACATCTATCCGGTAGACGTGTTACTGGGACGGTAGTGTTACTGTTTCCCCCTTCCTCTCAACTATAGAAGAATACGCAACGTGTTTTAAGACCCTCCTCGTAAAAATTGTAATTGATTCAGTGACAAACAAAGAAGTAGGTTGGACCAAACACAGTACAAAATCAAATGAACAAGTATTATAATGGAAATTTGCATTCACTGAGCATTACAATTGCGGAAGATACCACGAAAGAAAACAAATAAAACGATGACCCTAGCATGCCAATATATGGCTATTGTTTTCAAATGGGATAGGCGGGGGGGGGGGGGGGGTGTCACATTAGGCGATATATTATCCCTCGGCACTGAATCAGTTAAATTTTAAACTTAGTTAGTTTTCCATCCCTTTTTGAAATTACAACTGTTTGCTATTTCGATTTGGCACATCGTGATTAGGGGGGGGGAGGGGCTGAGTGGTCTCGAGGTATGGTGTCCGCCTCGAGTGCTGGAGGTCCCGGGTTCAAGCTCCGGTGTGGACCGGGATTTTTTCAAGTGGACTTCTAGTAACAATTATTTCCCCTGGTCTCTGAGTAGTGAGATCGTGTGTATTGTTGCTCACGTAAAAAAATCCCCTTGGCAGTTAGAAATCGAAAAAAAGTAGTTAGCCTAACGGCTCTGCCCGGGCAAAATTTCGAGTTAAAAATCTACCAAAAGTATTTCAGGATCCTCGCCGGTGGTACAGTGTTCGTGCACTGAGCTGAGTTTCTCCGGACTCAGGCTTGAGTTAGGAGTAGAACGGAGCACATATGAGTTACACCCGTGTGCCGTGATGCTGATCCGTCGACTAAACTAGACTAAACATATCGTGTACACTACATATTCCATGCTAAAGTTGAACATAAAATATGGACGATTTTCTCCGTAAGATCAATTATATGTAACACAGTTCAGCTCTGAAATAAAGTGCCATGCAAATTAATACAGCACGTTTAGTTTTTAGTTTACGATACCCTACTTCAAGCGGTTAGCCGTTCGACCAGAAGAAGGCACAACAGGTGGTACCATCCATCCATCATGTGCCATGCCGGTAAGCGTGGGCGGTCATGTTCTGCCATCTCACTCGATCAACAGAGTCGTGGATCAGTTCCGTGTTTCTGTCTCGACCATGCCACAAGGCCAAGCCATCCAGATACTTGTTTCTAGGTCTTCCCCTTGGTCTGTTCCCCTCGATCTTACCAGTTGTCACCAAGTTCTCCAAATCATTTCTTCTCATAACATGCCCAAAAAATTGTGACTGTCTACGTCTAATGTCTCTGATCAGTTTACGATCTTCATTTGTTTCTTGAAGGACTTGTTCATTGGTCTTTCTGGCTGTCCATGGTATTCTTTGCATTTTCCTCAGAAACCACATTTCTACAGCCATCAGATGTTTTTCAGCCTGGCTGCTCATTGTCCAAGCTTCACATCCATATAAAAGTACAGGTTCTATGTAGCATCTCAACACTCTTTTTCTCGTTTCAATTGACATCTTTTTATTGGTCAGTATGTTTTTCATCTTGCTAAAGGCTACTTTTGCCATGGCGATTCTTGTTCTAATCTCTTCAAGGCATCTCCCATCAGATGTTATTACTGTTCCGAGGTAATTGTACCTATTCACTTGTTGAAGAATATTCCCATTTACTTGTATATTACACTGTGGTATTTCGTTCTTCTTAGTGACGACCATAATCTGTGTCTTTTTACAATTTAATTCTAACCCTTGTTGTTCACTGTGTGTAACAACCGCATCTACTAAATTTTGCAGGTCCTGTTCATTGTCTGCAATCAAGACTGTATCATCTGCATATCTAATGTTATTGATGCATCGTCCCCCAATGTTGATTCCTTCCATATTTTCAATATTTCTGAAAATATTTTCACTGTACAGGGAAAACAGATCTGGAGACATTACACATCCCTGTCTCACACCTCTCTTAATAGGCTGATATTGGCTTACTTCATTATCAACTCTTATGGCAGCTTGTTGTTTCCAATATATGTTTTTTATAAGTCTAAGGTCTTTCCCATCAATTTGTAGATCTTCAAGCATCCTTATCATGTTGACATGTCTCACTTTATCAAAAGCCTTTGTGTAGTCAATGAAGCAAAGGTGTAGATCTTTGTTTACTTCTATAGAACGTTCGATTACGGTACATACTTATTCTAAATTTCTAAAACCGCTTTAAAATTTAGCGCTGTTAACTAATTCACATGGATATATAAAACATCTCAATGACATTAAGTTTCTTTACGTTCGCTTAAAGCAGATTGGATACAAGAATTTACTTCGCGCAATTCACGTGCTAAAAATTGTCTCTGTAATTCTATAAACACAACATGTATTAAATGTCTCACTGATTTTGATCTAAATCATAATAATAATAATAATATGTAATAATATATCTCACAATTTTGACCTAACTAATTTTATATAAAAATATGCACCACATTGCTAACAAAGTGACACAGCCACCGAGATAAGCACGGCCGTTATTTCAGCAAAAGTTTGCCAAGAATAAAACCGGTAGAGTGTGTTTGTGTGTTTGGTCCCCTTATAAGCCTTACAAGGGGAGGTAATTATGTTATGAGATCCTGACTAAAACGCAAGTTTAAATTCCCCAACACACCAAACTTCACGTCCCACTACACGGCGATTAAATCTGGCGTCGGCGACAACAACCCCACGTGAACAACATCACAAACTTATACGATCCGTACCGAAGCTCATAAGATTTCTTTAGAACTAAGAAAATCACCTTGAAATTGAATTCACAGACACACCACACCGTTAAGATCTAGCCTCATTGTTAATTTAGCGCTTCACACTTTTAGTAGATCGATCCAGACCACTATCGTTCTGCCTCACATTATTTCAATGCTTGAACACACCTGACAGTATCGTGACTTATTATCAAAGGGGCTTAACTATACTTGACTACCATTGGCCGCAAGAAATTTGATACCGTCGTCGTATTAAATTTTTATTTCTTCTTCATTAACGCACGCGAAAAGAACTGAGCACTTCATCAAGTAAAACAATAAACGGTATTTTTGCCGGCACTTATAACGAACTAAACTCCACAACAAAACGATAACACCACTTTCTAACATAGTGCCTACGGCCTGTTGATATCCTCGCAAATTTTATAATAATTATTCAACCATAACGCCTCTCTTGTGGCGTCTTAGTTTGCATACGGTTTTCCCCGCTATGCTTGGCTAAACTCACATAGTAATCGAATGGGGAACATTTTCGCTGCATATGTAATCTCCCGTTTTGTATGGTTAGTAGTTTGCATGCAGAGTACGAGTGTTGTGCACAACAACCTTTGCCTGTCCTACATATCGGCGTTATGCTCCGGCTACCTGTGTTATCTTTCTACAGCCAACTGAAACTTTCTCATCTGCTGTAGGTAATACGAAACTTATAGGCGACAAACCCGGATTCGGTGTCTATTAAAATGTACACATCATTCTAGAAGGGATTATTCTTTTTCTTCTGTTCCCTAACTTCCTTGTTTTCCTCATTCTCCTCAATTTCTTCATCTTACTCCGTTTCCTCCTCCTTCTGCCCCAACAACAAAAACAACAACAACAACAACAAAAACAACAACTACTACTACTACTACTACTACTACTACTACTACTACTACTACTACTACTACTACTACTACTACTACTACTACTACTACTACTACTACTACTACTACTTCCTCCTCCGCGATCCCCCCTCCTTCAGCACCTCCTCCTTCAGCCCCTCCTCCTCCCTCTCCTCCTCATCTACCTCCCATTATTCTAATTCTTCTTTCTACTCCTCCCATTCCTCTAGCAACTCCGCCTCCCACTCCTCCTCCTCTTTTTCTTCTCCTTCTTCATCTCTTTTCGTCATCTTCCTTTTACTACTATTACTTTTCTTTTATCTCCTCCTGTCCTCATCCTCTTCTTCTTCTTCTATTTTCGTTGACTTCCTTTAATGTTTTCTCATCCTCCTACCATTCTTATTTTTCTTCTCGTTTCGCCGGCTTTATGTTGCTGTTTTACCTCTTCCTCCTCCTCCCCCTCTTCCTCCTCCACCTCCTCCTCCCCCTCCACCGTCCCTCCTTCTTTTTCTTCTTCTTTCTCCAGTTTTCAAGTTTCTTTCTCCTTCTAGTTCTCAAGTTTCCTTCCCCCCAAAAAAATTCTTGACTGTCTACATCTCATTTCTCGAATCAATTTACGGTTTTCATTTCTTTGTTGAGCAGCTGTCTCGTTTGTTTTTCTGTCAGCCCATGGTATCTTTTGCACAACCCCAGAAACAACGTCTGCACGGCCGTTAGATGTTTTTCATCTTTCCTGCTTAATGTCCTTGCTACACACGCATGCAAAGCTATAGATCTAGCCATATACACACGAACATGCATTCTAAAACATACCTAATTATGTGATATGTGGTATGATTCAGATTTCATACTTCTGACGACCAGAAATCTCATATAGTGCTTGTTTAATCACTAGTACTGAGGTTGTGGTCTTTTTAGGTCACGCATTCTCTTATGTTCACCCTGTATATCGCTTCTGTAATCCCACATTCGAAACACAGCTGCGGGCGATTAGGCAGCAGACCGCTTTGCGTTGGTTTTTTGCGAATGTTATGGGTGCCGGTCGTTCAGAAAGCAATGGCAAACTACTGAACATAAATTTGCCAAGAGATCACAACAGCAGAAAATACTGGTGTTGACTGCGAGTCCTGTAAAGGATATGCAACTAACTAACTATCAACAGAAGAAATAATGTTTTTTTTTTTTTAAATTTTCAAATTTGTTCTACATACAAAGTGTAGTGAGACTTTACAAACACCCGGTATATCGTTTCTGTGCAGAATTGAGTGAACTTTATCTGATTCCGCGCCAAAAACACGAAAGTGTGGACCACACGTGGTACAAAATTAAACGACCACATATTATAATGCAAATATCCGTTCACTGAGCATTGAATTTGCGGAAGATACTAAGAAACAAAAGAAATAACACAATGACTCTAATATGACGAGGTCACACTTGACGATATATTATCCTTCGGCATTGCTTCAATTAAGTATCCGTACAAACTCAAATCTTTGGTCATGTAATATACAGAACTGTGTGTGCGCTGTAGGTTGGTCAGCTTGGACTGGGTTTCTTCTATCTCTGATTACCGAATACCTACGAAACTATAACAAACAGTAGCTCACCTTGGATATAACGGAAACCGCTAGAGCCAGGAACAAAGTGTGTGTATAGTTCAGGTTACAAAACATTTCACAGATAGCTTCTGGTGCTTTAACTCGCGTGAAGTCTGCTGGTGTCTGGTCGTGGGGATGACAAGGTATGCTCGCCCCGTGTAGGGATTTGTGAGGTCAAGGCCAGATTGTAATTTAAAGAAGAGATACAATGTTGACACCCCCTTCTTCTTCTTATGTTGTTACTTTTTTTTTTTCTTCCTCTGTTTAATCATATTCCTCTGCTTCTTCTACACCTCCTATATTCTTCCTCCTCTTCTTTTTTTTCTGCCTCCTCCTCCTCCTCCTCCTCTTCTTCTTCTTCTTCTCCTTCTCCTTCTTCTTCTTCTTCTTCTTCTTCTTCTTCTTCTTCTTCTTCTTCTTCTTCGTTTGCTGCTGCTACTGCTTCTTTATCTTTCTCCAACCCGCCTTTGGGCAATCGGTCTTCTTTGTATTCTCATTTCACGGCCTCGTATCGTTTGACAAGCTTCACATTATTATCAAATGGTAAATCATTATTTGTTTTTAATAGCGATTCTTATGCTTGTGGTAGTAGTGGTCGTGGTGGTGATGGTAATAGTAGTTGTGGTGGTAATAGTAGTTGTGGTGGTAATAGTAGTGGTAGGCATGGCATTGGTAGTTGTCGTAGTAATAGTTGTAGTAGTAGCAGTTATGGTGATATCAGTAGCAACAGCAACAGCATTAGTAGTAGCAGCAGTAGTAGTAGTAGTAGTAGTAGTAGTAGTAGTAGTAGTAGTAGTAGTAGTAGTAGTAGTAGTAGTAGTTGAAAAGTAGTAGTAGTAGTAGTAGTAGTAGTAGTAGTAGTAGTAGTAGTAGTAGTAGTAGTAG